>UESW01003868.1:491698-910767 GCA_900491605.1 Calamus simplicifolius | reverse complement strand
TTCCACCATTTGGTCAAGCGGGGCAACAGTATTCATGTTGGCCTGTGATACTGACTGTATATAACCTTCCTCCGTGGAAGTGCATGAAAAGATACTGCAATGTTTTTAACCGTTTTGGTTCCAGGACCATCAAATCCAAAGGAAAAGATTGATGTCTTTCTGCAACCGTTGGTGGCCGAATTGAAAATGTTGTGGGAAACAGGAGTGGTAGCCTACGACATTTCTATGAAACAAATTTCTTAATGAGAGCTGCTTTGATGTGGACAATAAGTGATTTTCCGGCATATGCAATGTTGTCTGGTTGGAGCACTGCTGGACGTCTGGCATGCCCTCATTGCATGTATGATTCGGATGCATTTACATTGCAGAAGAGTGGTAAGCAGTCATGGTTTGATAACCATAGGAAGTTCTTGCCCCCAAATCATCCTTACAGGCGTAACTTGATCGCCTTCCGGAAGAACAAAGCAGTCACAAAATTTGCCGAACCGGTTAGGTCCGGCACGGATCTATTTGATTCTATAGAGCATTTGGGGTTGATGTATGCATGGGAACCAGATGCAGATAGAATAAATGGCCGTATATGTAAAGAACATAACTGGAAGAAGCGAAGTATATTTTGGGATTTGCCTTATTGGAGCACAAATCTCATCCGGCACAACTTGGATGTTATGCATATCGAGAAAAATTTCTTTGATAACATATTTAACACGGTGCTAAACATCCCGGGAAAAACAAAAGATACTGCAAAGTCAAGAGAAGAACTTAATCAGTACTGCAGAAGAGGTGATTTGAGAAGGAGTGCCGATGGGACCTATCCTAAAGCCTGTTACACTCTTGACAGAAATTCACGAGAAGTTTTATGTAACTGGCTTAGAGGGTTAAAATTTCCAGATGGTTATGCCTCAAATATCGGTAGGTGTGTGGACATGCATAAGCTCAAGTTGTTCGGCATGAAGAGTCACGACTGCCATGTTTTCATGCAACGGTTATTACCTATAGCTTTTCGTGAGTTGCTTCCGCAACATGTCTGGAAGGCAATTACGGAGCTCAGCTTATTCTTCAAGGAGTTATCTGCCGCAGTCATTACTTCTGCATCCATGGCAAGGCTTGAGGAGGAAATTCCAATTATTTTATGCAAGCTTGAGCGAATATTTCCTCCCAGTTTTTTTGACTCAATGGAGCATTTACCGGTTCACTTGCCATACGAAGCGAGCATAGCTGGTCCCGTGCAGTATCGCTGGATGTATCCTTTCGAGAGGTAAATATATACATCATTAAGATATGTTGACATTTCAAATATTATTTCATTGCTTGAAAAATTGGTTAATTTTTTGTTGCAACTTTACATATAGGTATCTTAAGAAGTTAAAAAATAATGTGCGTAATAAGGCAAGGGTTGAAGGTTCTATATGCAATGCACACTTGGTCGAAGAAGTTTCAGCTTTTGCCTCACATTACTTTGAGGGTCACGTCCACACGAGGAGCCGAAATCATGGTCGTAACGATGACGTATGTGTGGACGAAGCAGAAGCTAATGACGGTAGAATATCAATTTTTAAAGCTATCGGCCGTTCATTTGGTGGGCAGAAGTCAAGAAATCTTAGCGATATGGAGTATAATGCAGCACATTATTACATCCTAATGAACTGTAGAGAAGTCGATCCATATATTGAGTAAGTGTATACTTCAATGCTAAATTGAAAATTTTAATTTAAATTAATATACCATAATATTTAATTTCTAACATTAGTTTTCATCCTTTTCATCCCATAAGGATGTTTTGTGATAGACAACGACAGATGAATCCCGACATCAGTCAAGTTGCAATTGGGCAGAAATTAGAAACGGAGTTTGCTTACTGGTTTTATGAATTTGTGAGTAGTATCACTCAATCAATTTCGATAATGGCTATTATTTTTTGAATTGGATGTCAATAGCTTATTAATTTATAGGTCAACGGTCCATGGTCCACAACCGACAATATTTTCATTAAATGTCTATCGCAATGGCCATTGAAGACCGTAACAACCTCTACTGGCTATTTTGTAAATGGGTACAAATTTCAGATTGAACGATTAGCAGCTTCAAGAGGCACGCAGAACTGGGGCGTGTGTGTGAAAGGAGAAAGTGTTGGAGCAAATATGCAGGATTATTATGGAAAGTTAGTAGAGGTGGTTGAAGTTGAATATCCCGGTTGGCCTATGAAACGAACCGTATTGTTTCGTTGTGATTGGTTCGATCCGATAGTTCCTGTGGGCAAAAGGGTTCATAACGACTACAATTTGGTTGAAGTGAACCATCGACGAAGATTGCAGAAATATGACCCATTCATCCTTGCATCCCAAGCTCAGCAAGTCTTTTACTGCGGATATCCAAGTTTGCGCAACGACAAGCGAGATTGGTGGGCCGTTTCTAAAATCGTCCCACGTTCAACAATCGTATTAGAGGAGAGTTCATCAAGTCAATCAGCCGAGTGCCCTGCATTTCAAGAGGATGAGATGGAAATGCATGCAATTGAGGATGACACAAGGGCTCCTGAAACATCACTTAGAGATCCAAATGGTGATGTCCAAGAAATTGCGGATGCAAATGTTCGGTTTCCTTCCGATGATAATGAAACTGAATCGCAATCCGATACGGCATCGGATGTTGAACCAACATTTCACGAAACAAATGACACCGATTAAACATAGAGGTTTTTTAAAATTTAACTTTTTTTATAAGTGTTAAATTTTTACATAGTCAATCATTAATCGTAATTTAATTGTATGAATCTTTAGTATTTTCAGTATGACGGGCAGAGGTAGATCTACCGACGACAGACGGAGTGAGCAGAGATGTAGCCCTGCTGCATCAGATCACATGAGCGTCGGAGATGGAGAGTTTGGATCTCCAGCAGTCGCACAGCCTTCGATCTCTCAGCAGTATTACCATCCAGCCGATCGGCACATACCTCCGAGAGTTCTTCCACCATCGGCCGCACCGTACTTCGACTGATGCTCAGGGGATGTAAGTATATACTAATTAAAATATATGTTTATGTTTTTAAGTCAATTACTTATAAACATGCATTTTTTTAACAGATTTATTGAGCAGCATCATGTATCCAGCCACATCAGCACCGTATTTCAGAGGCGTGCAGATCCCAGTGGCTACGATTGGCGCCACGTATCTCCAGCCACGAGGGAGTTTTATTTTTCTGAGTTTCAGGTAAACTTATTAAATACAATTTATCACTGATATAAAATTTTCTTAATCTTAATAAATTCAGAAACTAACTGTTTATTTTAATGCAAAAAAAGTTACGTGGGATCCTGCCAGCCATGATGCCATTAGGGCAGCATGGGAGGCTCTGACGGGACGCCGATACTCCGACATGCTTCATCATTGGAGGTCATCGGGTCAGCGTCCTGCGCACGTGCCAGAGGGTATTTGGCACGAGTGGCAGCAGGCCTGGCAGTCCGATGGCTGGCGCAGGAGGTCCGCATCAGCCAGCACGAACCGCCGATCTGAGAAGGGCGGTCCTGGCACGGGTCTCTCCCGCCATACTTCGGGCTCCATTTCGATTCAGGAGCACAGACGGCGTATGGTAAGAAAACATAAATATTTTAATTACTATTTTAGTTATTTACAAATATTTGTATTAATATCATTTTTTTTAATGTTATAGTCTGAGCAGGAGGGCGGAGATCCTGGTGAGTTTCGTCTATTCAGGGCGACACACACCAGGAGGGACGGTTCCTGGGTCGACACGCGATCACGGGAGGTTGCGGTAAGAAATTAGATTTATGTAGTATCTGTTTAATTTCTAAAATTTTATTTCAAGAAATTTATTAACTCATTTATTGTTGATTTCATAATTTAAAGACACGAGTCGAGGAGCTTCGCTCCCAGGCATCGCAGGTCGACTCTACTGATGGGGAGACGCCCGTCGAACTCTCAGCAGAGGAGAGTCGGCGTGTGTTTTTGGAGGCTGTTGGTGCCCAGCCACGAGACCGCAGGGTCTATGGTCTGGGCACTAGAGCTTCTACATATTTTCCCATCAGGCCTCTAGCTCGCGACTTTCTAGTGATCTTCCTCCCGAGCGTTTACACGACCTTCGCAGATCTATTGCAGAGGAGGTTCGCCAGGAGGTCGAGCAGGATTTCGAGGATCGTATGCGAGGCCGGGATCAGGAGATTGCAGACATGCGAGATGAGATGCATTATTTACGGGATATGGTTAGTCGCTTGTCGCAAAGTCTTCAGCCTCCACAGCCTCCACATGATCGCCCAGATTCTTGATGTATTTTTCTTTTCTTTTTTTATGTTGTACATGAAAACTTCAAAATTTTAATATATGAATTATTTTTAGAAATTGAATGATTATTGTTAGATCAATATGAGTGAAGAATATTTTGATCAATATTTAAATGTAACGAAATTGTATTAACCGTTTTAATTTTTAAATTTTTATTTTTTTAAAAAAATATTTATTTAGCGACGCATTAGCGATTGCAATTGCATCACTAATATTTTTAAAATATTATTATTAAATATTACGACGCAATGACCTGGCGTTACAATAATATAAAAAAAATTTAATAGCAACGCATTAGCGACTCAAATTGAGCCGCTATTATATCTAAAATATTTTTAATAAATATTGCGACGCAATGACCTTGCGTCGCAATATTTTCTCAAATTTTTTATTTGCGACTCTTTAGCGACGCAAATGGCGTCGCTATTATATCAAAAAATTATTATTAAATATTGCGACGCAACTAATGCGTCGCAATATTGCGACGCAATTGAGTGCGTCGCAATATTTAATAATAATTTTAATATTATAATTTAATTTTAATTTAGCGATGAATATGGATGCGTCGCAATATTACGACGCAATGTTGCATCGTAGAGAGTCGCAATATTGCGATGCAATTGCGATAAATGGATATTGCGACGGACTTCTGAGCGATGCCGTTATTGCGTCGCTATTGCGTCGCAATAGCATGTTTAGCGACGCAATTGCGATGCATTTGGGCGTCGCAATATTTTATTTCTCTTGTAGTGGATTATCAGTCATATAACATCAAATTTTTAAAATACTTCTAAATTAAATTTATTAAAAATTTATATATTATTATATATTTGATTTAAAAAAATTGTATTTATAAACGATAGTGATATCTAACTAAAGTGTAAATTTTAGAATTTTGAGAACTAAGATGGAACGAAGTCTGCTTACAATTAAGATTAGCATGACCATAAGCTCAAACTTAGATCTTCATTAGAGTTAGAGATCTCAATTCTTCTTGACTAGCCAAATAGCTTTGGAAGTATATCAAGTTTTTTGAATAATCTTGGAAAAGGATAATCAGTATGATGTAATATGCTAAGAGGAAAATGAGTACAAGGGTCAAACGCTCCTTCATTAAATTGTTCCCTTTATGATAGGATGTTTGTAGGAATCAAAAGGCCTTTTGGAATTGCTTTTCATTTAAACTGAGAAATGAAGAATCTATCAGATTTTGGAAGGATTCTTGGTTAAAAGCTATTCCATTGGCTTTGCGATTTGCGAAGTTATATCAGTGATGTGTCAAGCATACCTATTGTGTAGCATTCCAATAGAGCTAGAGATTTATAAAGTAAAATTTTAGGCTTCTCGCTCCTTTATCTAGAGAAGAATTTAATCAAAGATGTTTTCTCTTCAACTTGCTAGCTCATGTTAAACCTTCTAATTAAGCTAGTTGATACGCCGGTATGGAATTTAACAGGCAATAGTTCTTTCTCTATTAACTCATTCTATAATTAATTCTTAAATAGAGGACAGTTGATTTGGCCATTTGACAAGAAAATTTGAAAGGCTGTTGTTCCTCTTAAGCATAAGCTTTTCATATAGCTAGCTCTTCAAAATAAGCTTCATGCTGAGGAGGTGTTAACCAAGAAGGGTTGGCTTAGGTATATCATGTGTCTGTTATGCAAAGTAGTTCCAGAAACTTTCAATCATCTATTCATAAGATGCTCTTTCTCAATGAAAATTTAGTCTCTGACCATGTCTTGCTTAAGCATCAAAAGGTGGTCAAATAAATTGTACGATTTTTGGCTATCTTGAGGGAAGAAAAACATGTGTTACACTCAGAAAAGGTTGGATTCAGTTATTAGGAGCTACTTGGCGCCAGATATAGATTAAAAAAAATGCTAGAGTTTTTCTAAATAAAAATCACTTTCGTACTCGGTGCTAGTTAGGGTGATCCATATTCTTCAATTGTGTCGCATCTCTGCCATTTTGAGCCTGCTAGATAGAGTAATCAGCTGCTTTTTATAAGATTAGCCCCGATTCTAGAAGGTCAAGATTGATCATCTGGATACCAATATTTTTGGCTGATTTAAGATTATGTTTCAGATTCTAGACATATAGATTTTTTCTCATCTACTATTTTCTCAATGCAAGGGAGAACCCGAGCTCAATGCAAGGGGAGATCTCTCTCTCTCCCTATCTCTCAACTCCTATCTCACTACTAGAGAACTGAGCGACAAGTTTACTAACTTGAGCGTCGGAGGGTCCTTGCCGGAAACACCAGCCGAGGGCTTCTTGTAGGGTTCCGAAGAAGGGAGACGACTCCTTCATCCCGCTTGGAAGCCCACGACAAACCTCTACATGTCCGTCGTTCAACACGGTTGATTTGTCCGCATCAGGTTGGCGCGCCAGGTAGGGGGTCATGTACTGAAGGAAAGAGAGCTATGTCTCCCTGACCTATAAGTCTTTGTCCCCTCTAAGATAGCCATGGTAGTGATGCGCGTGCCGAAGGTCCTCACTAATCATGCCGGGGGGCATCCGCATAGCCCTGAGCAGCAAAGGACCACTCTCTCTATGCTCCTCCCTCACCACCAACCTCAGCTGCTCTAATTAACTAGCTGACCATCCTCAATCAACAAGTTCAAGCCTTAAATGCAGCAGTTCATGAGTTGCAAAAGTAACACCCGTTGGCCACTCAGCAGCAGCCGAAGCCTCTCACATCTTCCATGATAGCTGCACCAGTTAGCCAGCGATTCGCCTGCAGGAAATCTTCTCATAGAGAAGCCTGTCACTATCATGCTTCACCTAAGCACCACCGTGAAGCTTTCAGAGACTGTGGTCTCCTACCTTCTGCTCGAGCAGCCACTTCTCTCCTTACTCATCCTCTGAGCCGTCTGGGAAGGACCCTAATCATGAGATGAAGGGGCATCTGGATGAACAACACCGGCGGCCAGAGGAGATCAATCAAAGGTTCAATAATCAGTCAGAGGCAGCCATCCTTGGCGGCCTTCCTAAATGGCCTCTTCCTCCACAACGGCCACAGCAGCCCCGAGGCTCCATGGAGGCCAAAGACTCCAAAGCAGCCTCCAGATCATGGCGGCTCCGGTTTCCTCCACGGTAGCCTCCGGATCCCACGACGGCCTCTTCCTCCACGATGGCCTCTTCCTACACGACGCCCCTCACAGCGGCCTCTCATCCTCAACGGTCAAGCCCCTCATAGCGGCCCTCGAGATCCCACGGTGGCCCGATAATCCCACGGCGGCCCGAGACTCCACAGCGGCCCCGGTTTCCTCCAAGGCGGCTCTCAAGTCCATGGCGGCCCCCGGCCTCTCCTCGCAGCGACCAAACGAGCGCCAGTTTCGCAACTACAAGGATAAGGCTCCCAGCCGTCTCACTCAACTCCTTTCCACCTTGGTTGGGTAAGGTTTATATGCACGTAATATATTCATATAATTGAAGAAAGGTGGATTGCATGCACGAGGTTGTGTGCATGCGATGGAAGTCTGTGCTATGGCTGCTGCATCTTAACGATCGTCTTCTAAAGCTGTGCTCGTACCGACTCCTCCCACGGACATCGCCAGCTTCGGCCACCATCCCGGCCATGGCTGTTTGGCCGGATCCATGTATCTCGCATCGGCGAGCGACGACACCTCTGGCTCCCGAGCCCATGCGGAAGCGGCAGCTAATCTCTTTGATTTCAATGGCAATCTTCTCCTGTATCAGAGGATGCTTGCATAGCATTAGGAAGAACCAAGGTTCTTCTTCACTTCAAGGTTCTTCAGTTGAGCCTCCAGTCCAATGTTCAAAAGCTTCTTGATGTCCCAGAACATATCAACATATCTCTAGAATACCATGGGGTTAAAGTCACCAAAAGCCTTGCTAAAGCGAGTCTCGAACTCATCGGAGCCCAAGAGAGCGTCTAGCTCAGCACCAAACTCCACTTTGAAGATCCTTTCTTCGGTGGCACCACCTCTCGCCATCCCCTGTAAAAGATTCCATCACCAAAAGGATCCTTCAGTATGCGATAATTGTATTGACCCTTGCGATATTTGGAAAAGTTAGACTTGAGAATGTGCTCAATGTTAGCAGGATCAGCAGTAAAGATCTCACCATGGGAAGGCTTGATCAACCTTCTGAATTAACTCCCTGAAGAGAAGAGGGAAAAGGAAATGATGTCCACAACATGGAGAACGATCGTTGCAAACGCTATGGAGAGAAAAGAGAAGGCGAGCAAGCCTAGTTTCAAAGTCAACTCTAGCAGCTGGAGAGCCATAAAAGTGGCTACGGTGCAGGATCTCTCCTTAAGGAGCTAAAGCTCACCAACCAACTTGATTCCCTGGGGGGCAGACCACCAGCAGGCGGAAGCGTTCGAGTCTGCGGAAGAAAAATAAGGGTGCCGCAAGAGCTAAGTACGCTGCACCTAAGATTTTTTCTTTCATTGATGCTTAAAAATGTCATGTAGAAAAGACCGACTTTGCATCGGCATTCAAGACCAACCTCGCGTTAGCGTTCAAAGCCCGATGTACCATCGGCCTCAAAGACCGGTTCCGCACCGACAACTAAAGACCGGCTCCGCATCGGCAGAAAAGACCGGCTCCGCGTCGGCAGAAAAGATCGGTTCCGCACCGGCAACTAAAGATCGGTTCTGCACCGGCAACTAAAGACCGGCTCCGCGTCGGCACCAAAGACCGGCTCCATGTCGGCAGAAAAGATCAGTTTCGCACTGGCAACTAAAGACCGGCTGCGTCGGCATCAAAGACTGGCTCCGCATCGGCACCAAAGACTGGCTCCGTGTCGGCAGAAAAGATCGGCTCTGCGTCAGCAGAAAAGACCGGCTTCGCGTCGGCATCAAAGACCGGCTCTGCATCGACAAAGACCGGTTCCGCACCGGCAACTAAAGATCAGCACCGCATCGGCATCAAGACCGGCTCCGCGTCGGCACCAAAGATCGGCTCCGCGTCGGCACCAAAGACCGGCTCCGTGTCGGTAGAAAAGATCAGTTCCGCACCGGCAACTAAAGACCGGCTCCGCGTCAGCACCAAAGACCGGCTCTGCATCAGCAGAAAAGACCGGCTCTGTGTCGGCACCAAAGACCGGCTCCACGTCGGCAGAAAAGATCGGTTCCGCACCAGCAACTAAGACCGGCTCCGCGTCGGCATCAAAGACCGGCTCCGCGTCGGCAAAAAGACCGTTCCGTACCGCAACTAAAGACCGGCTCCGTGTCGGCATCAAAGACCGGCTCCGCATCGGCATAAAGACCGGTTCCAACCGGCAACTAAAGATCGGCTCCGCGTCGGCAACTAAAGACCGGCTTCGCATCGGCACCAAAGACCGGCTCCGCGTCGGCAGAAAAGATCGGTTCCGCACCGGCCACTAAAGACCGGCTTCGCGTCGGCACCAAAGACCGGCTCTGCGTCGGCACACCCAAGCCCGGCTCCGCGTCGGCACCTCCAAGCCTGGCTCCGCGTCGGCTCACTCAAGCCCGGCTCCACGTCGGCACCTTCAAGCCCGGCTTGCATCGGCACATTCAAGCCCGGCTCCGCATCGGCATCTCAAGCCCGGCTCCGCGTCGGCACATTCAAGCTTGGCTCCGCGTCGGCGCCTCCAAGCCCGGCTCCGCGTTGGTACCTTCAAGCTTGGCTCCGCATCGGCACACTCAAGCCCGCTCCACGTCGGCACATTCAAGCCAGCTCCGCGTTGGCACCTCCAAGCCCGGCTCCGCGTCAGCACATTCAAGCCTGGCTCCGCGTCGGCACCTTAAGCTCGGCTCTGCGTCGACACTCCAAGCCCGGCTCCGCGTCGACAATCCAAGCCCAAGACCTTCTGCGGATTCCATTCCAGCTGCCCTTGGATTTCAGCACTGGTTCCCCCCCCCCCCCCCCGCCTTCAATCAACACGGTTCCCTAGGGGGCAGGTCATCAACTCTGCATAAGGAGACCAATTTCTTTAAAGAAAAAGGCACCTGAGCCTGGTCCAAGCACCCTCAGGTACCCTCCGGGGTGAAAAGGCACCTGACGACTTTCAACCCTCAGGTCACCCTTCGGGGTTAAAAAGGCTCCTGATGACTTTCAACTCTCGGGTCACCCTTCGGGGTTAAAAAGGCTCCTGACGACTTTCAACTCTCAGGTCATCCTCCGGGGTTTAAAAGGCTCTCAACGGCCTCAACTTTGCCTCAGCGGCTTCGTCACAGCCTCAACGGCTTCCTTTTAGCCTCAGAGGCTTCAACTATGCATTAGCGGCCAATAGCCAGTCGGCTCACAGCTGGGAGAGGCCAACTCTCAGCTCACAGTTGATGGGCACCCACCTCTAAACTTCACGCCAAAAGTAAAGAGCCCCTCCAAGCTCACCAACAAAAGCCATAAATGTGGAGCCTCCCAAATGAAGCAGAAGGAGATGAATTCCTCCAACAAAGAGCTAAGTACACTACAAGAAAAAGTTTCTTTTCATTAGTATCTAAATGCATTATGGGAAAACCAACCATTCAAAAGGCTCTCGACGGTCCTGTGATCAAAGGTTACCCTCGGGCCGGCCGCGAAACCCCCGCGGTGGTTCAAGACCTATGATTCCAGCGACCTTGAGTCATCCCTCGGGCCAGCCACGAAACCCCCGAGTTGGTTTCGGAGTAGCTCGACGGTATGGCAACTCACGGATACCACTCGGCCTGGCTAGCCTACGCCCCGAGTCGGTTCAAAACCCTAACAGCCCGTACCCACTTGAGTCACCTTCCGGGCAAGCACAGAGGCAATTTTATTTCACCCCCTGTGGCTTTATTTCTGCTTCGGCCATCTTGTTTTAGCCTCAACGGCCTTATTACAGCCTCAGCGGCTTATCTCTGCCTCCGCGGCAACGGCTCCCTCTGCCTCAGGAGCATCATTGCGGCATCATTGGATCTTTGCCTCAATGGCATGTGGATAGAGACCCACATCCAAACTTCATGTCAAAAGTTAAAGACCCCAAAGTGGGTGAGGATCAGCCACTTGGGAGGTGACGCCCCTTTCCCTTGCTGGGATGGGCCCGCTTCGTCTCAGGGGCGAGGGGGCATCTGATGTGGCTGATCCAATGCCGTTAGAGAACCGTGAAGAAAATGATGGAGCCCTGCTTTGTCCTCTGATGTCCCTTCGGCTGATGCGGCTGATCAAACCACATGACCCACGAGATGGAGGGATCACGAACTCAAGGTCACACGGTCTGGCACACTCCGCTCTTCTCGGCCTTGGGCTCATCTTAGCAGCGGCCCACCTCGACCTTGGTCTCGGTCTCGGCGTCGGCGACGGCCCACTTCGACGTCGGTGACCGTCTCCTCTGGGTGGTATTATCTTTTGCACGATTTTCCAGAGATAATGATGCGACAGCAAAACCCAGAAAACTTTGGCTCCGGCCTCCAGCGATGGCCTCCAGCGTCGGCCTCCAGCCACGGCCTTTGGCTCCGGCCTCCAGCCACGGCCTCCAGCGCCGGCCTCCAGCGACGGCTTCTGGCTCTGGCCTCCAGCGACGGCCTTTGGCTCCGGCCTTCAGCGACGCCCTCCGGCCTCCAGCGACGGCCTTCAGCGCCGGCCTCCAGCGATGGCCTTTGGCTCCGGCCTTCAGCGACGGCCTCTGGCCTCCATCGATGGCCTTTGGCTCCGGCCTCTAGCGACGCCCTTTGGCTCCGGCCTCCAGCGACGCCCTTTGGCTTCGGCCTCCAGCGACGCCCTCTGACTCCGGCCTCCCACGATAGCCTCCACCGCCGGCCTCTGGCTCCAGCTTCTAGCGATGGCTTCGGTCCTAACTTGGTACCTTTTTTGCATACACAATGACCCGCCTCAGACAACGGATCTCGAGATTCGAGGTCTATCGTGTATCTCGCTCACTGAAATCACGGGCAAGTGCCACCACGATCGGCAGTTACCGCTACAAGCGGCCCTTATCCAGCAACGGCTTAACCACTCGCCGTTCAAAGAAACTTATCTCAACAAGGAAGATTCGAGGGTTCCAATGGAACGAGGTAAACGGGACCCCCCAAACAGGTATAAGAGGAGAACCCGAGCTCAATGCAAGGGGAGATCTCTCTCTCTTCCTATCTCTCAACTCCTATCTCACTACTAGAGAACTAAGCGATAAGTTTATTAACTTGAGCGTCGAAGGGTCCTTGCCGGAAACACCGGCCGGGGACTTCTTGCAGGGTTCCGAAGAAGGGAGACGACTCCTCCATCCTGCTTGGAAGCCCATGACAAACCTCAGCATGCCCGTCATTCAACACGGTTGATTTGCCCGCATCACCAGTTATAATGCTCTGTACCGATTTTCTTTGGCTGGATACTTTGGCAGTAGGTTGGTTAAGTTCAGTGAATAAAGATTGGATCTATCAGTGTCAGTAGAAAGAAAGGTTCAGATGGATGATATGAGAAGATTCCTTATCTACTTTGCCCCAGGTTCAATGCACTGCCACTTAGAATTGTTTTGATAGGGTCAATTTAGGTGGACCTCTTCAAAAACTCAAGCCCCTTATGAAGGAAAATCCAATTTGTTCTATATTCTAAGTTCCTAATTCCTTTGCATCCCCTATGTCTTCCCCTCCATTGTACTATCCAAACCTTGCATCCTTCCATCTCTGCCGTTCTCTATGCTTGTACAATGTAATCTTTGTTTTTGTTCTTTTAATAAAGTTGAGGGAAAGCTCTTTCCTTCATTCTACCATCAAACTTCTGTCTTAATTATTCATTACTCATTCACCGATTTTCTAAGGACTAGATGATGAATTTTGACTTTCTTAGTTCAATAATATCACTCTTGAAGAAATTAAATTAAGAAAAAAGTTAAACATAAGATCAAATCGCTCAGTTAATGTACACTTATAGAATATTAAGAATTTCATAGATAAGATACTAGTGTTGAAAAAGAATTTGCTAGTAATTCTAGGATGGCTTGATATATTTTAAAGTAGCAGTATTACCGACTTTTAAGACATTACAAATCGATAGACATGGCACTTTTTTTACATATAAATGGTCCATGAATGCACATAAAATATAATTCTAAAAATTTGCTAGGTACGCTAGCCTATGAAATTTGTTTTATATGGTTAAGAGTATGCAACATTTATTCTCTCCAAGCATACAAGTGTCCTGAAATTCGAAAGAAGGCCTGCTTGGATTGAACAACAGATTGAGAGCAGCTTGAATGCTTTGCCCGAGAATGGCAACAATGATGCCATGGCAGGCTGAAGAAGTGCGTTGACCATGAATTTTCTTCTGCAGCAGAGAAAGGAAAGAATAGTGCTCATACCTGTGTCTTGCTTAATCAGTATTGTCTTGTTTTGTTGTGTGTTGACTATGATTTTCTTCTGCAGTAGAGAAGGATTTGTTATTGTTGACTATGATTTTTTTCTGTAGCAGAGAAGGAAAGAATAGTGTCATACCTCTGTCTTGTTCAATCAAATGTTGTCTTGTTTTGTTGTGTGTTGATTATGATTTTCTTCTGCAGCAGAGAAGGAAAGAATAGTGTTCATACCTATCTTGTTCAATTAGTTTTGTCTTGTTTTGTTGTTCTTCATCATTTCCTTTTCATTTTATTGTAAATTCTATCTTTTTATTTTAATTCTTGTATTTGAGAAGGCTGAATTCTCATTATGTCAAGGAGTTCCTCCAGATAAATTGTAAGTCATCTGAATCTTTTTTTATCTATTGACTATTTGACTGATCTATTAAATGTTGTTATGTTGTACTCTTTCTATAAGGTGAACTAGGAGTGCATCCATCGGTTGAGTCTATGTTGTCTGAACCTCTATATAGTGGATTCTTCTACTGTCTGACATGACAGAGAGCACTCATTCCGTAAAACATAATAAAATTTTATTATTATAATATAATAATTTTTATAATAATTTTATGTTAATAAAATAATGCAAATATAGATGTTGTTTGGGCTGTTCGATCCGGATTGATTTGGACCGTTTGATCTGAAATTAAACGGTCCAAATCAATTGTTGTGTTAGAAATTGTAAAGGTAGTTTGGGGTTTAAATCAATTTTTTTAAGGGATCCTCTTCTATCCCTCCAATCAAATACAACCAGAGGGGATAAGAAAAAGCTATCCCAAAGATTTACCTTTTTGCATTTGATATGATCCATGGGATAGTCAGGGGATATCCCTAGGGATATCCCACGGATAAACTCTATCCCGTACACTTATCCAAGGATAATGTTTTTCTATCAAACACTATCTTAAGGTAGTGTTTGATAGAAAAATATTATCCATGGATAGTGTACGGGATAGAGTTTGTCTCCTACCTATCCCTAGGGATATCCTTTGGCTATTCCATTGATCATATCAAATGCAAAAAGGTAAATCCATAGAATAATTTTTCTTACTCTTATTTGGAGGGATAACCAGCTTTTCTGCATTTTCTAGAGAATAAATTGAAGGAATATCCCATGGTTAACCATGGATTATCCCTTTGATTAACTTTATTCCCAGCTATCCCTTATAGTTATGGCTTTTGAGAATAAAAGGGGATATCCCCTCTTATCCCCTATTTCAAACACTACCTAAATCATCCCATGGATCTTTAATTAGGTGCCCAGCAAGAAGGCAAACTTAGCCACCGAAAAGAATATACGGTCCATTAATCAGATCATAATTATCAAATAATGGAGTGCTTACGATTATCAAATAATAGAGCTCTTTTTTCTTGTCACAATGGTAACGGCTTAATTGGGCTTTCCATGCCTTACATAAAATTTGCAATGACGAAAGAAAAATCACATAAATAAAAAGACACCGTTAACAGACCCTACATATTGTGCCAACGCATCAGTTAGACGTTTCCAACTCCGCACTCTAAAATCATTACCCACACTTTAATTAACATAAAATATTTGCTCAAATTTTCTCTTTCAATCCATATTATTCAAAGAAAAAGAAAAAGAAAAAAAAAAAGTCATCTAGAGATAGCAGCAAACCAACCGATGCTATCTCAGTGTCTCTCACGGGGGAGCACACTAATAAAATCTCATTTTAAGAAGTCATATTTTCAAGAAATTAATTTTAAAAACAATGAGACTAGGCAAAAATTAGAGTTTCAGAGCAATAAAAGGAATATAGAAGAAAATTCGGTCAGCAATAAAAGGAATATAGAAGAAAATTCGGTCAAAATCATAGTATTTGACCGGTTGAATTCTGCATCAAATGAAAATTTGATTTAAGATGTATCCATGCCTGCTCTTGGTGCCAAGCTAGCATCGTTTTATCATTCTCAAGCGATTCATCAAAAAGATGGCTTGCACATATTTTTTTCTCTTTCTTTCTCATTAGCTAAATTTTTCTTGAGCATTTCGTTGAATAGATGGCTCCAATAATCTTCCTCTTCCATCCTCATCGTTGAGTTCCATTCATGCTGGCTCATAAACGTTTCATTAAATAGGTAGCCTTCATCTATTTTTTCTCTTTCTTCCTCGTTGGTCAAATATTTCTTGAGCAATTCATCGATTTCCCTCCTCAGAGTTCTATTCACGATGATATTATATGACCCTTTATAGTAAAAAATGGGAAAAAAAAAAAGCCTCTATGGATTGAATTAAGATTTGTGGTTATTAATTAAAAGAATTGAAAAAAAGAAAGAACTATTCTTAACACGCAGCAGTTAAAAAAACTAATGTTGATAGTGGGAAAAGAAAAAAAATTCTTTTTTTTTATAATTTTTTCTTCATGCCACATCGAGGCAGAGAAAAAATTTTTCCCTATTTTCTCTGGCTACTTTCTATAAATTGATGGATGGGAAGATACGAAATTTCTATCTACACCCCAAAAATTACTGTCGATACCCACATATTTAAAAAGAAAATTAAATTTTTTTTTATATTTTCTCTTCATAACCATGAGAAATAAACCCCTTCCAACACCATTTTCCTTCCTCCCTTCCTTCCTCTGGCATCTGCTTCCCTCTCCTCCCTAGCTTCACCCTTCGGCTCCCGTTCCTTCTTGATTCCGATCACTTCAGCCTTTCCCTCCTTATCCTTCTTTATTTGACCTATCATGACCGAACGAAAGTTATATGTTCGATTGTCGAACGAGACCTTCCGCCAATAAGATCGAATAGAGGAATAAGGAAAGATAGGGCAAGGGCGGTGCTAGTGCAAGAGGGAAGGGGAGGGAATGATATCGAAGAGGTGGAGGGTGGAAAGGCAGAAAAAAGAACCGAAGGCCAAGAAGAGATCGGAACCAATGGGCGGTGCCGATAGGGCCAAAAGGAGCCAGTTGGGGTGTAGTACCGGAAGAAAAACAGATGCCGGAGTCGATGCCGATCAAAGAGGAGCCGATGTCGGAGGAAAGAGGAGAGTCAGTCTCATAGGATGAAGAGGAGTCGATGCCAATAAAAAAAGGGAAGTTCGGAAGAGCTGATGCTGAAGGAGATGAGAAAGTCGGTCTCGAATGGTGAAAGAAAATAGGTGCCAATAAAAAAATAAAAGAGAAGTTCATGCTGATCAAGGGAAAGAAGGAGAGTCAATGTCGGAGGAAGGGACGAACCAAGAAGGATGGATTGGAGAGGAAAAACGAAGAATAATTTAAAATTTTATTTATTTTAAAGAAAAAAAAAAAGAATAACGAGAGTAATCGTTTTTGGGTGCAGATAGAAACTCCCGACGATACGGGCTTATTGATGTTCACGAGCGGCCTCATCTTCGGACAGAAAAAATATTATTGTACGAAAAATAGTGCATTTTGCTGCATTGATTGATGCATGCACTCACATATCAAAATAGTAAAGAATAGTTTTGCTTCCGACGAATGCCAGGAGGCGCGTCGATCATTTGCTGCACCGCCTTCCATGCAGTAAAGCGTTTTCCCTTCGGGCAAGTGGCGCTTCCACGTTGACTAAAGGCTGTGGGTACCGAGTGAGTTGGACGCCAGGCGCCTATGGTCCAAGAACCGGGCCCGATTTCTGCCGTCCACGCGTCCTCGAGGCGATGACCACATCCCTCTTTCGGAAGCCCTTGCGGTGGCGGTGGGAGTCGCCTGGGCCAAAACCCTAGTCCGATACGCAAGCTCTGGATCTTCCACCGCCTTCGAACCCTCCCTCCAGAGAATAGGGATGGCCCGCAAACGGCCCGCCGAACCCACATCCTCTTCCTCTTCCGACGAGGCAGCTTCCTCCTCCGACGAGGGGCACGAGGAAGAACCCCTCTCCTCCCCCTCCCAACACAAAACTGCCGCCCAAAAGAAGCCGACCAATTCCCCCGCCCCCAAGCCCACGCCCTCCCCGCGGCCCGTCGCTGCCTCCAGCGACGACGACGAAGGAGGTTCCAGCGACGGCGATGAAGACGAAACCTCCGCCTCTGAATCCGACGACGATAGGACCAAGAAGCAACCACCGCCCAAACCCGCTCCCCAGCCCACCGCTTCCGGATCCGGTAACGAATCGGGATTCGAATCTGATCCCGAAGAAGATTCCTCCGACGTGGAGCCCGCCCCTGCCCTCCTCCCCTCCCGCAGCTCCGGTCCCTCCATCAAGCCCGTCAATTCCAAGCCCATGGACGAAGTCCCCCTGCCCAAGAAGCCTGCCCCAGTCTCCTCCAGAGACAGTGAACCTCTCAAGAAGAAAGCGAAAGCCCCGGAGCCCTCGGAGAACGAGGGCGGCGGGCAGAAGCGGCAGCTGTTCCAGAGGATCTGGAGCCCGGACGATGAGATCGTCATCCTCTCCGGCCTGGTCGAGTACCGCTCAAAGAAGGGCAGACTCCCGCCCTTTAATGAGATGGACCAATTACACAATCAGATACGTGGATCTCTTCAGGTTGAGGTCGGCAGCAACCAGCTTCACTACAAGATTCGGCGCCTGAAGAGGAAATTTGCGACCAATTCTGCCAGGGGCAAGAACGGCGCGGACCCGACCTTCTCTAAGCCGCAGGAACGGACTGTCTTCGAACTCTCGAAGAAGATATGGGGACCCAACAAGATCGTCTCGGATGATGCCGGTGCCAGGAGCGGCGAGGAGAGCGACAGCGACGTGGCTGGTCACCGGAATGCTAAGGAGGAGAATGCTGCCTGCCCGGCTGTGTCGCCTCCTATTGCTATTCCTTTGACCATTGGGAATGATATTTCTCCCGAGGCTAGCCGATACCCGTTGTTGAGCGTGGCGGTTGCTAAAATGGCGAATGAGTGTAAATGTGGAGTGGCGATGAAGAAGGCACTGGAGAAGCTCGAGGACTCGAAGGGAAGAGCAATGGAGGAGAAGGCGAAGAGGCTTAAAATGACAGAGATGAAGCTGCACTTGCGCCGGATGGATTTGATGAAGGAGACAGTAAAGCACATATTTGAAGCTCTAGCCAAATCAGACGGATAGTCTGCTATCCCTTCCTTGGGGGACTGAAGTTTCCACTCTGATAAGCCGCTTTGCTGGTGTTGGGTCCTGTTTCCTTTTTTTTTTTTTTTTTCTTTTCTTTTCCAAAGTTTGTGATTTGTTACTTTCTGACGCTGAACTCTCTTTTTGCTTGTTTTCTTAGGGGATAGAAGCAATGTTTAGCTGGCAGGTTTAGTGAAGCAAAATTAACTTCTGTTTAATATGTCATCATCATTTAGTAGTTAACTAAATGAAGCTCTTTTAGCATTGGAGATTTACTGTTTTGTCTTCTGGCTTTATTAGTGGTTGTTATTATTGGTATTGTGATGATTATTGGTAAGGATCAAAGAGGTACTTAATCTGATGGCCATGATCTCAAACATGGCTTTAATGTTTTCTATTTAATATGATTTATGGTTTTCCTGTGATATCATTGGGTTATTTATATTATTTAGGCTTTCAGCTGATTGATGAATGCTATTTCTGGTATTGCACAGATAACTTCGTCAACACCAGTTGCTGTGAGTAATTATCTTGGTAGGTAATATATCAGCTATCATGCACAATTTCCACATTTCTGCTACAACACTGATTTACCATGTTTTCATTTTGCTGCATCTTTTTGCAGAAGTTACATTCTATGCCTGAGATGTTTCCATAAATTGATAGGATAAGGTGTGTCATATGTTACACTTGCATGTTGATGTGTGTTTTTCCATGTTGTAGAGGCCCTTCTAATGATTAAGTTTAGAGAGTTGGAAGATAATGTTTCTCATAGTGCATTATACTAATACAAATTTAAACCTATGTAGTCTCTTGTTCGCTGGCTAAGGATGTGTCTTACCTTTTGGTAGCTATTGATACCAACCACATTATCAATATCTCTAGGAAAAGCTATTATAAGGGAAAGCTGAGAAGGGAATTTGTCAGTTTTAAAATGTACTATAATATTTTCACAATTGTCTTTTTTTTATCTTATTGAAGTTTCAGGCTATTTACATTTTTACATTTCTAATAATTTGTTTAAGTTTGATGAATAGCTTAACAGTCGAGAGGATGATAAACTACTTCTGTTGGCTTATTTTTTTTGAATTCTTAGGGTGCACTCTTTAGTAGTGGGATGGGTTTTATTTGGATTTTTTGGGTAAGATGTGTGACCATGGCATGAATGAGAAGCTCTGAGTTTTGCATTTCAAGTATATGCCCTGCATCAACTTGGAAGAAAGATAAAAGTTTTTTTTCCCATTTTTTCATGTTTTGTTTTGCAACATTTCTGTAATTCCTCTTATATATGATCTCCTATTTTAATTTTTAAGATCTTTTTGAATAGTATAGGATCAAAATATATTATTATTTTCCAAGCTGTAGTCAAATAGGATGAATGGGCATCTTCCCTTCTTAGTAATATGAAGTTGTGTGCTTGATGGGCCTCTTTGGTTGTGTTATACCAATATTTATGTTTAATTTTGCATTCATCAGTCTGTTGGATCTCTCTTTGTCCCAAATATGTGTGCTTTGTTCAGATAATGATTTCTCTTTCTGAATAAGTTGATTGCTTGATGGACTTGATCTTCTGACATGTCTTAAAAATGCCCTCCTTGGTTTTTGCTGATCTTAGCTCAACGAATTTAATTTATTTTTCATACACAATGTTGCCCTTAATAATCTTATTAAGGTCATTTAAAATTGAAATTCGTCGTTTTGCTTTCTGCAATTTCTCATATGATTTTCTAATTTTGATTTTGTTCATTATCATTTTGGGGGCTGGGCTTTTTGGGATGGTTGGAGGGCTAGAGTTACCAGATCTGGTCATGGTCTTGCTCTTAGATTCTCTTGTTCACTAGTAAAATATCTTTGGGTCACTGTTTGAAGAGTTAAAGATGTTAGACCTGCTTGAGAGTACCTGTGGTGGTCAACATTTTGTGCTTAACTATGTTCTGCTTCAAGCTGCTAGATCTATGCATGTTAACTGTTGAGAAGCATTTTTGGTGCTGCCAACTTAGTTGTCAGTTATTAAAGAGCTTAATGCCTTTCACAATCCTCTACCATTACAAACTATTGAAATTGGCAGTTATATGATGAAGCCAAACTAGATCATATATGAACCTCTTGAAAAATATTTCAATGCAATTGTTGTACATTTATTTCACCATCCGTTTGGCCTCCCATCCAAACTGCTGTTTTGTTTCTTAAAGTAAATCCTTCTTGAAACTAAGCAATCAAACCGATGTTTCTTTAGTAAGGTTGATGTTATGTTTTGAGTTTTGCATAACTATTGTCTCATTATGATATTTTTTTGGATCTTCTGTATCTGTTGGGCTTTTAGGAGATGTTGCTATCTGTGGGCTTGCAGATATGCTATAGGTCTTGTGTTGACTTCAGCTGCCACGCATTATTATTTTGCGTTCTGCTGGGTACCATCTCTGCTGTTGTGCACTAGGAACACAGTTTTCATGGTTCTACATACGGATCAAATTTCAATTTTGCTCTGTCTTCTTATGAGTTGCATTGCTTGTTTTGAAACAAGAATATTTTTGTACAAAAGTTGTTTTCAGTTCTCTGCCGATGGCAAGTGCAAAAAGAGATTGGATTCTAGCGGTTTCATGGTGCCTCCTATTATTAATACAACTCTTCCCTTCCGTATCCAAGGGGCATTTTATGTTCTACCTTTTCATTAGTTCATCAGCCATTGATCTTATTCATTCTTGTCCATTATATCTAGGAAGAGCTTTTGCAAATAGGTGCTTCCTTTGTGCTTTGCTATATGAATCTCAAGGGAATTAAGGGTTGATTTGCATTTCTTTCATTTTTTTTTTTTTTTTTTCCATTTATGCTGAACTGTCGCAGGAGCTTCGTTTGCTGGCCGACTGGGTTGGTGAGTTAATGTCCCCGTGTTATCCGGGTGCTTTGGTTTCCTGTTCTGATTCCATAACGAGATACACCATTTTTAGGAACAAGGACGTGTTCCTCTTGTCATCTTTTTCATGGGTAACATTTTTGTATAAAATCCTCTTGATTATTTTTTCTAATATTAAGACATATTAGAATGATTTGAATGAAAATCAGTCATCTTTGTTGTGCTCATAAGGTGTAGTTTAAATGATCTGAAATTTATTGTATGACTTGATAAGGATGAAATCTGAACAAATTTATTTTTGTTTTCTGGGGATAAAATTCATATGTTCGATGGAATTGAAGGTGTTGTACAGCAAAATGTTGAATATACATTAAGTCTTGATGGCGAGAGGTGCAGGGAAGAAAACTGAAGAGGAAACATCTTGAATAATTATTTAGGTGTGAGCAAGCTTTACTCTAGCGTTTATTCATGCCTGCATCCTTAAGCGGGCAATTAACAAATGGAGTTATATTTGAAAAAAAAAATCTAATGATGAGTTAGTTCGTTCCTTCAAACATGTGGATATAATATTTATTACTTAGGTGATACGGCTTTGACCAAGCGGGTCGTTGGCATTTATAGTTTTCCATTGCATCGCTTGGTGTTCGCATGTTTTGAAAATCGAATCGGATTGGCCGATTGAACTAGTTTAACTGAAAATCGATCGTAAGTTCGATCCAATTTTATTATTAAAATTAATTTTTATATAATTTAATAAAAATTAAAAATTTTATTACATTGATCAAATCCTGAAGAATCGATTCAACTTCAATTTTTAAATTTATAGTTTTGATAAATGATATTAGAGTTAGATTTTTTTTTTTTTTTTTTATTTAGGTTGATATTTATTTTATTATTTTTATATTATTAAATTATGATATTATTTTGTTTAGTAATTTAGGTATTTAGAATTAATTATTCAGAAAGAAGGTAAAATAGGTGAAGTATGAATGATAGAGTTAAAGTATGACGGATTAAGTGGAAGAGCGCTTTGCAAGTATTATATGATTGACGCATCCCATTAAAATTAAAAAAAATTCTATAAAATCGTCATTAGGTCAGCTATGCTATATGGGATAGAGTGTTGGGTAAATTGATAGAAAAGATAGAATTAGAAATAAATATATAAGAAAATAAGAGAAGTGGCCCCAATTGAAAATAAATAAGAAAAAATCGATTGCGGTGGTTTGAACATATACAACGTAGACCTTTAGATGCTCAAGTAGAAATAGATTTAAACTAACATGGATAGACATAATTAAAAAAGATATAATTATTTATAATTTAAATGTCGATATAGTTTGAATAGAGTAAAGTGGAGGAAGCATATTATGTAGCCTGACTTCATATAATTAAGAAAAGGCTTAGATGAGTTGAGTTGTTGAGATTCAGTTTTGAAATTGGTTTATCCGAGCGAACCGATTAACTCACGATCAATATGTCAAGTGTTTTGTTGTCCAATTTGATTTTCAAAACATTGATTGTTCTCGTATCAAAGATGATTAAAAGTTTAAAATTGTTGCCATCGCATGTCTCAAAATTTGAAATTGGCATTTCAAGTACGTGCAGAAACAACACTTCTCCATGGATTTCATTGAAGCTTAAAGAAAGCAATAAGAGGATCGTAGACAACTTGTTTGGCATTAACAGCCATGACAAAGTCTGCATGAGCGTAATTGTCCACGTACTGAGCCGTCAATTTATCCCCATCATGGGACCTGAGGCTATGTAGAAGCTGCTTGACATCTGCAACATCTGAAAGCTCATCCTGGCCTCCATAGCTGAGAAAGAGAGGGAGGTCGCTGGGGATGCTGGACATGTTGTAAACTGGGGGAGTGGCTTGCCCATAGTGTTCCATGTTATCCTTATCATCGTTGTAATCATACTTTGTGATGGTGCCACTTCTGATCACTGTTGATCAACAAAAATTTATATATGTATAGATGGAATTTAAAAGCACACCAAGTAGTCAGAGACTTTGAAGTTTGAATTAGGTTTAAAAATCTTCAGGGTTGGGAATTTGATTTTTAAATTATCTCGGTGAAGATATTTCAAACCGGTGTGCTGGTGAGAAGGTAAGTTTAATTTAGCCCGAACTTGAGAAACTTTTTTTAAAAAAAAAAAAAAAATCCAAACCTGTTATTTTAGTTTAGTGGACGACTTACTTTGAGCCATGTGAATCATGTTTTTGGTCGCAGTTGCTTGTGGCTCGTGGTCTAAGAAAACCTCGACTGCGGAAGAGTTGAGACAGCAGTTCTTGCCTTAAAAGTTCAGATTTCAGGCCAAAAAAAGAATTAGAAGACTATTCAGAAATACGTCTTTCAGTATTAAAATTAACACGCAAGATGATCAGGAACTACCTGTGACGCTTGTCAGAAGGTCATAGCAATTAACGCCAGGTTGCTTGCAAAGAGTTGTGAGAAGGTTATGAACGGCTTCCCTGCCATAAATTAATGATACGTACAGTTGCATGATTGTGTCTTAACTAGATTAGATCTTAAATTGTAACTTTAGCTACATGGTTTTAATACGTAGATGGTTAACCATGGATGCATGTGATGTATAATTATATTGTTTTTCCATTAGTTCTGGGATTTTTTTTTTTTTTTTTTTTGTTTCTTATCTACGTAACATATATAGAAAAAAAGGTAGAATACCTTTTTCCTGAAGCTTATTTTATTTTTTCTGGCAATTCTTCGATCGAGTATCATTTTATGATAATATGCACTTAATGCTATTCACCGTAATTTAAACTTTTGTTTTTAAGTAGATATATACTTGAATAGTTCTTTAAAAAATTAAGAAAGAAAAAACATGACAGGTGTTTCCTAGCCTTGTATATTGAGATTCATGAGTACTGTATTGAATCTCTTCAGTTTGACATATAATTGGTCATTTAGCTGGTAATGAAACATTTACCCATTTGGATTAAATTCATCAAGGCCCAACCAGTAATAAGCCTGCCAAGAAAATCATGAGCAGTCATTTATCTATAGATATATATGTAGGGTACTTGAAAGATTTTAAAGTCAGCAAAAATACTGTCGAACTTCGCTTACTTCTGCGACAAAAGATTTAGCTGCTCCCCGTGCAAGGGGTGATGACACCTGACTCATGTAAGCTATTGGACTGAGCAAGGCCGCCGACCGTAGCATGTTCAATAGATTTTGTTCGCAAAAGGATGCAAGAGCAATCAAAGTTCCCTAACAAATTAATTAAATGGAACACAAATTTCAGATTTCACCAAACTCGTAGCTTATCAGACTTCAAATCTGCAAGTAGAACTCACTAATGAGTGCCCGACGTAGTGAATCTTTTGCTGGCCTGTTTGTTGGTACACATACTTAAAGGTGGCAGGAAGATCGTAAGCAACTAATTCATCCCATGACCAATCCCAATATGCCTGCAATGAAGACCTCAATTCAATTCAGGCGAACTTTCAAAGATAATACATCTGAAAGAAAGGAATCAAATATTGGAATGGAGTAATTATTGGTTTATCAAAACTACAAGGAGTACCGAATCAGTGGGTGAGAGTGATGTGTGGCCAAGGCTGTAGATTGTTCCACGAGTGTTAGCTATCCACACATCATATCCACTGTCTGCTAGAATGTACCCCAGTGATTCGTCTGGTGAATTCAGCAGCCATGTGATCCCATCCTACCAAACCACCAAAACTCAAAAAGTCTCGTTTAGTACGAATTCCAACTATATATCAAAACAAGGTCTGTCGAAGTTCACTATGCCATCAATATTTGTACCATTATGAGCCCATGTTGTAGAAGAACCGGTGTCTTGCTCACTCCAGTGGTTGAGTCTGAACGACCATTTGGAATTCTTTGTATGCTTAGAATATAGCCATCATCCGTTGTCACCTGCAACATGCTTAATTAGCAGTCTCAAGCAAGCTCAAGGAATCGAACTGGTTAGGGATGTAGCCTATATCGCAAGAAATTAATTATTAGGTGAAGTAGCTTATTGATTAGATGATGACTCCAAATTGTTTGGTTAATCCAGATTGGCATCAACCCTATACTTTGGTTTCCATAGATCGATAATTCATCCCAGCAAAATAAGAATTAGACTGATGATTTGGGATCGACTATATATAAAACCTTCATACATAGATGGAGTTTAATTGCTAATTCACAGTAAAAGTTCTATGGTATGGGGGAAGAATGGGTCGAGAGTGTTACAGTGTGCTCTTCGCATTCGTAACCATAAATCTCCACCCTTGATTTGCATGTACCGTTTGCAGTGGATGGTGTTGGAGCTGGTGCTTGCAAGCCAACTTTGTTGTTGCTATCGACTAATCTGAGCTCCTTCCTTGTCCCAAGAGCACCACCAATTGCCAACCAAAAACCAAAAAGCCATGCAAACTTCAAGGACACATTGCTAGCCATGCTTGGATTCATCAAATTTCTCTAGACTCCTTTGTTCTCAACATTCTCTAGCCCCTTAAAAACTTTTATAGTAGAACGAAATATCACTTTGGTCTTCCAGATGCCGTACGCATTAGCTGCTCAAAATTCTTGCAAACCAGCCTGTCCGAGGTTTTGTTTGCATTTATATTACAAATGAACAAATTTTAATTTGTGATAATAACTATGGTATGTGGACAAATGAGCTGCTTAATTCAACGAGTCTTTTGGCTCTTTGGTTGGGGACAACGACTATACGTACTTCTCAGAAGACGCATCCAGAATTAAAATATCCTTAATTTGCTTAATGAATTATGATCAGCGTCAAGAAGAGAGGAGAGGCTTCCATAGGTGACCGGCAAACAAAATAAATAAAGGCATAGTTTGATCGATCAGCCACGGCATTGTATCATGCCGTGATTGAGTTCACACGTGAATTAGTTTGTCCACATGAAATATATAGCATATGGGGCCAACTTGTTTTTTTGCCCCCATCTTTTAACTAATGAACTGATGAGGCTTTTTCCAGAGACTAAATAAAAAAGAACAATCATGTGCCTTTCTTGATCACGACTTAATTTCTTATTATTATTATTATTATTTTTCGATGAAAACCGGCCTTAAGAGATTAATTCGTATCCGAGTGAGGGATCGACATAGATCCATTACTTGGACAAATACTAGATTTGTTGCCAAAAATATGAACGACAATGGATATGGTTGCTTCAGAGCTGCCGTGAATTCGCTGGTATGTCTTGATTTCAAACAATTAACCTGCGTAAGCTCTGGCCTGAGGCGTTTTTGGTTACGTGTTTGGGTTGTTTACTAGCTTGAGGATTGTAGAGTTTTGAAGGCTATTATTTGATTAAATTATAAGCCCAAGGCAGGTTGGAGGCCTAGGAGGAAAACGATAGAAATGTTGGAAAAAGTTTTTTTAAAAAAATAAAAAATAAAAAAAAGAGGGAACGTTCTTTCCGTTGCGTGGACATTGCCTCGCGTGAGTGATGACCTTTGTATGAACGTTGAAGGGTCAACGTTCAGAAACGACCCAAATAATTTATTTTATTAGTTTATTTTTAACATAATTTAGGGCTAACGGCTATCAAGCCTTTAAGGTCATTATGGACTGAGCCGTTGGAGTTTTTATGGACCGAGCCTATAAATAGGCTCAAGGATTCAAGATGAAAAAAAGATGATTGAAAAGAATAATTTGGAGTAGCAATATGATTTATTTTATCTCATTTTTTATTTATATATTTTATTAATCTTTTCTTGGACAGGTAATCATTGGGTTTGCACCTCCACACGATCGTACTCGTAGTAGGAGGATCGGATCGAGCCGGGTCGTTGTACCTTGGGGACATATCGCTAACAACCTGCACGAAGGGGCAAAAATCTGATCCTTAGGGCAGTGTCTAACACGCCTCGGTCCTAGTTTGATCCATCTTATCTTTTGGTTTTACTTTATTTGTATATTTAAATTTCTATAACATATTTCTAGCACTTTTTAGAAAAGGATATTTTATAAGATCAAAAATATTTTCCAACAGCTAAGGATCAGAATTTTCCTTCTTTTCTAGAAATTGCTAGATTTTCATTCCATCTTCTTATTCTGTTTTTGCATTTGCTCAACATATAAAGTTTTCATGTCACCCTAAATGCCTGTGCATTAATGGTGCAAATGTTGCTATGCTGAATTATGATCATCCATAATTATCTCTTGAAATACTACTTGCTAATATAATGTTGACAGTAAATTTTGTCTATGTCTTGACTCCAAATAATTTTGTCTAATTTTTTATTTGACTTAATGTTTATTCCATTTCTTTTCTGATGTTATACATGCTGCTAGACTAGGAGGGTCACTCCACAAATATATTACCAAGACTGATGATAGTAAATTTACTTGGAATGTTATTAGTTTCTTGTTTATATCATATTTTCTCCAATATGAACATGGTTTTCCTTATGTAGACTGCTATGAACCAAAGTTTCCCATCATGATTAATATTTCTCTTCATTGCACCACTACTCCTCAAAACCCTATAGAGATCTTATTGCTAAATGAGATGCTTTTTGCCTTAATGGTAATTGGAGACTTGGACATGGTAACTGGCAATGCATAATCGACCATATCTTATCTGGAAACTACTATCAATTTAGAAGGTAGTTTGCACTGCAATGAAAATTGTGACATTATGGGAACTATGGTCCATCTCATCCCTCCACCATTCATGCATCTCACATTCTCAACCATACACATTATCGTTGTCTTTTCTTCTCATGTACAAGACATCACTAATGTTAGGGTAGCTACGCATCTGAGATTCATGAGGGGATGTTTGGATGCCTAGGGCCCTTTTATGCTAATTGCCTACGCATGTACAGGTCTTTCTTTTCGAGAAGAAGTGAGAAAGAGAGAGTCAGAGGGATGGTAAAGCCTTTTAATCGCCATGTTTTAATTTTCTGAGAATAAGAAAAATCACCTTTTAGATGGGACAGCCTGTCACCAAAATATCAGGATTGGTTGCTTGACAGAATTTCCAATCTCTCCAATTTCTTCTTGCCTTCTTAACTGTAAACACTTAGATGGTTCAGTGGATTTGTGGACATGTGAATAGGGCATCCAAACATGTACAATTGAAGTTATAATTTTACTGCTAACAGCATGTAGTGTTTTTTTTAAAAAAAAAATTTTACTGCCAACAGCTCTACCAAACGGGACCTAAGTTGAAGTTATAATTTTTTCCTATTTTATATCTATCAGGTTTGATGTTATCTTATTATTTACATGACAATGACAATTTGATGGACAAGGGGTGAAGTCATCAAACAGGTGGTTAACCATTCAGCATGCAAACAAAGCCTTATTGAAAAACACATGCTTGCATTTGTGCACATAATATATGCGTGCTTGTATATAGATGTATTTTCATATCATTTTATTATTTTACTTGCAGCTACTAGCATATATATTTGCATTCTAACATAAATGCAAAAGTTTTTCTATTCCAGATAAGTGTTTTCTGGTATAGTGGTAAAGGCATTTTAATATCTCCTTGTTGTGTTGTTCGTTGCTAGACAAAAGTGATAGCATTGGGCAAATACTTATTGCTTACCTACTATTGTGAATCTTTCATGTTACCAAATGGTAAAGAATGGATGAACTTCTGTGACAAGGTATGTCATATAAATGCTTATTTTGAGTCTCTTGAAATCTATTGCCATGAGATTTAATAAAAGTTTTTATAATTTACTCATGACTGTTGGAATATCCAACTTATTGTTTACCTTGTATTTGGATATTCAATTCTAATATATCTTTTCCTGATTCTCTTATTTGAAGTCTAGTTCAAAAATAAAATTCTCTTTGGAATTTGCCGAGAAGAATTTGGTAGATCAATTAACCAAGGGATTATCTAGGAGTGGAGTCCTAGATTCATCGAGGGGGATGTAGTTTAAGCCCATTATTTGGTCACCAGCAGTGGATACCCAACCTCTGTGATTGGAGATCCCATGAATGAGGTTCAATGTGGTAGAAACGAAGCTGATTGAGTGATCGTATTAGAGCACAAATTTTTGAAAAATTTTTCATTCCATCCCTATGATGAGTGCTCTTATAAAGTGACAAAGTAAATTTGTGTAAGGTTGAGTCATTCTCTTAATGGATCCGAGGTAGGTTATCTGCAGGGTATTGTCACAAATACCCTTGGAGGATTCACCTATATAAGAATCGTCATATTAGGCCGTGACTAAAGGTTTGTGCTAACCTTAAAGAATTCTCATGAAAAATTAAGGTACTAAGCACAAGGCCTTTAATATGCGTTGATCGCTTAAACCCAATTGATCCATACTGTGTGTGTGATTAGTAGAAGTCTAAGTCAAAGGACCTAGTTCAAGGTCTAATCCACTATGGTTCCTTCAGATGTATACAATCAACACTAAGTGAGGTTCAAGTCCACAGGACACCTCACCTATTGCGCAATATAAGATGCTCTAAAATTTTTATTATATTTATTTTATTTTATTTTTATTTAAAACTTTTGTGAGGGATTGTTGGAAAAAGTTTTTTAAAAAAATAAAAAATAAAAAAAGGGGGAACGCCTGCGAGTGAAACGCTCGCGGACGTTCTTTCCGTTGTGTGGACGTTGCCTCGCGTGAGTGATGCAATAGACCTTTGTGTGAACGTTGGAGGGCCAACGTTCGCCCAAACAATTTATTTTATTAGTTCATTTTTAACATAATTTAGGGCTAACGGCTATTAGGTCTTTAAGGTTATTATGGGCTGAGCCGTTGGAGTTTTTATGGGCTAAGCCTATAAATAGGCTCAAGGATTCAAGATGGAAAAAGATGATTTGAGAAGAATAATTTGGAGTAGCCATATGATTTGTTTTATCTCATTTTTTATTATATATTTTATTAATCTTTTCTTGGGCATCTGAAGGTAATCGTTGAGTTTGCACCTCCACACGATCGTGCTCGTAGTAGGAGGATCGGATCGAGCCGGGTCGTTATACCTTGGGGACAGATCGCCAATAACTTGCACGAAGGGGCAAAAATCTGATCCTTAGGGCAGTGTCTAACACGTCTCGGTTCTGGTTTGATCCATCTTATCTTTTGGTTTTACTTTATTTGTATATTTAAATTTCTATAACATATTTTTAGCAATTTTTAAAAATAATTTTTTGTAATATCAAAAATATTTTCCAATAAGAAATAGATGAAAACCATGCAGGCACCACGTGAACCAAACTCCCCATTTCCCACCTCTTCCTCATGAATTTTTCAAGGGTTCAATATTAGAAGGGAGGCACCGTCGTATTTGTTTTCGCACAGTGTCTTTTTAAATGACACCTAAACTCAAGTTGTGCTAGATGCTTTAAATTTTATTTTTTTAACTAAACTGTTGTAGCCAAATCATCCTCCTCGAATGTTTGCGACCATCCGGTCGCCTTCTCCAGTGAGCTCGAGATCTTCGGGCGAGCTTCTCTCATTCGGGAGCCTACAAAAAAGTTCCGAGAATCGAAGATTCTAGAGGGGATCTTCCGATGCTCAAGTCAGTGCTCTGAGCAACAGCCATGAGCTTGAGAAAATGAGAGAGAGAGAGAGAGGCTTAGAGAGGTGCTCTCTATGTCCATATGAGCGTTTAGGAGTTGTTGTGAGTTAACTGATCGGGGGTCCTCTTACCCATTTTATTAATGCTTGAAGTCTGTGAGATTTGCTTGGAGTCTGTGAGACTTTCTTTTTAGTGGCATATCAGAGCTACAGACCATGTCTCATCTAATGTGGGTGGCTGCAGCTGGTTGGTGGGCCAAGTTCTGTCAGAATGAGTGGCCTCTTGATTTGGATGGTTGCTGCAGGCTTGCAGGGCATGGGCAACTGTTACGGCGTTCGTCAGAGAGGTGTTCCCCATGCCGCACGTTAGTTGTCCTGTGCGGACAGTGTGCGACAGTGATGAGTAGTGGAGCCAAGCATGTAGAGGCCGCAGGCAGCAGGTGTGGCTACATGGCAGCCACAAGCGATAGCGGGCCATGTGGGGGCCATAGGTGGTAGCGGGCCATATGGGGGTTGCTAACGCTAGGGTCGGTTGTTGGAGGCCGATGTTGGGGTCGGTCAGAAGATGATCGACGCTAGAGTCGGTGAAGCCGATGTTGAGGTCGGTCAAAAGATGGCCGATGCTAGAGTCGGTGGCTAGAGGCCGACACTGGGGTTAGTCAGAATATGGCCGGTGTTGGAATCGGTGAGGTCGACGCAGGGGTTGGTCAGAAGATGGCCGATGCTGGAGTTAGTCAATAGAGGCCGATGATGGGGTCGGTTAGAAGATGGTCGACGCTGGAGTCGGTGAGGCCGACAATGGAATCAGTCAGAAGATGGCCAACGTTGGAGTCGGTGAGGCCGACAATGGAATCAGTCAGAAGATGGCCGACGTTGGAGTCAGTAAGGCCACACTAGGGTTGGTTAGAAGATGGCTGATGCTGGAGTTGGTGAGGCCGACGCTGGGGTCAATCAGAAGATGGCTGATGCTAGGGTCGATTGCTGAGGCCGAGGCCGCCTTGGGAGGCCGAGGCTGAGTTCGGAGACTGAGACCGCCTTGAGAAGCTGAGGCTGACTCCGGAGACTGGGGCTGCCTAGGAGTTGGGGCCACCTTCGGAAGGCTAGGGTCGACTTGGAGCTGGGGCTGCCTAGGAACGCCTTGGAGGCTGAGGCCACCTTGGAGCTGAGGCCACCTTGGAGTCAGGCCGCCTTGGATGAGCGAGGCCGAGGCTGACTTGGAGATGGGGCCACCTTGGAACGCCTTGGAGGCTGAGGCTGCCTAGGAATGCTTTGGAGGCTGGGGCCGCCTTGGAGTTGGGGCCACCTTGGAGCCGGGGCTGCCTTGGATGGGCGAGGCCGACTTAGAGCTGGGCCGCCTTGGATGGGTGAGGCCGCCTTGAATGGGCTGACTGGGGTGTCTGGCCCCAGCATGATCACCGTTGCCCGTGGGGGTTCGTTGGCCCCATCAGATGCCCCGCACACTCCTGAGCTTGTGCGACCACATGCTTTGCATTCGCCAAGCGAAAGGAGTGTAGAATTCTTCATCTTTCTACTTATCTTTTCATGCTAGCTTTGGCTCTGATTCCTTCTAGAAGGATCTTTTTCTTTTGCATTGCTTTGGATAATTTTTGTCTGCCTTGTGTGGACATTTGCATGCTCTTTAGAGCTATGCATTTGCCTACTCAAAAACTTTAAGTAACGTTGGAGGTAAGTTGATTGCTTTTGACTAGCTAAGGGCAGCCAATAGTCCTCTCCCGATGTGGGGTCTGAAAGTGGATGCCCATCAATTGTGAGTCAGGAGTTGACCTTTCCCGGCTGTGAGCTGGTTGGGTCTTCTAATTGGCTGGCTGAGAGTGGCCAGCAGCGTCAACTGTGAGTTGGGAAATTGGTCTCTCTCAGCTGTGAGCTGACTTTGTCGATTTTCCTATAATTCATTCAAACATTAATGAAAGGAGACTTTTTGTTAATGTGTAGTATACCTAGCTTTTATAGCTTTTTTCCTTTGCGTCATGTTCGATGTCGATGTCGATTAAAGGCTTGAAAGCTTTTTCTTTGGAACCATCTCGGGGCTTTCTTCGCACTGGCCTAAGAGGTGACCTGAGAGCCACTTGGACCGTCAGGGTCCTTTTGGAACCACCTTGGGGGTTTCCTTGCGTCGGCCCAAGGGGTGACCCGAAGCCGCCTGGGCTATCAGGGTCCTTTTGAAACCGCCTCGAAGGTTTCCTCACGCTGGCCCGAGGGGTGACCCAAAGCCGCTTGGATTGTCGAGGTCCTTTTGGAACCGCCTTGGGGGTTTTCTCACGCCAGCCTGAGGGGTGACCCCAAGCTGCCTGGGTTATTGGGGTCCTTTTAGAACCACCTCGGGGGTTTCCTCGCGCCGGCCCGAGGGATGACCCGAAGCTTCCTAAGCTATTGGTGTCCTTTTTCTTTGTAACTGCCTCAGGGGTTTCTTCGGCTGGCCTAAGTGGTTGGTCTGTGAGCACCACAATCAGGTGAGCTTGAAAGCAGGGGCTGAAACGCTGAGCAGGCACTATTAGTGAGAATATACTTTTCTTGGTTTTGGAGTACCTAATCACCTTGGCTGGCTGAGAAAGGCCAACATCGTCAGCTATGAGCTGGAGAGTTGATTTCTTCCAGCTATGAGCTGATCTTGTCTTTTTGGCTGGCTGGGAGTGGCCAGCACCGTCAGCTGTGAGCTAGGGAGTTGGTTTTTCTCAACTATGAGCTGATTTTATCTTCTTGGCTAACTGAGAGTGGCTAACAACCTGTTTCAGGTATATAATTTGAGTCGGGCCTTACCGGGTTGGCCGTTGGATGCTAAAGCAGAATTGAGCTGTTGAGGCAGAAATGAAGCCGTTGAGGCTGTGATGAAGCCTTTGAGGCTGAGATGAAGCCGTTGAGGCAAAGTTGAGGCCGTCGAGAGCCTTTTGAACCCCAGAGGGTGACCTGAGATTGCTGGGATCATGCTCGGGGGTCTTTTGAATCCCGAAGGGTGACCCGAGAGTCGCTAGGACCAAGCTCAAGAGCCTTTTGAACCCCAAAGGGTTGTTGAGGAGTTGATTTTATTGGTTTTCTTGGGTGGTCTTCAGCTCCTTTGTGGAATGCCTTTGGAAGAGTTTGTCTCCTTCTACTGATTTGAATATTTCAACATGTTAGCGATCTGCCCCTCAGAGAATCATGTCGACTGAAAGTGGAAGGTGCTAGTGCCCTCGTCTGGGGGGCTTCATGATTGTGGTGCTTATTGGTAAGCTCGATGTTGCTTTCGCTGATGAGTTTGAAGGTGCTCTTACTAATAGCTTGAAGATGCTCGTGCTGATGAGCTTGAGCCTGCCCTTGCTTATGAGCTTGGGCTTGAGGTTGCTCTTGAGGATGCTCTTGCTGATGAGCTTGAACTTACTCTTGCTACTCTTGCTAATGAGCTTGTAGATGCTCTTGTTGGTGAGCTTGATGGCAGTGAATTTCTAGCTGGGGAGATCTTCTGTAGGGTGTAAGATGGCCGGCCTAAGCAGCAACTAGAGGAGGAGCCGAAGCTCCTATTTGCTATCGTGTGACCATAGAATATCGCTCTAGCAGCTTATGAACAGTTGCTATCAATGCTTAGATTTACAGGGTGAGGATGGTGAGCTGATCCACCTAAGTGGACTGAGGTGGTAATGATGGTGGAGTAGATAGTTGGCCTCCTATTGCTCAGCTCGTTGAGGGTGTCCCCCCAGCATGACTGGCAGAAGCTACTTGGGCTTTTGTTATCACCATCTATTTTGATCCACCATTTTGATTTAAGAAGGACGAGGATCTGCAAGCTAGCATCGCTGACGATTCATGCTCTACCCCCTATCTGGCACGCCAATCTGTTGTAGCCAGATCACCCTCCTTAAATATTCGTGAGCATCCAGTCACCTTCTCCAGTGAGCCTGGGATCTTTCGGCGAGCTTCTCTCATTCGAAAGCCTGCAAAAAAGTTTTGGGAACCGAAGATTCCGGTGAGGACCCTCCGACGTTCAAGTCAGTGCTTTGGGCAACAGCTGCGAGCTTAAGAAAGCAAGAGAGAGAGAGAGAGAGAAAGAGGCTTAGAGAGGTGAGCATTTAGAGTTATTGTGAGTTACCTGGTCAGGAGTCCCTCTTATCCATTTTATTGATGCTTGGAGTCTGTGAGACTTGCTTCTTAGTGGCATGTCAGAGCTACAGACTATGTTCCGTCTAATATGGGTGGTTGTAGCTGGTTGATGGGCTAAGTCCCATCAGAGTGGATGGCCACTTGATTTGGATGGTTGATGTAGGCTATTGCAGGCTTGCAAGGCGTGGGTGGTTGTTACGATGTTCGCCAGAGAGGTATTCCTCACGCCGCACATTAGTTGTCCTGTGCAGATAGTGATGAGTAGTGGAGTTAGGCATGTAGGGGTCGTAGGCAGCAGGTGTGGCCACGTGGCAGCCACAGTCGGTAGTGGGCCACGTGGGGGCCGCTGACGTTGGGGTTGGTTGTTGGAGGCCGATGCTAGGGCTGGTCAGAAGATGGCCGACGCTGGAGTTGGTGAGGCCGATGTTGGGGTCGGTCAAAAGATGGCCAACACTAGAGTCGATGGTTGGAGGCCGATGTTAGGGTCAATCAGAAGATGGCCGACGCTGGAGTCGGTCGCTAGAGGCCGACGCTGGAGTCGATCGCTGGAGGCCGACGCTGGGGTCGGTTAGAAGATGGTCGAAGCTGGAATCGGCGAGGCCGACACTAGGGTCGGTCAGAAGATGGTCGACGTTGGAGTCGATGAGGCTGACACTAGGGTCGGTCAGAAGATGGCCGATGCTGGATTCAGTGGCTGGAGGCCGACGTTGGGGTCAATCAAAAGATGGCCGATGTTGGAGTCGGTGAGGCCAACACTGGAGTCGGTCAGAAGATGGTCGATGCTAGGATTGGTTGCTAAGGCCGAAGCTGCCTTGGGAGGTTGCGACCGAGTCCGGAGACTAAGGCTGCCTTGAGAAGCCGAGGCTGACTTTGGAGACTGGGGCCGCCTTGAGAGATCGGGGCCGACTCTGAAGACTGGGGCCACCTAGGAGCTGGGACCGCCTTTTGAAGGCCGGGGTCATCTTGGGGCTGGGGCCGCCTTTTGAAGGCCAGGGTCGACTTGGAGCTGGGGCCGCCTTGGAACGCCTTGGAGGCTGGGGCCGCCTAGGAACTCCTTGGAGGCTGGGGCCGCCTTGGAGCTGGGGCCGCCTTGGATGGGCGAGGCCGGGGCCGACTTGGAGCTGGGTCTGCCTTGGAACGCCTTGGAAGCTAGGGCCGCCTAGGAATGCCTTGGAGGCTGGGGGGCCGTCTAGGAACTGGGGCCACCTTGAAGTCAGAGCCGCCTTAGATGAGCGAGGCTGCCTTGGATGGATTGATTGGGGTGTTCGGCCCCAGCACGATCACCATTGCCCATGGGGATTCATTAGCCCCATCAGAAACTATATTGTTCAGAATATCTAACTACTAATATTTAATTAAAATCTCTCTATTGTTTGGATCTCTTCCGTCATGTCTTTTTATACTCTGCAAATCTACTAATGCTTTTTTTAAAATAAGTTACTTCCCTCTGTTTTATGTAATATATATAAGTGCTATTATACAAAGAATATGTAATTCAAATCTACTTAATGTTTTTTATGGAGAAATAAAATAAGAGTGCTACTACCTCTTAAGTCTAAACCTTGCAATGAAATTAAAAAGGCTGTCGTCTGTAAAACTTGGCGCGGCTATTCCAAGTTATCTTCATAAGTGAATTGAAGCTATAAGCATTTAATTTTTTTTTATCCAATGTAAAATTATTTTTAGAGTATTACAATCTTTTTTAATATCTTCGTCGCATATCATGAACTAGCTTAAATCTATTCTGAGCCAACTTTACCGTTATCCTATGGATAGTCCTTTTCTTCTGTTCATTAAGCCATCCTATGAATAGTTCTTTTTTTTTGCTCATCAATTTTTGCATACTGGGATCAGTTCTAATACTATTTGTAACATTTTAAATCGATCGATCTGCTGATCCAATTAGTCTATTAACCGACCAAAATTATAAAACTCTAAAAATTTAAGTAAAAAATAATTAGAAACAGATAAACTTAAGTTATAAGCATTTAAATTTTTTTTATTCGATGTGCAATTATTTTTATACTATTACATAAATACCTGTTAAAATGCTTGGCACCGTTGAATGATTTTATAAATTGAATAATATATCCCATATGCTAAAAGGTTTAATAAAAAAACTTAAAAGAGAAACTAGATACAATTTATAAGCCTATATGAAGCTTTTTTCTCGTGAATAACAAACGAAAGTTTTTTTTTTGAAAAAAAAAAAACTTAGGAGGAAGAGAAAAAGTACCGTTAGCAAGAAAAGTACTGTATTAACCTTAGTTTGAAAAAAAAAAACTTATAGAGGGAGACTCAGCTACGGTTATTAGCTGGATTCGTCAGGAGTCTAATGTTCACCTGCCGATCATTTCTTTGATCAGCGACATTCATTATCTTCTTCATGGAGCTATCAGCGTCCAGATTCGACATATCTACAAGAGGCCAACTCTGCGGCTGATTGGATTGCCGCCAGGGTAGCCTATCATTCAGGGTTCTGGAGTTAGATGCTCGACGATCCTTGTCCTCTCATCCTGTCATATATTTTGTATTCGGATATTTCGAATTTGACTCATCCTAGATTGGTGTTATCATCTGTTTGTACAAAAAATAATAATAATTTTTGAGATAAGTTTTCATAACATCAAAGACAAATAATTTCAGGATAATTAAGATTTTACTTAATTTGTTTTCGTCCCAACGTAATGGCTGCCTTGCATTCTAAAGTACACTATTTCTCTCTCTCTCTCTCTCTCTCTCTCTCTCTCTCTCTTTCTTTCATATCATTGACTCGATCTGCGAGCTAATCTCATTTTGATTTCGTTCCTATTTTGACTTTATTTTTCTTTTTCCTTTTCTTTCTTTTTGGTACCGAAGGTCAGGATCGCACTTTATTCACCATTTTGACCGGTAAATTTTAGCGGCTGAACAACGAGACGCAGCATGCTCGCCACAGCAAGACCAAGCCGCGAGTCAAGAACCCACCGAGCCACCCAAGGTTTCCAAAAGAGGACGTACGTACTACATAGAGCCTTTTGCGTCCAAACCCATCATGGACTCGCACCTACCCGCTCGCCCAGTGCGCTACGCTACGCCAAGGTATAATTAAAATATATAAAATATTCGCATGCTCAAAACGTTCGTTTGGCAGGAATAAGTCTTTGTCCGCGCTTCATCCATCATAAACTCCATTTTCCAAATTAAGCGTCCATCAAAGGGTTCTTCTTCTATATTTTATGTTTCAAACGACTTGATCGCTCCACAGCAGTATTTTAAAAATTAAATCAGATCGATCAATCCAATCAAAGGGTTCTTCTTTTATATTTTATGTTTCAAACCGACTTGATCGCTTCATGGCAGTGTTTTAAAAATTAAATCAGATCGATGAATCCAATCGATCTAATAAAAAATTAATCATCAGTCTTATATAATTTTATTATTAAAATTAATTTTTATATAATTTGATAAAAATTAAATATTCATTGAAACAATCGGGTTTCAAACCAATTCAACTTAAATTTTAATTTTTTTTAATTTTTTATTTAAATTATATTTATATTTTATTATTTATATTATTAAATTAAAAATTAATTATATTATTATTTATTAAACTGATTCATCGAACGATCCAATTTTTAAAACATTGCTTCACATGATTTATTTTTTTAAAAAAAATTCATTTCGTAAGGTCCGAGAGCCTTCTAAGAAGAGTTCATATAATAAAGTAGAAAGAACAAATAAAAAATAAAAAAAAATTCAGATAAAAGAGGCTAGAGAACGCAAAGGGAGCAGATCAAAATTAATAAATGACAAACAAAGATGAGGATTTAGGTGGATAGATTCTAAAGTTTTTTTTTCTTTTTCTTTCATAAATGCTATCATGAAGAGAGAAGCAGGCCCCATGCAGGCTGTAAAGATTTAGGGATGCATTTTTTTTTCCTTCAAAAAGTCTATAAAGAAAAGAAAGAACCGGCCGGTCTCAAGTGATGCATTATAAAATGAGAAATGAGCAAGCTTATCAGGCGAATATCTTGATTATTTTTAGCAACTTAGGTCAACCAGCCATTCAAAAGCTAGGAAACAGCAGAGAGGACAGCATCATCGGCCACAAATCCAACAGCTCGCAACACCCGACGCAAAATTGCCGAACGGTGGACCTTGCCGAACTGACCACACAAAGGCCAATAAAATACAGCGACAAAACCAGCATGCCAACTTGCTTCTGTTGACTGGTAGAGCAAGTGGTCCTTTGTCCATATCAACCTGACCTAAACCTATAACTCAAATAATTATTTAGATCCATGATTGGGTCTGCATTGTTTGGACTCAGTCCCACAAGAATCTTGAGCTAGGATGTTGTTTAAAAGCCTAAGAAGATCACTTGGCCCTCAACAAAATGTGTTCTTGTGGCAAAACTATTCATTATGTTATGAAGCAAACTCCTCAGTGGAGTCCTTGTCAATGTCTTTGTTACATTGAGGGCAAAAAAAAGACATGCCTGCCTTTTCTAGGTTATTCTCAAATGTCTTCCACCTTTTTTTTTTTTTTTTTGAAAAAAAGCCAACATTGGCTTACAGTGCTAATGCTTTATCTCTTTTGTCTGAGGGAGCAAAAAAAGGGAGTTATCTAGCAAGCAAGCAACCAAAATAGGAGTGCTAGTCATCTGACATGTCTAAACATCTAATAAGTTTTCTTTCTTTTCTTTTCTTTTTTTTTATTTTTTGACTGCAAGTTGGAGAAAGTAAGCTTGCTCCATTTTATTGATTACAAAAAAAAAGATGCAGGGAAGGAATATACAAAATTTAAGGGAAAGGAAATAGAAGTTAAACAGGAGATAAAAGCAAGAGAAAAGAAAAAAAGATCGAGTCCTCTGTTGCTTTACCCAAGTTGCAAAGAAGACTAAACGGATTAGCCTAAGCAGGGTACTTTAATATCCTATGCTGTAAATTAAAAAATCTCTAAGAAGTAGGATTTCCTCCATTTCTTCCGCTCCATAATCTGATCAAAGAAAACCTTATCTCAAATTTCAGCTTGAATGAAATAAGAGGACCAGAGGACCAGATTGCAGATGTGCCATTCAGATGTCTCAATTCAGATCAGTTAAATTCACAATTACTAATCTAGAGATTTTTTAAAGAAAAATCTTGCTGCACCGCGCGCGATGATTAGCATGCAGCAAGTACGCATGCATGCCAAAAAAAAAAAACATTTTTATCTTTGGCGCACGTGCGTGCATATGTCGCACGCCAATCATCTCACGCAGTATAGCAAGACTTTTCCTTTTCTGATATTTGGTTATTTTCAGTAGAAGTTTAGAAGACATAGGCCTAACACACTTGTGCCGGTTTTTGAGAATGTTGCATCAAATAAGCTGTGTTGGTCGCTATTACTGCTAAAATCCGTCCTCCGACTCCGGTGCGATCAAGCTTCAGAGTGGGCTCCCTCTTGAGCGGACCTGCAAAACAGTCCGCATGCGAGAGGCGTTAGGGGTGGCCCTCCGCGGAAGACCTTCCGACGCTCAAGTCAGCGGGGATCAGCAATCAATAAATATGAGAAGAAGACTCTCACTAAAGAGTCTCTTCAGGATGGCCTTTCGAGAACTCTGAGCAGAGTGTTAATAGCAGAAAGGGGTGAGCAGAGGTAGAAGGAGAGTGGGCCAGTAAACAAGTGCACATACCTGAGAAGTTGGAAGACAGTCATATTTATAGAGGATCACCTGATTCCTTGGAGGCGTCGTGGGTCCGAAGTCGTTAGGATTCGAATCCAGTTTGTTATGAGGTCAGTAAGATTCATATCTTATTGGTTAGAGGATCGACGGCTGGGAGAGCTGGTTGATGTCTTGAGATTCGGTGATTGTGTAGGCTCCAGGGCTCTAGGCCACTCTCGGGTATAATTTTTGTTTAGAATCTTACGAATTTAAACTTTCCCGCGCTGGATTCCGCAGAGGTGCTTGAGTGCCCGGGTCTAGCCGGGGCATAAGAATAACTCGAACCAGGACCGAGGTATAAGGATAACTCGGCTAGCGAGGCACGATGGATAGCTCGACTGGCGAGGCACGGTGGATAGCTCGGCTGGCGAGGCACGGTGGATAGCTCAGCTAGGACTGAGGTATATCGGCTGACTCGTTTCTAGCGGGCATTGCACAGCGAGTGAGAGCCAGGATTCAGGGTTGATCCTAACTTTTTGCACAATTATTAACGCGATGGCGATTTTACCCTCAACACATACCCCCCACTCCCTAATTTGAAGCGTAGGTTTGGGCGTAGGGAGTATAGTTCCAGGTGGCAAGATCTGAATGGAAGGGCCTGGATTTGACAACCTGCATAACGATGCCCTAATTAATGTTGCGCGGCCGCCATGCCTTTACGGGATGAGTCTGTCGTCTCTTTGGGGCAATGGTTGGGGAAGCGCCACATATCAAATCTCGATTTTCACGGCGCTTGCGATGGCAGTTCCGGATGTTTCGATCAAGATGCCTTATCTTCTCTTTGGGGCGGTTTCCTTTGGGGAAAAACAAAGTCGTAACAGCGTCATTCCCGTTTGCAGCGCTCTTTTGTTTCTTCTTGGAGAGTCTTGTTCCCATGTTTCCTTTGTAACCTTGCTCGGTGTTTCTTTCGACCAACAGCATGGTGAGTCCTAGCGACATGGCTTCAGAGATTGTTGCTGAGGATTTGGGGAGAATACGCCAGAAATATGGCATTCCCTCGGATATCCTCTTGCGGCTGCCGGAGCCCGAGCATAGGGTCTCACAAGAATTGGAGCGTGGGATCTTTCTTTATGAATATAGCTTGAAGGCAGGCCTCCGGTTCCCCCTTCATCCCCTAGCGAAGGAGATCATGAGGTTTTACAATATCTGTTCGACAATGGTGGCTCCTAATAGCTGGCGCAGCATCATCGGGTTTATCTCGATGTGCAGCCGGGTTCAGGTAACAGCGACTCTTTCCCTGTTCCGTGCTTGCTATCATCTGATATCCGAGAGGAACTCGGAGTGGTCCTATATTGGACCTCGGAAATCATTCAAGACGATCATGGATAAACCATCGTCCATAAAGGAGTGGAAGGTCCGATTTTTTATCGCCGAGGGGAACATCGGCTTCGGCTTTCCGCGGGGATGGGGGAGCTTTGTCAGGGATATGGAAACACATCCAGCCCTATCCAAACAGGAGAAGGAGGACCTAGAGGTCCTTTGTGATGGCCGAATATTCTCGGCTAATGACTTACTATCAGATGAGGCTCTTTTCACCGTCGGGCTTAGCCCCGTTGACGTACACGGTGAATCTTTTTCTTTTTCCTTCCATTGATTTCACTCGAGCGAGTATATCTTGGTTTGATTGCTCGCCCACTGCGCCTGCAGCCAAGAGATCTGTACTGACAAACCATATAAGGAAGGAGTTGGGCAAGCGCCCGAGAGGAACTAGTAGTGTGGAAAGGTGTAAGCCTGAGAAGAAGGTCTGTCTTTCTGAAGAGCACTCGCCGGAGGTTGGGCGAGTCAAGCTAGCCCACACTCCTTACCATCAAAAAAAGAGGATGTGGGAGAGCCGGCAGTGAGAGAAGGGTTCTAGTCCCAAAAAGGGAGCTTCTTGAGCGCCTCAATGTTATTAATGATCCTCTTCGATGAGGGGCGAAACTCTTCGTTTCTCGTGAGCGCCTACTGAGGTGGTGACGCGTGGCAAGTTTCCACGAGTTGAAATTAATGGCCTGGGCGATCGAAATACTCGCCAGAAGTAGTTTAAATACAGATCAGGGATGCCATTGTTAATCACATCTCCTGTTGGCCTCCCTAAACTCGGGATAGTAGGATGGCTTCTGAGGATGGAGGGAGATCTGCTAGAGCGCCAGGTAGCGGCGGTAGTGGCCGCGGGGGGCCCCATAGGGGCCGCACTACGGTGACCTTTGACGGAAAGGTCTTGGCGTCACTGTTCGCAGACCGCGAACGACTTCATAAGGCGGCTGAGCGATATTTGGCTATTTCTATGAGAGAAATCGAGCTCCTTCATCGGGCCAATAGCCGACTGGAGGGGCAGTAGCATCCCTCCAACGACAGATTGCCGAGTCAGCTCAGCGGCGTGGGGGGAGCTCAATAACGCCCGGAGAAGACGATAAGCCCCAGTGAGGGCTCATGTACCTTTTTCTTTCCTTTCTTGTTGCCTTTTTTAATGATGAATGAAAAGAGGAATTTTCGCAACTTTTGTGTCTGCTGCTATCTTCAAAACGTTTATTTTCATCGCTCAGTCTTGGCCGAGGTTTTTAAGAGATGCACTTCGGCTTTGGCCGAGACTTTTAATAAGCAACACACTTCGGCTTTGGCCGAGGCTTTTAATAAGTAACACACTTCGGCTTTGGCCAAGGCTTTTTATAAGCAACGCACTTCGGCTTTGGCCGAGGCTTTTACACTTCGGTGCCGGCCGGGGCTTGTAAGCTGTCCGAATCCGGTCGAAGTTTTCTTCGTCCTTTGGTTCGGCCGGGGCTTGTAAGCTGCCCGAATCCGGTCGAAGTTTTCTTCATCCTTTGGTCCGGCGGGGCTTGTAAGCTGCTCGAATCCAGCTAAAGTTTTCTTCACCATTTGGTCCAGTCGGGGCTTGTAAGTTGCCCGAACCCTGCCGATGTTTCTTCACCATTTGGTCCGGCTGGGGCTTGTAAGCTACCCAAATCCGGCCAAAGTTTCTTCACCATTTGGTCCGGTCGGGACTTGTAAGCTGCCCAAATCCGGCCAAAGTTTCTTCACCATTTGGTTCGGCCGAGGCTTGTAAGCTGCCCGAATCCGGACGAAGTTTCTTCACCATTTGGTCCGGCCGGGGCTTGTAAGCTACCCAAATCCGGCCAAAGTTTCTTCACCATTTGGTCCGACCGGGGCTTGTAAGCTGCCTAAATCCGGACAAAGTTTCTTCACCAATTGGTCTGGCCGGGGCTTGTAAGCTGCCCAAATCCGGCCGAAGTTTTGGAGATCATTTGGCCCGCAGCCGTACTAGGGGTGCTCGACCATACCGAGTCTTTGTTGAAGAGGACTCGGCCCAACCAAGGTGCGGAGATATCCCTACTCAAGGAGATAGCTCGGTCGTGCCGAGAATGAGCAAGTAACATCCATTTTTCATTATGACTTTTCAGAAAAAAATGATTGCAGCGATCAAGCCGTGAATAATGGAAACAAGACGCTAATGCTGTAAATAAGGCGAATCTATAGAAAGCGTACCCTACTGATGGTATAAACGGAGATTGTCGAATTTCATGTCCAGGAAATAGATTTTCCATTCAGATCTTGGAGCTTGTAGGTACCAGGTCCGATGACTTTCGCCACTTGATAGGGGCCTTCCCAGTTCGGAGACAGTTTTCCTTATTCTAGTGGTTTGGAGACGGATGCTTTCTGAGGAAAGATTGCTGGGTGAGAAGGATTTCCCTTTAACTCTAGAGGCGTGATAGCGAGCCATTCTTTGCTGGTATGCGGATACCCTGATTCGAGCTTTCTCTCTGATTTCTTCCACCAGGTTGAGATTGGTGCAGAGCTGCTCATCGTTAGCCTCCTCCGAGTCGCTCTCCACCCGCGGAGAAGGAAGTCCTATTTCCACGGGAATGACGGCTTCCATGCCGAAGGCCATCCGGAATGGGGTCTCGCCAGTGGGGATTCTCTGGGTGGTGCGGTAGGCCTATAGGACATGGTGAAGTTCGTCCGCCCATCTGCCCTGGGCTCTGGCAAGCCGAGCCTTGATCCTTGAAGCAGGGTCCAGTTAGTTACCTCGACTTCTTTATTGGCTTGCGGATGCCCTACCGATGTAAGGCGGTGGCAGATCCCATGCTCCTCGTAGAAACCTCGAAACTTTGGGTTGTCGAACTGCTTGCCATTATCGGTGATAATGGTATGCGGGAGGCCAAAGCGACAAATAATGGATCTCCATATGAAGTCCCTGGCCCGAGCTTCGGTTATCTGGGCAATTACCTTGGCCTCCACCCACTTGGTGAAGTAGTCGATGGTGACAAACAAAAACTTTCTCTGTCCAGTTGCGAGGGGAAAAGGGCCAAGGATATCCATACCCCACTTAGCAAAGGGCCAAGCGGAGGAAATAGGGACCAAACTGGCGGAGGGGAGCCTCTGGATATTAGAATGTCTCTGACAAGGGTCGCAAGCTCGGACGAGATCGTTGGCATCCTTTTGCATGGTGGGCCAATAATACCCCTGGCGCAGCACCTTGTGGCATAAGGATCGGCTCCCCAGATGGTTGTCGCAGATTCCCTCATGTACCTCCCGAAGAGCATAATCAGCCTCAGATGCGCAAAGGCACTTGAGTAGCGGCATGGAAAAGGATCGCTTATACAACTGGTCGTCGATCAACACATAGCGGGTGGCTTGCAATTTTAGCTTCCTTGCTTCCTTTCGGTCGGCTGGGAGCGACCCTTCTTTAAGATACTTTAATATGGGGTCGAACCAGGATGGTTCGGCCTCGACCTGCATCACTCGGTCAGCCTCCGTGATGCTAGGCTTTTCTAGAATCTCCATGGAAAACTTTCGCTCAGAATCCATCGATTCCGTAGTTGCTAGCCGAGACAATAGATCGGCGCGTGCATTCTCGGATCTTGAGATCTGAATGACTTCAAATTCAGATAAGTGGGAAAGTAAGTCCCGCACCTGTTGGATATACCGAATCATGTTCGGCTCCCGGGCCTCGAACTCACCCCACACGTGACCGGCTACCAATTGAGAGTCGGTAAAGGCATTCAGCTTCTTCACTTTAAGGTCACGGGCGATTCGGAGTCCAACGAGCAGAGCTTCATATTCGGCTTCATTATTGGAGGCTGGGAAGGAGAAGCGAACGCCGTACTCGAAGGTCGCCCCCTCTGGCTGGTGAGGATTAAGCCAGCGCTGGAGCCATTGGCATTAGACGATCCGTCAACGTGGAGCAGTCATAGGGCGTCTAATCTCATGCTTAGAGGAGTCCAAAGTGGAGCCATCCTCCGGGATGGTACATTCGAGGAAGAAATCAGCTAGAACCTGAGCTTTGATGGCCGGGCGAGGTTGGTATCGAATGTCATGCTCGCTTAGTTCGATGGCCCATTTAACCATTCTCCCTGATGTCTTCGGACGATGGACCACCGTCTTGATGGGTTGGTCGGTAAGGACCGTCACAGAATGTGCCTGGAAATACGGTCGCAGCCTCCAAACCGATATTACCAGGGCCAAAACCAACTTCTCGATATGGGTGTATCTTGTCTCGGCGTCTCGGAGCAGTTTACTGACATAATAGATTGGCTTTTGGGTCTTATTCTCTTCTCTGACCAACACTGAGCCAACTGCGCCTTTTAAAACCGCCAAGTACAGAAACAACATTTCTCCCAGCTTCGGATTGCTGAGGAGGGGTGGAGAGCCGAGATATCTTTTGAGGTCCTCGAACGATTTCTGACACTCGGGAGACCATTGGAAATTCTTGGCTGACTGAAGAGCTTTAAAGAAAGGAAGCATCTCTCGGCCGACCGAGCCACGAAGTAGTTGAGGGCCGCGATCCTTCCAGTCAGGCGTTGGACCTCTTTGACGAACGCTGGGGGTGCCATTTTCCGAAGGGCTTGAATCTTCTGTGGATTAGCCTTAATGCCCCGCTGAGAAACCATGAAGCCCAGAAACTTCCCAGAATTGATGCCGAAGGCGCACTTAGTTGGGTTGAGCTTCATCCGATATTTTTGGAGCGTCGCGAAGCTCTCAGAGAGATCTTCAATATGCTGGGATGCTTCTCTGCTTTTGACCAGTATGTCATCAACATATACCTCCATGTTTCGATCGATTTGCTCCTTGAAGATCTTGTTAACCAGCCTTTGGTAAGTAGCACCTACATTTTTCAGACCAAAAGGCATGACACTGTAACAATAAGTACCTCGGTCGGTTATGAAAGTGGTCTTTTCTTCATCCTCAGGTGCTATTCGGATTTGGTTGTAGCCTGAATATGCGTCCATGAAGGTCAACATCTAATGACCTGAAGTAGCATCCACGAGTTGGTCGATCCGAGGGAGAGGGAAGTTGTCCTTCGGGCATGCTTTGTTGAGGTCGGTGAAGTCGATGCAGATCCGCCACTTACCGTTCGACTTCTTCACCATGACAACATTGGACAGCCAGCTCAGATAATTTACCTCCTGAATTAAATTTACCTTGATGAGCTTGTCAACTTCTTCCTCAATTGCCTTCTATCGCTCAGGGGCAAAACTCCTTTTCTTCTGCTTCACAGGCCAGGACATATCATCCACATTAAGACAGTGGACGAGAACGTCTATGCTGATTCCTGGCATATCAGAAGTGGACCAGGCGAAGACATCAGCATTCCTTCGGAGAAAGTCGATCAACTCCAGCCGGGGTTTCCCTTTCAGAAGCGACCCGATCTTTATGGTTTGGTCGGGCCGAGCTTCGTTCAGCGGTACCTCCTTCAGCTCTTCGGCTGGTTCTCCTCGTTGCTCGGCAAAGTCCTCCCGAGCGTCCAGTCCATCAACCTCAGGCAATTTGGACTGAAGGCTGATGATAAAACACTGCTGAGCTACAACTTGCTTTCCTCGAACTACTCCCACTCCCCACCAGTAAGGAACTTCATTGCTAGATGCGGGATGGAGACAGCAGCTCCAAGGGACATCAGGCCAGGTCTCCCAAAGATTGCATTGTAGGGCGACCGAAGTTTAGTCACCAGAAAATCTGTGTGGACAGTGGCAACGCAAAGCCAAGTTTCTGCGCGGACCATCAAGGTCACGACCCCCTCTGGGGTAATAACATCGCCGGTGAACCCCATTAGGGTGGAGTCCATGGCTCAGAGATTCTCCATGAGCAATTTTATCTTCACAAACACATCGAGATACAAACATTGACAGAGATACAAAACATTCCGCAGTTTTTATACCCTCCGCAAGCAGTCAGGTTGGTGGTCCTTCACTCCTAGGCCCACTAGGATCCTTAAGTTGTACCTTCCCACCTCCGTTAAAGGGTGGAAGGATAAGTTCTTTTTGCTGATATCGAAGGGGTGAGTGGAAGCTGGGGGACACCCAACATTGATGCCAATAGGGATTCTTTTATCCTCCCGAGGGATCGAATGGCATTCGGGCAGCTTCTGACTGTCGATGTCCCTCGATGCAATAAGCTTCTGATCGATGAAAACCTTCGTCTCGCTGGCCTAATCCCTTCTGGTGGTGAGCACTTGATTACTCTCCTTTTTCCTTCTTTCTTCTCTCTCTTTTCTCTTTTTTTTTATATCTCACCTCCTACCTTTATAGGGATGATGCCATCGCTTCGCGAGCTCAGGCAGGTGGTCACTAAGAAGAGGAAGGCAATGGGGAATGAGTCCCTTGCTGAAAGGAGGGCCGTTGCTAAAATTTCAAGGAGGGCCGACGCGGGGAGGGCCGACGCTGGAGGGGCTAGAGTTGTGAAGCCCCTGCGCGCTAAGGTTTTGAAGAAGGCAGACACTGAAAGGGCCGACGTTGGGGAGGCCGATGCTAAAAGGGCCAAAGTTGTGGATCCCCCGCACGTGTGCGAGGCAGCCAGAGCCCAAGTCGACAAGCCCGCCAGGAAAGACATGGTAAGGGCCGAGGCCAGCGAGGAAGTCGGGCGGAGCCAAAGAAGATCATCTTCAGTTCCAGCTCCTCCTATATTCTGCTCGATCCTTCTCCAGAGCAGGTCGCAAAAGCGCCGTCACCCCTGCCCGAAGCCATGGAGACGGAGCAGGTCCCTGCAACAATAAGGCCAACTCCAGCAGTTATCGTGCCCCCCATAGGGGCAACAACCGAAGTGCCTCCACTAGCTAAAGGGCCGAAGGTAGTAGAGTCGGAGGCGGAATCCTCCCCCGCGGCCCCCGTGCCAGGGGAAAGGAGGGGCGTCGACCCTTCCTTCCAATCACTTTTGGCGAACCACAGCCGCTGGGCCGAGCGGGCATTAGACAAAGCATCTGTGGTAGAGGTGCAGGAGTTTCTCTGGCATCAAGGAAGGGCCACCTTCTTCCGCGAGGCGTCTGTGGCACATCTTTGGGTGAGCTTTTGCCCCATTATCCTTTTCCTCTTGGTTTGTTTGTTTTGTTTTGTCGTTTTTTTTTAACATTGACATTCCGTCCAGGCACTGAACTCTCTGATCGCCATGAGAGACCTTTGGACCCTGAGTGATGCTGCTCTCGACTAGTCGCGGGAGGAGATGCTATCACTCCAGGCTAGGGCAGAAAAGGCAGAGATGGCCTTGGAGGATACCCGGGCCACCTTAAAGGGCGAAGTCGAAGCCATCCGGCTGAGAGCTGAGAAGGCAGAGTACGCACTGAAAGTTGCCCAGCATCGTGCGGCCAATGAGCTGGATAACGCCCAGGTGGCCGAAAAGAAGCAAAGAATGGCCGAGGAGAGGCTGGAGGCAGTGGAATCAGAAATATGCGTTTTGAAGAATCGATTGGATTCCGCCTCCATTGAAATAGATGCAACAAAAGAGGTCGCCCGCCAGTCCGACGCCAAGATTGCTGATTTGGAGGCGGCGATGACTGAAGCCAAGAGGGAGGCCGTTGAGGCCGATAAAAAGGTCACGGAGGCCGAGCAGAAAACCCTCGAGGTGAAGAAAAGAGCTGCAGAGGCCGTAGAGGATTTCAAGAAGTCTAAAGCCTTTAGTAAGGAGCTTGCCGAATCGACGGCATTTGCTTACGGGGCCGGCTTCCAAGATGCAAGGAAAAAATCCAAGAACTCTACGACCTCAAGGATATTGAAGGGTTGGAGCCAGATGAAGTCCCTGAAGATGATGACCCGGCCCCAAATGACCCTTAGTTTTTTTTTGTATAGCTCCAAGCCCGACTCAGATCGGCAATTTTATAAACTTTTAGCCATCAATGAATATTTTAATCCTCATCACGTGCCTTTGGTCATAATTAGCTTTGGTTGTATGAGTTGTCGCGAATCACCAACCAATGGTTGAAAAACACGACTCCTATTAGGAAACTGATGCGGGATCAATTTCGGTTGTAGAGACGACAGTTGAGAACAGTAGGTAGTACAAGACCCTGCTCGTGCAGGCACGAAGCCATGGAATGCTTACTGCCTCGTTAGATATGTTGCGCGGAATGGGACTGTGTGCACCGAAACGTTGTCCCCAATTGCCGATGCAGGGAGCCGGTCTTTGGTACCGACGTGGGGAGCCGGTCCTAATTACCGACGCGGAGTCGGTCTTTGTTGCCGATGCGGGGCTGGTCTTTGGTGCCGACGCGAAGCTGGGCTTAATTGTCCACGCAGAGCCGTTCTTTGATGCCGGCGCAGAGCCGGGCTTAATTGCCGACGCGGAGCCGGTCTTTGTTGCCAATGCGGAGCCAGGCTTAATTGCCGACGCGGAGCCAGTCTTTATTGCCGACGCGGGGCCGATCTTTGGTGCCGATGCGGGGCTGGTCTTTATTGCCGACGCTGGGCCGGTCTTTATTGCCGACGCGGGGCCGGTCTTTGGTGTAAAGCATGGTCACTCAAAAATAATGCAAACATTTCGAATAGCAATTTGTCAAGTAGATTCAAATTAATGAAGTTAGCACATTAGTGATAATACCGGCATAAATTGTCGGCGTTCCAGGTGCGAGGAAGCGGTTTCCCGTCTAGCTTTTCAACTTTATATGTCCCGTAGTGAAGTACCTCCTTGACACGGTATGGTCCTTCCCATTTCGGTGCCAGCTTGCCCCCCTCCGTTAGCTTTGATACTTCAGCTCTTCACAGAACGAGATCTCCAGAGCGGAATGTCTTGGATCGTACTCGAGCATTATAATATTTGGCCGCTCGCTGACAGAAAGCCGCCATGCGAAGTTGCGCTTGATCTCGCAATTCTTCCACTAAGTCTAGATCGGCCCGCAGCTGGTTTGGGTTGCTCTCTTCGTGGTATAACTCTGTCCGAGGAATGGGGACTCCTATCTCCACCGGAATGATTGCCTCGGTCCCAAAGATCAGGCCGAAAGGAGTTTCTCCGGTGGGGGCTCGCGGCGTCGTGTGGTATGCCCACAATACACTAGGGAGTTCCTCCACCCAACGCCCTTTGCAGCCATCTAGCCGAGCCCTGAGCCCTTAGAAGATGATGCAGTTGGTCACCTCGGCTGCGCCGTTGGTCTGGGGGTGCCCCACAGAGGTGAATCGTTGATGGATGCCTAAGCCGATGCAGAATTCCCGGAAGGTCGTGTTGTCAAACTGTCGGCCGTTGTCAGTAACGAGGGTGTGCGGTAGCCCAAACCGGCACACCACAGACTTCCAGAAGAAAGACCTTATTTTGCCCTCGGTGATCTTAGCGAGAGCCTCCGCCTCAATCCACTTGGTGAAATGGTCAACTGCCACCACTAGGTACTTGCGTTGTCCAGAGGCTGGAGGGAACGACCCCAGGATGTCCATGCCCCACTGTGCGAAGGGCCAGGGTGCGGCCAGGGGGGTCAGCTGGGACGCCGGTTGATATTGAATGTTAGCATGGTGCTGGCAGCTGTCACACCTCTTAACAAGTTCGGATGCATCCTCCTTCATTGTCAGCCAGTAATATCCCTGCCGTAGGGCTTTGTATGCGAGAGATCTGCCCCCAGATGGCTTCCCTCATGGAAGAATCCACCTCATCAGCACGGATGTATTTCTGCGCCCGGCTCAGAAGCTCGGCATAAGAACTCGGAGGCTTCTTGTCTAGGGAATAGGCAAACCTAGAGGGACGAAGTCCTCGCTTTAATGCCAAAGTGGCTACAGAATCTTTCAGGTTGTATACCTCCAATGCTGCTTCCTTAAACCGAGTGACAAAGTCCTTCAAGGTCTTTCCACTCCTCTGCTAGATAGCAAATAGGCTATTAGCCACTCGTGGAATCTTCCGGCACGCATCAAAGTGGGCTAGGAAAGATCGCTCGAGTTGCCGGAACGAATTGATGTTGCGCGAAGGCAGGCGGGAATACCATGCACGTGCCGCCTTACGAAGGGTGGCTGGAAAGGCGACACATAAAAAGGAGTTCGTCGCTCCCTGGACCTGCATGAGGACCTTGTAGCTCTTCAGGTGGTCCAGTGGGTCCGTTGTGCCATTGTATGGGTCCAGTTGGGGGAGACGGAAGCGGGGCGGGACCGGTTCCTCCATGATGCGCCGAGAAAGTGGGGGGCGATGCTCACAGTCCATCCCGTGAGGGTTAGCGATCCAGTGGCTAAGCTCCTCCAACCGTCGATGATACTCATCGAGCCATTGCTCGGCCCGACGGGTAGTCTTCCTGAGGGTGTCGTCTTGAGATGAATCAGAAGAGGAAGCTGAAGAAGATCGCCAGCGTAAGGAACGCACCCATCTAAATTCTCTCTCTTCCGGCCGATGGTGGGAACGACCGGAGTGACGAGAGGGGGACCACCGTCGCTTCGAGGCCTCTCGGTGACGAGGTTCAGGAGGTGAGTGACGGGAGACCTCGGGTGGGGTCCCGCCTTGGTGAGACTGAATTGTCCCCCGCACCCCTTCACCAGGCGCAGGGGGTTGAGGTGCAGCGGCCAAGCAGTGTTCTTGCAGTCCCCGTACCATTTCATCAAGTCCTGGACCTGGTGAGCCAGAACCTCAAGCCGGTCAGGCTGGCTCATCTGTGCAAGGGGCGGAACACGGAGGTTGGCCTCCGATTGCTCAGCCCGCGGAATGCGCTCTGCGGCATGGCTAAAGGAAGCCTCCTGTGCTCGTGTTATCACCATCGTCTTCCTTGCAGAATTGGTGGGGTCATAGGGAGAACTTTCGCCTTCCTCACGTGCGGACGCCCCCTTCCTGGCGCGCCAATCTGATGCGGACAAATCAACAATGATGAGCAGCGGGCATGCTGAGATTTGTTGTGGGCTTCCAAATGGGATGGAGTGGTCGTCTTCCTTCTTCGGAAACTTGCAAGAAGTTCCTAATCGGTGTTCCCGGCGAGGACCCTCCGACGCTTAAGTTAGTAAACTTGTCGCTCAGTTCTGTAGTAGTGAGTGAGAGATTGAGAGAGATCCCCTCGCATTGAGCTCGGGTCCTCTTCTTATACCTGTCTGGGGGGTCACGTTTACCTCGTTCTGTTGGAACCGTCAAATCTTCCTCGTTGGGATAAGCTCCTTTGAACGGCGAGTGGTTAAGTCGTTGCTGGATAAGGGCCGCTTGTAGCGGTAACTGTCATGCGTGCTAGAGCCTGCCCGTGATTTCGGCAAGCGAGGTATACGGTAACAGATCATGAATCTCGGGATCTGTTGCCTGAGGCGGGTCATTGTGTATGCAAAAAAGGCACCAAGTCAGGGCCGGAGCCAAAGGCCGTTGCTGGACGCTAGAGCCAAAGGCCGGAGCCGTCGCTAGGGGCTGGAGCCAAAGGCCATCGCTGGAGGCCGGAGCCAAAGGCCGGAGCCATCGCTGGAGACCGGAGCCAGAGGCTGGAGCCAAAGGTCGGAGCTAGAGGCTGGAGCCAAAGGCCGGAGCCAAAGGCCATCGCTGGAGGCTGGCTCCAAAGGCCAGAGCTAGAGGCTGGAGCCAAAGGTCGGAGCTGAAGACCGGAGCCAAAGGCCGGAGCTAAGATTTCATCTCTGGATTAGCTGTCACATCATTATTTCTGAAAATCATGCAAAGATCATAACACCACCCAGAGGAGATGGTCAGCCGTATCATATATATATATATATATATATATATATATATATATATATATATATATATATATATATATATATATATATGCATGCATATATATGCATGCATATATGCATGCATGCATATATATGCATGCATATATAGTATATGCATGCATATATATATATATATATATATATATATATATATATATATATATATATATATATATATACACATATGTACGTACATATATATATATATATATATACACACACACATAATATGTATACATACATACACACACATATATATATACACATTATATAGATAAATTTAGTTATATTTAAATATAGTTAAGTTTAGAATTAATTATTTTAAGTCTGCATAAGTCTAGCTAGGATAAACCATCTAATAGTAAGTTACAATTGAGAAATTGAGTCCATCAAGGTCCTAAGAAAGAGAAATCTAATGCATGCCAATGAATTGAATTATGCAAAGCCTTTCCCCCCCCCCCCAAATGCTAGATTTATCTATATTCGAATAGCCAAGCCTAGTTTTAGCCACTTCCTCCATCCTTAAATCTACATAATTCATATATCCTAAAAGATAAAAAAGGTAAAAAAAAAGACAGAATAATTTCAAAATCTATATAGATTTCAGAGTGAAAAAAGTGATCAAATTTTAAACTTTAGCTATATTCAAATATATTCAAGTTTGTCTCTACATATATTATGTGTGTGTGTTGAGAAAAAAAGGGGAACACAATTCAATTCATTGGCCTGCATCAGACTCCTCTTTCTTAGGACTCAACTGCTCAACGATAACTTGCCATCAGATGGTTTATCCTAATCAGACTCATGCAAGCTCGAAAATAACCGTTCATTTTTTACGTTCATATGGATGTCTTATTCTATGTCATGGTCGTTTAGGCATCTTAGACAGAGTTTGGGTTTGAGAGACCTAAAATTTTAGGTTCAGCTTCCAGTAATATCCTGTTTCTAATGGTTAAATGTTCCCTTGTCGCTTCACTAAGTTTTTCTTTTTTTAAGGGAGTACAATGAATTCTTTTTCCAGCACAGCTGGTTCCTTGTAGTGACCATTTGATTTTATATCCTGCTTCTGCTGATTAAATATTATCCTTGTCACTTCACTATGCATTTTTCTGACAATCATCAGTTCCTTTTAAATGCCATTTGATTGTCTCACACTCCCTCAACTTTTAGGAGCTTGCCTTTAGTGAATGGGTGGTAGTTTTATCCCCTACAAATGCGCGAGGTCACTTGGCGTCCTGGTTATGCTGTAATGCTTGTCTTTGAGCGGCAGACAATATATCAAATACTGCAAAGACCTCCAATAAATCCTTGTCTTCGTAATTCAAAATGGCTCCATTACTTCATACAATACAAACGCAAACAAAATCTCTACTGTAACTTGTCCATTCTTTTGGCATTTGTCTACGTATTGATTCATTCATCTGCAACCTTCGTTATAGAAACTACGCGTCTACTTGTGTGGCGCCGGATGTGAGACACAGACTTCTCCGCTCATCTTAAAACAACTTTATTCCATAACCGTGCTTGATCAACTAATTGGAGCAGCTCCATGTTGCAGCTCTCTTAAATAGCAATTCAACTCATCTAAGCCTTTTTCCAACTATGTTATTTGAATCTGCTGCCTTCAATCTACTCTATTTAGGACTAAGTCGACAATCGTCTTGATGTGGCTGATCCAACGCTGTTAGAGAACCATGAAAAAAACTGATGGAGCCCCGCCTCAGTCCCGCAGGGCGACTTTGGCCTCCGAGGTCCCCTCGCCCTAGGCTCCAGACTTGGCAACTAGGCCTTCCCCCGTTCACCATCTTTTCTCTCTCATCTGCATGAAGCCAGCTTCTATTCGGCCTCCAGCTGTCGAGCTTCCCTCGGCCTCGTACTGCCTCGGCCCCAGTCGGCCTCGGCCCCCAGTCGGCCTCGCCCCGGCATCATCCCAGTCGGCCTCTCTCCGGCACCATCCAAGTCGGCCCCGGTCGGCATCGGCCTCGGTCTCTAGCCTCCACCTCGGCTCCCAAGCTCCCCTCGGACTTCTCCCTCGGCCTCGGCCCCGGTCGACCTCGGCCCCAGTCCGCCTTGGCCTCCAACCTCCACCTTGGATCCCGAGCTCCCCTCGAACTTCTCCCTCGGCCTCGGCCCCGGTCGGCCTCGGCCCCGGTCAGCTCGGCCTCCAGCCTCCGCCTCGTCTCCCGAGCTCCCCTTGGACTTCTCGGCCTCGGCCCCTCGGCCTCGGCCTCGAACCTGTGGCCAAGAGGCCTCGGCCTCGGACCTGTTCCCCTCGGCTAAGAGCTCCCACCTCGGCCTCGGACCCGGTGTCCCCTCAGCCCGGACCTCATGTCCAGCTGCCTCAAGCCGCCTGATACACCCACGTGGCCCACCAACCATCTGTGGCGACCACGTGGTCCACTATCTCCTGCAACAACTGTCTAAGCCAAGCATGTGGGGGACACGTCTGGCAAGTGCCGTAACGCTCATCCACGCCCTACAGCAGCCTGCGACAGCTATCCAAACCAAAATAGCACCTGTCAACCAGCTACAGCTACCTACTCTGACGGGACACAGCCTACAGCCTGACACGTCATATGGAGGTGGTTCCACTATTGCTGTCATCAATTAATGCTCTGACAAGTGATCATGCCCCAAGCTAGACAAGCTCTAAGCATCTATAAAATGGGTTAAAGGGACCCCCGACCAGGTAACGAACTCATCCCACTCCGAAACGCTCATTCTTGTTCACACAGAGAGCTCTTCTCTGAGCCTCTCTCTCTCTTTCGAGCTTCCTCAAGCTCATGGCTATTGCCCAGAGTACTAACTTGAGCGTCGGAGGGTCCCCGCCAGAATCTCTGGCCCCTGGGACTTGTTTGCAGACCCACAGGCGCAAAAAGCTCGCCGGAGGATCCCGGGCTCGCTGGAGGAGGCAATCGGACGCTCGCTGACGTTCGAGAACGGTGATTTAGCGTCAACAGATTGGCGCGCTAGGAAGGGGAGGGTCAGCGATGCTGGTTTGCAGATCCTCATCCCTTCTTCATCAAAATGGTAGACCGTGAAGATGGTGATGACAAGAATCCAGGAAGCTTTCACGAGTCGCGCTTGGGGGCACCTTCAACAAGCTAAGAAAAAGCTTTAGAAGCAACATCTCATGACCACACAACAGCAAGCAAAAGCTTCCACTCGCTCTTTGGTCGCTGCTCAAGCCAGCCAGCCATCATCCTGCTGGGAATCTCCCCAGCAAGAGGTCCACCGTCATCAAGCCCATCAGCGACTTAAAGATCAGAGAGCCATCACTCGCCGCCCAAGCAGTCTTCTCTCCTACAGACGGCGATCCAGAGGAAGGCCCAAGTAAGGGCAGCGGCACCTCCAGCTCCCATCCTTCTCCAGAGCTGGCTTGGGAGATGAGAAGGTCAAGGCAAGGAGCTCCCAACTCCCATTTCCATGCTCTCGGAAGGCCTCCGCCCAGCTCCAGTCTTCGCTGCCAGCTCCCGTCGACTTCGGAAGGCCTCCATCTCCTGCTCTCCTCAGCCTCGGCCTGCCTCGGCTTCGGCTCCCAAGCCATGCAGTCACCCGAGCTCCCCTCGGCCTCAGCCTCAGCCCCTTGGCCTATTTCCCTGGGGGGTAGACCACCAGCGGGCGGAAGCGCTCAAGTCCGCAGAAGGAAAATAGGGGTGCCGTAAGAGCTAAGTACGCTGCACGTAAGACAGTATTTCTTTCATTGATACTTGAAAATGTCATGCAGTGGAGACCGACTCTACATCAGCATTCAAGACCAACCTCACGTTGGCGTCTTAAAAGCCCGAGGCTAGCTCGGCACTTCAAGACCGATGTACCATCGGCACCAAAGACCGGTGTACCACCAGCTCCAAAAAGCCCGAGGCCAGCTCAGCACTTAAAGACCAATGTACCATTGGCACCGAAGACCGGTGTACCATCGGATCCAAAAAGACCAATGTACCATTGGCACCGAAGATCGGTGTACCATCGGATCCAAAAAGACCAATGTACCATTGGCACCGAAGACCGGTGTACTACCGGATCCAAAAAGATCAATGTACCATTGGCATTGTACGGCCTCGTACGGCCTCAGCCACAACTCATACTCAGCCTCAACTCATGCTCGGCCTCGGACCTGTTCCCTTGGCCTCGGTTTTTCTCCTCGGCCTCGTACGGCCTCGACACCAAGTTCCCACGACGCTCGGCCCCGTCTCCTCTCTTCTAGCGGACGCCTCAGCCCCTCGGCACTCGGCCTCGGATATATATCATCAGCACTCAAGCCCGACTCCGGTCGGCACTAAGCCCGATGTACCATCGGCATTCAAACCCGAGGCCAGCTCAACACCAAACACGACGCAAAGGCAAACAGCTACGAAAAAGCTAAGTACACTATACTTTAAGGAAAAAGTTTCTTTTCATTAGTATCTAAATGCATTATGGAAAAACCAACAAAACTAACCATTCAAAAGGCTCTCGTCGGTCCCTCGATCATAAGGTCACCCCGGGCCGGCCGCGAAACCCCCACAGCAGTTCAAGACCTATGGGTCCAGCGACCTCGAGTCACCTTCCGGACCAGCACACAAATACTTGAGGCGGATCCGGAGGAGCTCAGCGGCGTCGCGACTAACGGATACTACTCGGCCTGGCTAGCATACGCCCCGAGTTGGTTCAAATCCCTAACAGCCCGTATCCGCTCGAGTCACCTCTCGGATCAGCACACAAACCCCCGAGGTGGTTCCGGAGTAGATCGACGGTATGGCGACTAACGGATACCACTCGGCCTGGCTAGCATACGCCCCGAGTCAGTTCAAATCCCTAACAGCCCGCACCCGTTCGAGTCACCTCCCGTACCAGCACACAGACACTCGAGGCAACTTTATTTTGGCTCCTGCGGCTCTATTTCTGCTTTGGCAATTTTATTTCAGCCTCAACGGCTTATCTCTGCCTCCACGGCATTATTGCAGCCTCAACGGCTTCCTCTGTCTCAGCGATATCATTGCAGCCTCAACGGCTCTCTCTGCCTTAGCGGCATCATTGCAGCTTCAACGGCTCAGTCCTGCCTCAGCAGCATCACTGTGGCCTCATCGGCTCTCTCTCTCTTTGCCTCAGCAGCATATCGACGGGCACCCACATCCAAACTTCATGTCAAGAGTTGAAGACCCAAAGTCGGATGAGGATCAGCCACTTGGGAGGTGATGCCCCTTTCGCCTTGCTAGGGTAGGCCTGCTTTGTCTCAGGAGCGAGAGGGCATCTGATGTGGCTTGATCCAACACTGTTAGAGAACCATAAAGGAAACTGACGGAGCCCCGCCTCGGTCCCGCAGGGCGACTTTGGCCTCCGAGGTCCCCTCGGCCTCCGAGGTCCTCTCGCCCTCAGCTCCAGACTTGGCAAATAGGCCTTCCCCCGTCCACCACCTTTTCTCTCTCCTTCGTATGGAGCCAGCTTCTGTTCGGCCTCCAGCTGCCGAGCTTCCCTCAGCCTGTACTGCCTCGGCCCCAGTCGGCCTCGGCCTCGGCCCCCAGTCGGCCTCGCCCCAGCATCATCCCAGTCGGCCTCGCCCCGGCACCATCCCAATCGGCCTCGACCTCGGCCTCTAGCCTCCGCCTCGGCTCTCGAACTCCCCTCGAACTTCTCCCTCGGCCTCGGCCTCCAGCCTCCGCCTTGGCTCCCGAGCTCCCTCGGACTTCTCCTTTGGCCTCGACCCCGGTCGGCCTCGGCCTCCAGCCTCCGCCTTGGCTCCCGAGCTCCCCTCGGACTTCTCCCTCGGCCTCGGCCCCAGTCGACCTCGGCCTCCAGCCTTCGCCTCGGCTCCCAAGCTCCATCGGACTTCTCCCTCAGCCTTGGCCCCGATCGGCCTCGCCAAGAGCTCCCGCCTCGGCCTCGGACCTGTTCCCCTCGGCCAAGAGCTCCCGCCTCGACCTCAGACTCGGTGTCCCCTCGGCTCGGACCTCATGTCCAGCTGCCTCGAGCCGCCTGACACACCATGTGGCCCACCAACCGTCTATGGCGACCACGTGGCCCACTATCTCCTGCAACAACCGTCCAAGCCAAGCACATGGGGGACACGTCTGGCAAGCGCCGTAACGGTCGGCCACGCCCTACAGCAGCCTGCGACAGCTGTCCAAACCAAAATAGCACCTGTCAACCAGATGCAGCCACCTACTTTGACGGGACATGACCTGCAGCCTGACACGTAACATGGAGGTCGTTCCACTGTTGCTATCATCAATTAATGCTCTGATAAGTGATCATGCTCCAAGCTAGACAAGCTCTAAGCATCTATAAAATGGGTAAGAGGGACCCCCGACCAAGTAACGAACTCATCACACTCCTAAACGCTCATTCTTGCTCACACAGAGAGCTCTTCTCTGAGCCTCTCTCTCTTTCGAGCTTCCTCAAGCTCACGGCTGTTGCCCAGAGCATTGACTTAAGCGTCGGAGGGTCCCCGCCGGAATCTCCGACCTTCGGGACTTGTTTGCAGGCCCACGGGCATAAGAAGCTCGCCGGAGGATCCCGGGCTCGCTGGAGAAGGCGACCGGACGCTCGCCGACGTTCGAGGACGATGATTTGGTGTCAACACATCCTATTTATTTGCATAGTTTAATTTAATAGATTCATATTTTAAAACATCTAACGAAGTTTTACACCAATTAAATAGTAACCTTCTAGTAATTCATTTTTATAGTAATGATCACCAATGTATTTACCACCTACATCATATTATCTCCAAGCCATGGATTTATTGTTTCCCTTGGCCATAAATTTGCATTTAAACTACACTTTTGATAATATTAGATGTATCCCTTTTATGTTTTGTTTGGATGGAGAAAAAAGTAGGGAGGGAAGAAAATGAAAGAAAAAAAAATGAAGAGAAGAGAAAAGTTGAGAGAAAATATTTTCTTTTATTTGGATGAGTAGAAGGAAATAAAGAAGAAAGAAAGTTGATAATTTATAATGACAATAATGCCCTTATTACAACTGATTAAAAAATGCATCAGTTTTTTTTTGAAGAGTCAATATTGGAATAAAAAAAAAGTGAAAGAGCACCCTTGAGTTTACTCTCTGAAATCTCTTCAACTTCGGAGAGAAAACTTTAGGTGAGCCCATCACTTTTTTTCTCCTGTTTTCTTTAGTTTTCTTTCCTCTCTATTTTCTTTCCATTCAAACAAGATAAATTTTTTTTTTTCTTCTATTTTTTCCTTTAATTTTCTTTCCTTCTAGTTTTCTTTTCATCCAAACATAGGCTTAAGCTTCTGAAGGCATGCAATGAACTTCAAGATGCGCAACAAAAGCTTTTGTTCTTCGCAATTGATGAGGTTGCACAACCATCCAAAAGAATAGCTTGGCCATATATCATGTGCTAACAGCTCTCTCTCAAGGGATGCCGTGGCCGTGCGTGATTTATGGTCTAGATAAGCAACTAATGACCATAACCACAACACTCTATCCTTATCATCACCCACCCATAACGTGGTCCATCACCAACACCTCTCATCATGAACTTTCCAGTACCAAGCAAGTGGTCTAGAATTCGGAAATTTTCTCTGCACCTCGACTCGACAAGCAGGATAACTTGATGCGTGTTTTACTTCATTCTAGACCACATGAAATATATATATCGTTCGCTTAGAACTTTATACGCATTTGGAAGGCTTTCACGTGATGTGAAGTGTTGCAGAGCACAAGTCAACCAGCTCCTTGAAGAAGGTATTAAGAAAAGAAATTTCATGAGACAAGAATCTCTGCGATGTGCTGCAATCTGAAGGGTTTCGGTGGTGTTGATCAATGCACCGAGTTCTTCTTTTTTTTTTTTTTTTTTAATTTATAGTCTTCTTTCAATGTTCGGAGACCTCGTTGAAGAAAAAAATATGTCATGGTCCAATCTTCAATGGATCCGAGGAAAAAATGCGACTCTTCGTAACATCATTTTCATCTTATCCGTTGACGGGGGCTTATGGCACATCAACTAACACTTATCATGTTTGAAGGGATCCATTGCCAAGCAAAGCTAAAACTATGGTATAATCATTGCAAGTGGAGGGCGAATTGCTTTCTTGTTTCCACTTCTTGATGCCCTAAGCCGTTTGGCTTCGGCAAGCATTGATGGCCACAGAAATAAAAGCTAAAATCCATACTTATCCAATTAAGCTACTTAAATGTTCAATGAATATTTCAAACTAGCGATGACTATGGGCAGCAAGGAGGCTGAGAGCCATCATCTCCAGTCCACCATAAAACCATACACATGAGACGCCACATCCCATGTGCACATCATGCTCCTCTCCTATGCTGCCCTGCACCCTTCCCTTCCCTTCCCTTCATCTAAAAGAGAGAACCAAAACAATAATCCTCGCCCTTTTTTAGCACTACTCGCTACCTTCCCCGCTGCAAAAAGCATCCAAAAGGAGGCGCATTGCATTTATGCGAGCAATTGAATTCTACCAACCAACGCCAAACCCCTAACTTTCTCTTTCCCTTCCAGTGGCGAACAACGGACCGCACTTAATTTCGACCAAATGGTTTCCATTCACCGTCTCATCTGAAAGACATCACACACCATGGCGTGCCGTAGCATCACGGCGTCCATAACCGGATTCCACCCAAAGCGTAGAGCCTACACCAGATGCGGTCGGGTGCCCGGTCGTGGACCGTGGGGCCCACTACGACCAGACCCCCCCTTCTTTGTAAAAATTAATGCACGGGGTAAAGATTCTGATCGAAACTACAAACATATATAAAACTCTAAATTCTTCTCATTCAGTGACTGATTGTTTTTTTTTTTTTCCCCTCAACGAAAGAAAGAAAGAAAGAAAGAAAAAAAATAACAGCTACATGGGGATTCAACCACAGAAGGAAAAATAAAAGGCCAAAAAAAAGACTACAGTTAAAGAAAAATATATAAAGCAAATAGATATATATATGTTTTTTTTTTTAATTTTTCTTTTTCCTTTCCGCAGTGGCGCCGATCGGGACATCAGAGGTGGAGCGCGGTGCAGTGGAGGCCGAGGTCGTCGTCATCGGGCGGTGGGAAGACGTTGAGATCGAACGACAGAGGTGGATGGCGGTACACGGACGCGATGTCCCCGCGATCGTCATCCACGACGGAGGACGAGGAGCCGCAGTCACTGTGCAAGTCCTCCTCGCCGGCGGCGACGCGCGGCGGATCGGCCTTCCGGATTCTGGACTGAGACGTGAAGAGGGCGGCGGAGGAGCGCCGAGGCCCGCTGAAGGACTCCACGGTGCTGCTGTGGCTGCTGGAGGCCGGCCACTGCGGCGGTGGCCGTCGCTGCCGAGGGTAGGGGGTGTGAGGGAAGGTGGCGGCAGCGGCGATGGCGGTGCGGGAGGAGGAGATAGGGAGGGGGGCTGCTGGGAGCGGAGGGCACGGGGCGTGGAAATTGGTCTTGGCCTTGCAGCCGCGGAGGCTGACGGCCGCGGCGTCGTAGGCGCGGGCAGCCTCCTCGGCGGAGTCGAAGGTGCCGAGCCAGACGCGCGTTTTCTTCGCCGGGTCGCGGATCTCCGCCGCGAACCGCCCCCACGGCCTCTTCCGGACGCCGCGGTACCGGACCTCGGGGCCCGATCCCGATCCGATCGCCGCCGGGGCCGCCACTCTCCCCTTCCGCATCGCTGATCCGAGGAAAGAAGGGAGAGCGCAGGAGACGGAGATGAAAATTTGGAGCGAGGTGAAGGTACAGGATTTGGGAAGGAAAATTTTGGGGGTGGTGGTGTCGGAGAGACGGGGGGTTGTGGTGGAGGAGTGGTTGGAGATGGGCTCTAGCTCTCTCCTTTTAACAAACGAGAGAAGCTGCTGCGTCTTGATTTCTCCACCTCTTTTCCCATTCCTTCTCCTCCTCACTCTCCCGTTCGCCCCACAAACGACGACGCTATTTTCTTCCACCCTCCCCCCCCCCCCCCCCCCCCCAGCCCTTTTGTCTTTGGCTTTTAGTCGGTGGAATGGCCAAAACACCCTTCTTCTCCGAACTGTTCTCTCCTCTTCGTCGTCCCGGTAAAACTACAAGGCAGCCTCGACACGTGCGAAAGATTTAGCCGCCCTATCGTTTGCATGGATTATTGTAAAAGAAAATGCATTTCGCAAAATATGTGTAAATATTTCAAGTAAAACATGAACTTGGCATGATTTAAATATGTAAATATGTAAAGACAAACAATGCATACTTGGGAGTAGAAAGAAGTAAGAGTAATAAATATTAAATCATAGAAATAATTGCACGGTTTTCTACTTTTCATCTCAAATCGCTCCCAACTTAGTGAAGCAGGAGAGGATATATATATATATATATAATTAAAAAATAGAAAAAAATTATATAAAAGATATAAACTTTTTTTCCTTTACTTGTATAACCTTAAAAAATAAAAAAGCTTAAACTAATCTTAATTCTCTCTATTTCTCTTGCAATTTTTGTTGAGAAAGAAATAGAAGAAATTGGTTAATAAAAAAAAAGGATAAAAACTAGTAAGTAAAGTGAAGTGAAGGCACCTGCTGAGCATATCTAAATCGAAAAAAATAAATTTTTTTTTCTTGTGTCTCTTTTTTTTTAATGATACTTGGATCTTTATTTGAAGTCTAACAAATTTTTTTTTATTCATACATTATATCATGACTCATTTATCATATGAAATATTGCATGTGATCAAAAATATATCAAATAGCTATTGAGATTGCATATAAATCTCTTTTTATATATAAAATCATTGGTGTGTAGTTTGAAAAAGAATCGTGATTGGTCAAATATCCAATTCTATTAAAATTCTTTAGGATTTGGATGTCCAATCATCTTCTTTTTTGTTTACTATAACTTCTATAGGGTTTCTTTAGATTTTAGAAATGTTAGTATCTATTTCAAAAAAATTAAGATTTTTTTTATAATTATACTTGGACTATGATATTATTTAGATACACCAAATCCTTATATGTGTATATATGTATATATATAGAATCATGAATACAAAGTTTAAACATAGGAAAAAGATAGGCCAGTATCCTATCTTATTAGATTTGGTTATGGCACATATCCACTCTCCCTTTATTTACTATCTTTTAGACACAAAATTTTCACCATTAGGTTTCTTTTAAAGATTGGATATGTAATTGGAGTTAACTTTTAGATTTTTTATTGTCGTGATGCTTGCTTTCCTATATTATCAAATACGTCAACTCCTTTGTCGTATACGAAATCATCAATATACAATATAAATTTAGGATAATGAATAGTTAGACATCCTACCTTTTTGGAATTCTTCGAGATCGAATATTCAATCTTGTTTTCTTTAATTTCTTTTGACATATAGACTTTTACCATTGGGTCTCTTTAAATGTCGAATCTTCAATTGTCGTTTCCTTATAAATCTTTTCGTTGTCCGATGCTTGGCCTTTCGTATCAATTTTAAATTATTAATAGCAGATTCTTGCTTGCAAAAGCATATATGCACAATTTGAAGGTAGAATAGAGATTGCTTGGACATCCAATCCTATTATATTTTTATCATGTTAGACATTCAATTTATTTTAGGTAAGTCTGACACAAAATATTTACCATCAACTATCTTTTAAAGGTTGTATCCTGTCGGAGTTTAGTTATACAATTTTTTCTTTTGAAATGTTTGATATTCTATATTAATCCTAGGTAGATCATATCCTTATTTTTTTAATAAATTTTTATCTATAAGTAATTGATAGAGTCAAAGTAAACTGGCGTTAAGTTAGAATCCTGTTACAAGAGCACGTGATCCTCAAGTCCTGTTATTGCTACTTGTGGTAATCGAACAATATTAGAAAGGTACAATGAATATAACTCTTAACAATTTCGCTTACAAAACTATAGACCGGACTCAACGATAACCACTTTTATGTACATCCCTATGCTAGAAGTATGACTTATGAAAGGTGGAATAATTTCATTACTGATCTTATCACTATTACAAGACACACCACCACAACATGGGTAGCCTTTGACAATGAATCAAAGCTTACCTAAGAACAAAATCTCATCCAAATGTGAGGGGATTTCCGCTTCTTCTCGGCACCTCATTTGGCTATAAACTTTAGACCTTTAGATTAGTCTCTGAGAATAGGAAGGCTTCAAGGTCCACCCTTAGTCTTTTTAGTCCTGTTTTACTAACTTGGGCATTGAAGGGCCTTAATCAAGTAGCCCCAAGTACCCTTATACTTTTCTTCTGCCCTCATAAAAGTGTTGATCCAAATATGAAACTTTACTTTATAGGGTTGAGCAAATCATATTCTATTTCAGTTCCTAGCTCATCATCTTTTTATCATCTTTATCAGTGCTCAGAGTCCTATCATGTTTTGGATCCATCAGTAATTATGTGAGAAATACATGAAGAAATCATTTAAATGTCTCCATTTGTATTTCTATTACTTATGGTTTTAATAGTTTGCTTCTCTTGTTCTTATTTCTTTGAGAAAAGATTATGAATGAACTAAAAAATACTTTTTATGAAAAATAAATAAATGGGGAGCCAATTTTTTGAGGGATACTGATAATTAACTTAGAAAATGATATACATGCTCTAATTACAAGTAGAGCTAGAAGAGAACCGAGTGGACTGGCTTAGCTTCAGATTGAGCAAAGGCGAGGCTTGAGGTAATTTAATTAGGTTTAAGTTTCAAAAAAAAGTGAAAAATTTTTGGTTGAGATCAGGTCTATGCTTGGCTTGGCTTTAACCTGGCTTAAAGCATAACCCTAAAAATGAAGCATAAAATTAAACATTGCAATTAAGTTTATATTTAACCCTAAGACAATCTAATCTTATATTTTGAGCTAGTAAGAGCTTGAGGGTTGAGGATTTAAACCTTTGGTTCAAATTTCTTAATCCTTAAACTAAAAATCCATCCTCGATTCCTTTATCCAATCCTTCATCTTCTATTCCATCTTTTACCTCTTTGTAGCTTATTGGTCCTTAAATGTTGTCTCTTTGATCGTTACTTTCCTCTCCCTCCTCCTTGATAATGTCATTTGAACCTTCATCATCTCCTATCATGAAAACTATGCGTAGACATTATTGTCTGCATCTATGTCAATGCCTTCCTCCCTCAACCACGATTGTTGAAACGTCTCTAACCTTGCCACCACACTATAATATTATCAATTCTTTCCATCTCTCTCACCATCTTGATTTCAAGATTGGCCTCAACCTCTACTACTTCCTCCTCTCCAACAATGGTGGTAGCCTCAACGACATTCTTAACTCTGACCTAAATTATTGAGTCAATCAATCACTCTCCATTTCTCATGCTTCCATACCATATTGGAATTCTAATTTTGCCATTGGCTTGGACATGAAGGAGAGGAGAGGGTGAGAGTAAAGAGGACAAGAACGGCAGCGACAGGTAGCAAGCATTAATAGAATTAGGTAGTGATCATAGTGGCACTACTAATGGAGAGTCATTAGTGATAGTAGTTAGGAACCTCTCTCCTTTTATCCTAATCTCTTCTCTTGGGTCAACTTGATTGATTTTGGGTCAGGATTGGGCTCAACAAGGGCTTGAGTAGGATTTTTTAAAAAAGGTTTAAACCTAGCTTGAATTTTATTTTTTGGTAGGACTTAGGCTAGGACGTGGTCCAACCCCACCCAACTTGATTCTAGTGGTAGCTATAATATTTATTTTATAAAACATTTAAATATGATTATTGATACATATTCTTCTATTTGAACTATAGTTCTAACCCTACAAAACAACTAAGTATAATTATTAAATACCATAAAGCAAGAGAAAAGTGATGAAAATAGTCAACAGCTATTAGGTGGACTATAGAAAAGGCAATTAGTGCATTGCTAATTAATTGATTGATTTAAAAGTCGATCATCACTAGATTAATTCTATTAAATTAATCAAACTAATTCAATTAGAATTTTGTGAGAGATTAGTAATAGTTATGAATTATTGAACATGAGATATGATTGCCAATTAGATCGATAGAGCATTACCTTCAAATATAAGGAAATCAAGGATTAGCATTTAAAAAAAGGCATTGAAGCAAAGCCATGCATGTATCATTTCAAATTGTTGTGTTCTGGTTATCAAAAGTTAATTATTTTTTCTTTATATATATATATATATATATATATATTGGTATGTATAAAAAATTTTTGACACATCAATCATATTAGTTTATTTTTATCTTTATCTTGCTCTTTTTCTTAATATCGTTTATTCATCTATATATATATATATATATATATATATAATATACCTTTTTTTAATCTAATCCTTAAAACTTTTCTTTTGATAGGTGACATTGTAGACTGTAGTAATGAAAGTTTTTGAAAGTCAAGCTAGCAAAATTCTATTTCATTTATCCGCTTTATTTAGGTCTAATTAATAATGTGCTCCTCATCTAACTCATCTATTCATAAGTCACTCAATCATCACTTAAATACCATAAAGAAAAGATACACTCTTAGCCGGTCAAATCCTTCCATATATTTAAGAAATGGAAGAGGAGAAATAAGGCTTGAAAACTTTGACCTAAATTGGCCCACAACAAAGCAATTGGTATTTAATCATCTAAAAAATATTTATCAAATATTGATATATATATATATATGGACATTTAATAAATGTGTACTTCTTGTATTTAAAATCCTGAGAAAAAATCATCTGAAAAATCTTATATCCATATTTATTTAAATAAATAAAGTATCAAATATAGATTTAATGAAGACTTCAATATAGCAAATATAATGGGATAAATTAACAATGATTATTAAATAAATAAATTAATTGAATCAATAATATAAAAACAATCATCCAAGCGTTATTTAATTTATATAACATGAGGATTAAAGAAGTGTACTTATAGTATGCTACATATTTATTTTTATTCTTATCTATTTCTATATCCAAAAACCTTTGATATGATACTAGGAAGACTGCTAGATGAAAGAGATTATATTTATTAAAGATGTATCTCACAAATATATGCGTGTCCATTTATACGAGGCCCTAATATGTAATAAATAGATGAAGTTTTTCTCGCACTTTTCGGCCTTACGATTATCTAGCATGAATCTGTTACGGAGAACTTACAATTAAATCATATATTCAGTACTCCTCAAAATTTAGATAGATTTTAAAAGGCTCCATTATTTAAACAGAATTTATTTAATTTTTAAGAAAAAAAGAGAAGAAAAAAAAAAAAAAAAGCTAGATCATCGTAGCTTCCAAGCTTAAAACCTTTTTGTTGGGGGGTAAAATCGTCATTGCATTAATATCCGTGTGCTAGGACCAACCCTTTCCGTGGCTCGGCCTTTCCGGGCTTCCGTAGCTCGGCCCTTCCGGGCTTCCATGGTTCGGTTTCACTGAACGACCCACGATCCAATACCCACCTCCGCGGAACCTGACGCGGGAGAGCCTCAGCCTACTATAACGGCACCCTAGACAAGGAATCATACTGAAAATGGTCTAGAACCTATCAAGGCCGCCGGAGACCTACACATCTACAGATCTCAAGCCATCAAGGAACTTTCCAGCCGTCGATCCCCTAACAGACAAAATACGGATCCCAACAGCTCCACAACGGCCTGATTCGATCCACTCCCGTATCCTAACAACCTTTGAACCTTCTAGAAGGCGCTCAAGATCCATGTGACAGTCTATAAATAGGACACTCCCAGATTCTCTCAGGTACGCATACGCGCGCACTCACACCCTCATTCTCACTCTCATGCTCTCACGTCGGCAGCTCGTCGGCGCTCTTGCCCTTTAGAGCTCCCGATTCGCCGTCCCCGGAGAGGCCTCCCGGAGAGATCCACCTCTCCATTATCTGGTTGATCGTCGATTTCTTCTCCACTGACTTGAGCGTCGGAGGGTCTTCCACGGAGGGCCACCCCCAACGCGTCTCGCACGAGGACTTTTGTGCAGGTCCGCTCCCCTTTGAAGATCGATCGTGCCCGAGCCGAAGGACGAATCCCGGCGGCAACACTTTTCATTTTTTTTTTTTAAGTTTGCATGCTTCTTTTAAAGAACTATTTTTTCCTTGCACTTGGCGTCCAGGTACGATGACCATATCCCTGATGCTAACAGAGTAGAATCTCTCGCAAATGTGTATGATGTGGGCTATTTCAAATATAACCTTGCACACTTCTATCCATCCAATCGTAGGACATAGTGTTGACTCAATCTATATATATTTATATGTATGTATGTATGTATGTATGGATCGATGGATGAATGGATGGATGGATGGTAGAGGAGGAGTTTGGATTCGGAGCCCAGCGATGGAGATGTCTCTCCAATCGTGATTAGGCTATCTTAACTTAGGTGGAGCTATTCAAGATATTTTAACCCAATTCTAACCTCAGGCTCAAAAGCTGGTTCAATTGCAATGAAGTCCGTGCAAGTAACGTAACAAGTCCCGCCGTCCATGTGGAGTGCTGCATGATTCCTGGCGTTTAACGTGGGACGGCAGCAATGGCCTTGCCGCTCCCATCGTCCGCTTTGGCCCTTCGCACGTCAGGCCGCCGGGGACGCGTTTTGGGCGCGGGATCGTGCACGATTTTGATCCGGCGCAAGATCAAACAGGCAGGGGGAAAGGAACCAAAAGCTGAACGGATTCCCTTTGCGGTGGTACCAAATTTGCACCGAAAAATGCATCCCGTCCCCCTCATCTACAGTCCAATCCACATCTACTTGGCACGTTATAAATCCTATTTTATTTTCTAAATATGTCATAGCCGCTCTTGTTTCGAATAAAACAACACGGCGGTCATATAAATTTTGCACAATTCTCAGCGTGTCAGGATCTATCCCACCCACCCACCATTGGACATGCCATTGTTTTTTTTTATTTTTATTTTTTCACCACATTGCATTGCAGCGACGTCGGCGAAGTTAAGCATCCGTTGCATAATTTATCCTTCCGTTTTTCTGATGTAAGCTGCGTTCCCGTTTAGGTGTTCCGGATTTTCTTTTCCATCGCCAGCCATTAATTCGCTAATAACGTTTTCGGACGGGCGAAACGAAGGAGAGGGGGAGGGCTCGACAGGCTTTGCGATGCGAGCCTCTGAGCGACGCTGGTACGGCGTAAACTGAAGTCGTGGTCAAGCCACGTTAGACCGGTGGGGTCCCCCTTTGGGCGTTCGAAATAACGAACGGCAAGGAATTCTCCGATGGTGCTCTCCCAGTCCCACTACGCTATCAATCGCCCGCCGCATCTGCCGCTCCACGCTCCCCCCCTCCCCCGGACGCCCATTTCAAAAATCGCCGACGCTTTTTAAAAGGCCTCCACAGTCTCTCTTCTTCTTCCCCTTCTCAACCCTACTCAAAACTGTGCGCACTGCGCCGCGCCGCGCCGATCTATCTCTCCGTTGGGTCTCATGGATATCCTCTCCTCTCCGATCAGTACCTGCTCGAGAGAGCACCAGAAGATCTACCAGGATTGGTTCTCCTTGGCCGATTCAGGTCTGCTCTTCTCCACGCCCATCTATTCTTTCTTGATTCGATCTACCTTTCCGAGGGTTATCGATCACCATCTCTTGGGGAGAAGAAATCTAATGTTTGAAATGTTTCGTCGCTGGAATAGATGGAGATGGGCGGATCACGGGAAACGATGCCATCAAGTTCTTCGCCATGTCCAAGCTATCCCGCCCCGAACTTAAACAGGTTGCATTTCTCAATTAGATCCCCTCTCCTCCGCTTTGTTTCTTTATATCTGTTGCCGTCGCTGACGTGATTTCATTTCGTTCCGTTAGGTTTGTTGTTAGTTTATATTTGATCTTCAAAACAATGATATCTCTCTGTTTTTGTCTTCAAATTTCAAAAACTCTTCCATTATACTTGTTGCTTCTTAATTTTTATGCTGTAATTTGGGTAGTTCTTTTATTATCAGCAATTTCGAGGAAGTCTTGCTGTCGTTGGAGTGGGATACAACTCTTTTGCTTCCTTTTGGTGGCAAAGTGTAAAATTAGGGCTGCACTCTTCCTTCTTATTTATTAGTTGAAGATATTATGATTATGAGTGGCATCAAGCATCTGAAGTCAGATGTCATATCATGGATAGCAATATAATGGAATTGTAAAGAATTATATGGCTGCAAGACGTGGTCGTTCATTTTTGACAGAAAACTTTTTCAACAGAATAAATCTCATCTTGTCAAATGGATTAACAGGGCCTCATTCATATCTCATCTTGTTCAACAAAATAACAAGGGAATAAACTTGTTCTTAGTAGTATTTATGTTTACTGGAATCACTTATGCCACGTGTCAATTTCTCTTAATTTATTCATTTCTTCAATCATGGCCATCATTGAGAAATATTTATAATCATTCTCATCTTGACTACATGACCATTTATGCTTTTGCACTGATATTTTGTTGCCAAATTTTCTTGAAGGTGTGGGCCATTGCAGACTCTAAGCGGCAGGGTTTCCTTGGATTAAATGAATTCATTATGGCAATGCAGGTTTGACCTCATATTTTTTTTTATGATATGCATTCATATTGACAAAAAAGATAGACTTAATTTACCTTAATCACTAGTTGCTTTTTGAATTGGACAGCTTGTTGCACTAGCACAGGCAGGGAACGGGATTACCCAAGATGCTGTAACTCACGCAGGTGAACAGTGAATGAGAGAAAAATATGCGGCTAAAGCTTTTAGGTTCAGCTATTAGAACTGACTTAATACTTCTTAACAAGCACATTGATTTTTTATGCAACTTGGGCATGCATCATTTTGTAATTCTGCAGATTTGGATAGCTTGAAGCCTCCAGTGATGGAAGGATTGGATAATTTGTTAGCTGTAAGCCTTGTTTCCATTTTTAACACCATATATAACAGAAAATTTTCAATTGGATCAGCTAATCAACTTGCTGTCTATTGCTTGCTTTCTAGAAAATGAAGCCTTCACCCAAGAAAAGTGATCCTGATCTTGATGGTATGGAACTTCTCATGTTTAGTGGAGTTAGAAGAAGAGCCAGTTGAACAGTTATAACTATCTTATTGTTTCTGATGCAGCAAGTTCTCAGACCCAAATTTCATCAACAGTTCAGTGGTTTAGCTCGAAATCATCAAAGAAGGTATCTCAACTACCCATGTTTTTCATTTCCTTCCTTTTGTAACATGCTATTTCATTGTCATGTTTCCATTTTTAAGTGTGATGTCTTTGAAGTGGTTTTGGTCCTCTCAATCAGCCTTTTTCACAGCGATATGTAGATTTTGAGAGGTCTGGTAGATTCTGCTCCTAATTGGATTTCCATGTGGTTCGGTCAAGACTTCAAGAACTTATTTTTTGTTTTGAAAGCAATCTAGTCAGTCTTTCTCTCTTTGTATATGGCTTTTGAAAACAATTGAATTTCCATGTGGTACGAAGCTGTTAGATTTTGCTGCAAATGTACATACATGATACTTCAATATACAATTCTGTATCTAAGCCCTCAAACTAACAATAGATCAAACATCAAGAGTTTACCCAACATATTGTTTGTGGTGGTATTGCTGCTTACAAGTTAGTCCATGAGCTATTTAGTAGTTTGGGCGAAAGATTAGTTATGGATTGAGAATAAATTCTGGAATACATTGAATGGCCATCAGTGTTGGGTTGCTTTTTCTGCTTGTGTGAAATGGATTTTCACCACTTGGATGACATTGTTTTGTAACAATAACGATTGAAAGGTGAGCACCATGCCTAGCCAAAGACAGAACGGCAAAGATAAATAACATTTTCTGCAGTGTGGATCATTCTATTGCCCAATGCTTGGAGAATGATGCCTTTTTTTATTATTATTGAGTCTTGTAAACTAACATTGCAATTATGTGCTTGATGCCAGATAACTTTGAGCTCAGTTACTTCAATTATTGATGGGTTGAAGAGATTATATATCGAAAAGCTGAAGCCTTTGGAAGTTACCTACCGATTCAATGATTTTGTTTCCCCATTGTTGGTGCGTAAGAATTACGCTGACTTTCCAAACACCATTTTATTGCTGTTTCGAAACCATGGCTGTGTGAACAGTAGTGATGTTTTATTAATGTATCTTTGTAACATGATTTAGAAACAGTTTGGTCTCATGCTTCTTTTTGGTTTCTTCTGTAGACAAATAGCGATTTTGATGCAAAACCCATGGTTATGCTTTTGGGACAATATTCTACCGGAAAAACAACATTCATTAAACATCTACTAAGAACCAGCTACCCAGGTTTGCTCCACAATCTGTTTTATTCTTTCTTATGTTAGTTTTTTCTATTATTTGTAAAGGTGAATGAAATTGCATTTTCCTACTAACCTTTTCCAACAATTTATCTAGGTGCTCATATTGGACCAGAGCCTACAACGGATCGATTTGTTGTTGTTATGGTATGTGAAAACCTCATGTGGGAATATTTTTGCTATTGATGCTCTATATTATGTTTTTCCCCACATTATTCTTAAATTTGATATAAAAGCTGGATAATACGGTAGATTACTTGACTAGATCTTGTATCATGATCATATTATTCTTATTATTCACTGGAGACAAAGACAACTTGTTATTATCATAAAACAGGCTGCTGTCAGATGCAAGCTATTGTGAAATGTTGAATTTTTATTAATAAGCATGCCATGGGCTGCAAGTTATACTCAATTAGAACTAAAATCATGCCCACACACATGGCTGAGTGAAAAAAGGATGAGAAACACAAATCGGGAGTCTGAAAAATGAGACAGGAGTCAAAGTTCAGAGTGAGAGTATCACAAGATGCAGCCAAAGAAGAGAGGTCAGAAAATCCGTAGTGGAGTTGTTTTATTAGTGGGACACGTGATGGAGTTTCTTTTGATGGCGTGAAATGTGGATCATATATCTTGAAGAGGGCAATCTAGCTTTTCCTTAGAAGATCACGCAGAATGGTTACAGAGTATAATTTTCTGCTATTAGCTGTTAACAATTTGTTACTTCCCTCTGGTAGGCATGGTTTTCAATGGGGAATGTGTTTTGAACAATTTTTAGCCTTCTATTTCCTTTTTTGCTGTAAGTTGCTTGAGAAATCTAGCAATTTGGTGCCTCTAGAATGGATTACAGGTCTATGACAGCAGCTTTTGTCATTTAATTAAGCCATCAACACTGCAAGCTGATTTCTTTATATTTTCAACTTCCCTGCGTCCTGAAAGTAGGCATGTGAATATAGGAGAGGATTTTGAATTTTGCTCAGTTTGGTTAGATAATGATACTACAGTAATACTTAAAGAACACCACAAAGTAGCTATCATCAATCAGCTTCAAAAGCTTGTCTCTTTGTCATGGTCATTTGCAGCCTTTTGACACATAAAGAAAGTATGCAACCTACCACCTGGCCTCAACGCTCAACATCTCAACAAATTCTTTTGAACTCCAAAAGCAATTGAAAAAAATGTAATATAAATAGTATATGGAAAAGGGCATCCTTGTTTAGTACAGGGGCAAGGTCTGCTCATAATCAAAAATACGCTAAAATAAAATTTGTAATCTAGTCTGCATAAACAATGGATAAGAAGAGGAACAGCAAGTAGATGAAGATGATTGCAGGACCACAGATATAGCCATTTACTCTAACAGCTTATCCTTGTTTTACTCAAAGTATTCTTAAGTAATGTGTTCTTAACCATTACAACTCATATTTTTCATTACGCAATTGAGATTATTAAGAGATCTTACGAATTCGAGCTCAAATCTTTTAAGCCAGTTTATGGGGGGCACTATGTATTCCACTGATCTTTTTTCCTTTATATGTTCTCTTAAAACCTCCAGAAGCTTGAGGACTGCTTTTAGCTTGAGGATGGTGGATAGAACTAGTTTTGGCTGAAACTGATGAAACAGAGACAGCTTTTGCTTGATTCCCAGCCGAAACTGATTTGTTTCAGCCAGAACATTTTGATTTGTGCTAAAAAGTTTGAACCTTGATCATTGACATCCTTTATCGGTCACATGTCCTATTAAATGAAATAAATTCTCAAAAGCATTGCTGAATGGTGAATGACATGGTTTTATGCAAATTCAGGTTCATGAATGCGGGACATGTGGGTCTTGGAATGCATTGCTGCAATTTACCATGATTATGATTAAGACCTCTGTGATTGTTATTTATTTGCTCAAATGCCATAAATTTATTCAGAGCAACTTAGACCTTGCCCACATAAGATCAGTATCACATGAGGACATTAGAACGAAAGCTTAATCTCACCATTTAGATCTACATGAGGTTGAATACTGTTTTGTTTATAATTAATAAGTCCGTATTGATTGTGTGGTTATCTTACATATCCAGGCAACATAAATGTTTAAGTTATACTTAAAAAGTCATAGCTTCAGATGCAGGGTTTTAAATACCAATGAGATGGAAGGGTATCCCACCTTTCCAAATGGGACAGGATATACACCATCCTGAGTTTTGGTATGTGGGACATTCTGTTCCTAGAAAAATTATGACAGCTCCATCCTACAACACTTAAAACCTTGTTCATGTTTTTGTAGTGATCTTTTACCTTTGTTCATTGCCAAGGATCCTTGCTAAACTATTTTTGAAATTTTTAACTGGGACAGACAATGGGTTATCATGCACTATATTTATAAATCTGATATGCATTTGCATGAATTTTATTTTCTTGGCTATGATGATAAGGACTTCATCATAGACTTTGATTAAGTTCAATATTTTTCCCATCCCTTCAGTCAGGACCTGACGAAAGGAGTATTCCTGGAAATACTGTTGCTGTTCAAGCAGACATGCCTTTCAGCGGTCTGACGACATTTGGAACTGCATTTTTATCAAAGTTTGAGTGCTCACAGATGCCCAATCCGGTATGATTCATATTGGTTTTGGATGGAAAATTGTTAATGGTTTATATGCTTACTATAACCTGTATTTCTGAAGCTATTGGAACACATCACGTTTGTTGATACACCTGGAGTTCTTTCTGGAGAAAAACAACGGACCCAACGTAGCTATGATTTTACTGGTGTTACATCGTGGTTTGCTTCAAAGTGTGATCTTATTCTTCTTCTGTTTGATCCTCATAAACTGGATATTAGTGATGAGTTCAAGCGTGTAATTGGATCTCTGCGTGGCCATGATGACAAAATTCGAGTAGTTCTGAATAAGGCAGACCAAGTTGATACCCAGCAGGTGAAGAATTTTGTCTGATGTGTTCTCTCATCTGTTGTTCATCGTATAGTAATTCTGGTGTCCTATTTCCTCTCTGTTCTCATCTTCAAACTATTGCAACAATGTAATCTTGGTGGATGTATAACCAAATGTCATTTGCTATTATATTGCAGCTAATGAGAGTTTATGGTGCATTAATGTGGTCACTTGGGAAAGTATTGAACACTCCTGAAGTTATGCGTGTATATATCGGGTATGCTATGCTTATCAATATATTAGTTGCGTCTTTACCATGCCTCATGCAGTTTTTTATCTTGCCGAATCATGCTCTTTTTTGGTATCTACTGATGAAATGAAAATATTCATGTTTCATGACGTATCTATTGTTCATATAGGAGATTTCTTTCAGTAATTTATATTCCTAGGGTATTTTCATGCCTTAATTCAAGTGTTTGCATGCTGTTTGTCTGATTAACATAAGTTAGAACTGCAGGTTGTTTCACTGTATCAATGAGTTTCTATCGTTCACTGACTTATAAATTATTGTACTTGTACTATTTCTCATGAGAATACAGTTCATTCAATGACAAACCAATAAATGAATCAGCTGTGGGTCCAATTGGGAAGGAACTTTTTGAAAAGGAACAGGATGATCTCCTTTCTGATTTGAAAGATATTCCCAAGAAAGCTTGTGATCGCCGAGTAAGTTTTCTGTTTACCATTGATTTTTTTTTTTTAAGTTCAAAGAAAATGATTACTGAACCTGCATTGTTCAATTTAGATCAACGAATTTGTTAAGCGTGCAAGAGCAGCTAAGATTCATGCCTATATAATTAGCCACCTAAAGAAGGAGATGCCAGCGATGATAGGAAAGGCTAAAGCTCAACAAAGATTAATTGATAACCTGGAGGATGAGTTTGCTAAGGTAATAAACATTCTCATGATCTTTCTATATAGATACATATGTAGATTCTTATGTAATGCATGCATACATTCATAAAAAGGTGTATGCCCATGTGCAAGCATGGATGCATGCATATTTGAGCAATCAAAAGGGCATTTTTTCCCCAAAGAAAATTGTCAAGTTTTTCCTCCAATGCATGTTAGCTTTTACCTTAAAAGGCTTTAAGGAAATATTGTCAAATATCATGGAGACAAGTTATCCATGTGGAACCTGTAGAATCTATTTTACGATTTACTATGTTGTAAATCAATTTTAATACACTGCTGCACTAAAGTGGTACATGTGGTTGATATTTTATTCCATTTAGCATGTCAGCAAGAAAACTGCATAGGAACTGATCACTACGATCAGTGCTTTCCCTTTCTGGAAACATGGTGAGCGTGCCAGTATCCTGACTTAGACTTGAGAATCCTTTAAAGAAGAGAGGGGTGACAATTGGCTGAGATAAGTCTGGCTGGTTAAAGTAGTATGTGTCCGCATGCATGCATGCATGCCACGGTGATGTTTCACATTGTTGCTAGATCCAATAATTTGTGTTGCTAGGGTTTGATTCAGATTAACTTCATTCGACCGCTGTCCTCAAGCAGAAGAATTCTTGGATGTCATTTGTGTTGGTTACAACTTACAAGGGCTTATTTTATTTAGTGATTGGTCTTAAAGCTTGAACAGTTCTTACATGGATGCATGTTCAAAGGTGCTTTCTTGTAATTTTATTTGTAGTACTGGTAGCACAATGATGGTGCTGCCTTTGTTCTTTTGCTGACATATGATTTCTCTTTGTTTCTGTATTGCTTGTCTGGTATGTAAAACTTCAATTATGTATATTGAAATTAGGTTTGCTTCATCAGATGTCAATCAGCATCATTTGCATAGTTCCATTATATTATGATGGTAGCCAATTTATGGTTTGTCTATTTTAATTTCTGCCTATTTAGCGAGTTTGACATGCCACTTTGCAATTGCATGACATGGTCACTCTACAATTGCAAATAAGCCCCCTGCCTCTCTCAAGGTATGTATTGGTGAAATTTTGTGGTAATTCTTACACACAAAGTCATTTGGGGCACTTAATTAAATGCTACACATTTGTCAAAAAATTTATAATGCCTTCGTCATTATCATTTTATACGTTTTTCTTGAACTTTGGAGTTGCAACTCTGTACAAAAAGGGAGCTGTATGGTAACTGAATTCTGTTGAAACAGGTTCAAAGAGAGTTTCATTTACCAGCTGGAGACTTTCCCAATGTCGATCACTTCAAGGAGGTATTGAGTGGTTACAACATCGATAAGTTTGAGAAGCTGAAACCCAAATTGATACAGGCCATGGATGATATGTTAGGATACGAGATCCCAGAACTTCTGAGGAGCTTCAGAAACCCATATGAATGATGGGAAGTAATCAACTTCATTTCATTAGAAAGCAGGAGACGGTGAGTGGTGAATGGATGATGGCATACTCGTGCCACAAGAGACATGTATAGCTGAGGTTATCTCTTCATGCTATTGTTGATTATTTCTGTAGTTCTATGTTGTAAGGCGGTGCAAATTCACAGATTTTGACCCCTGCTGGCTGGGGGTGGTCTAAATATTTTAGTGATCTATATGATATTTTTGTATTGTACCTAAATACGCACTCTTCATATGCATTGTATGAATTGTATGTGTTACGCTGGCATTTTCCAAGTTTGCGAGTGTATGAGAGGAGAGTGCCTCGGATTCTCCCTTGTTTGGTTGATTGCTTAGCATTGAAGTTTTCCTGAACCATGGTGCCTCGTCACCATAAACGTATCCTTGCCAGCTCTGATAACCTTGTTCCGACGTCACGATCCCATGGGTCTTTTCTGTCACCTATATATATATATATATATATATGTATATAGATGACGTTTAACAGGTCTTCGACGTGGTGGCAGTTTATTATTTAAGGAGAATTCATAATACAGTCTCCTGGCTGGCACATTGTTGTTCTATTGACGTCTGCCATGGCTCGTCTCCTGGCTGGTACACCTGCCATGGAAGGAGTTGGAGCCGTCCGATACCTTGTTCAACGATGCGACCAACGCACCTGGTGGTTTTTCATTCAATCGAGAGACCGGGCTGGCGTTCAGTGAGCAAGCCATCGAGTCTTTCATTGGGCAAGCCTTAAAGCAAGCCAAGGGCAAGGGAGACCGGAAGGTAATTGAACTAGCCATCAGGAGATGCGAGGGTTGAGGCGATCAGCGTGACACGTGCGGCAGTGGTGAGCCCCCCCTTGCCAGATCGAAGGCATCACCGATTTTTTGTGCTGTTGCGGTCCCAGGGATGGGCTTGTGGAAAAACTAAACGAGAGAGAATGTGGCACGAAAATAGCGATGAGTTCTTTGTGGAGTTGCTGGGAGAATCGACTGACCAGCTATGGAAAGATTAATTGCTCGGTATGGAGGTTGAGAAGGAATTGCCCTATAGACAAATATTCGGAAATAAAATGAACTTATGATTATGCTAATATTTATTAAAGAAACAAACATCAAAATACATTCTGTTTGGTGCACGAGGCAAAGCTAAGCCCATACGTGGATTTGATATTAGACCTCAGCCCTGACGCAATGATATCCTTGGAAGTCAAATTTGCTTATCACACTAGGATAGATTCAGTATAATTAGATGAGTTGAACATTAAATAAGAGTAGTCATCACTCAGGAAACAAAGGCATGGTTCATTAAAAAAATTATGCAGCTATGCAAGGATTCTAGGTTGAGTTTCATTTGCTACTGTTGCAATGTTAGACTATTTGAGAGCAGAGCTCATTCAAGCTTGTTGAACTCAGCTAGCGTAGAATATAGTCTTCTTGCGATCAATCCCTTTTAGTAAATAAAACCTAATTCACGAAAACTTATAATCTGAAAGAATTCGATCGATGTGCGAGCGTGCGCGCGCGCGAGAGAGAGAGAGAGAGGAGGAGGACCAAAATTTATGAGATGGAAGTATGATTCTAGAAGTTGTTGGAATGAGGTAATTTTGCATTGGAGAACAACAAATCTCCGGCCAAGGCGGTGGAGAGGGTCAAACGGTGGTGGGGACGGAGGAATAGTCGGAGGGTCGGGTATGGGAGCGGTCGGAGCAAGATGGGGCGACGTCGGGGGCGGCAGGCGTCGGCGATAGATCATCCAAGAGCTCCGGGAAGACCGCACCAGTGCACCACCCTTAACCATGACGGAGTGATCGACGGCGAACTCGAGCTCTGGTGGATGATGGCGGGAGGAAGAAGATTGGTCATCTCCATTCTTTTCTCCAGCTCAACAAGATGTCACCTATTTCCCCTCATGACCCGTGGAAAGGTTTCTTCCAAATCCGAGGTCGCTTTGTGGAATGCCGAACGAACGGATGCTATTGGCTGCGATGATCGTCAAAGACTCTCTAATAATGAGTAGATTCAGTCTTTACGTAGGTCATAAGTTTGGTTCGGATGCCATTGACTGTGATGATCATCAAAGACTCTCTAATAATGAGCAGATTAGTCTTTACGTAGGTCATAAGTTTACATTGCATGCCAGATCTACATGGCCTTTTGAGAGGGAAAAGGGCACCACCATACACATGAATCCAAAACGAATTCAGCTTCTTGCTTGATGTTTGTGGTCCTCTGATTCCGTTGCTTGTTGCTTAGCAGCAACATTTCCTCTGCTTCATCATGGACAACGAGAAATGACCACTTCATTACCTACAAAGGATGCAACGAAGCCAGGAAAACAATCATACCTGAGAGAGCTCGCTACATATCAGACCATCAGTTTTTAAGGGCATATTGATGCTTGGTTCTTGACGCACCAATGAGAGCAACTTTTAAGGTCCATGCTCGTGCAAAGCAAGGAGAAATATATATATTTCCAACAACTTGCAAGAGTCGATAGGAAAGTTACTCCATGCTACAATTTTATGTTACTCAACTACTTTTCAAGAACTTTGTAGCATTTTTCTTTATTATCAGATAAAATAAGTTATTTGGAACTCTACTTGACAACAGCTAGCATTTGAATCCTAGACGAAAAGACAAGCGTGGTGTCAAAGAAACCTTTAGAGATGAGATGTAAAATATTTAAAAAATTTACTAAGAATTGAAAAATATTTGCAATAATTATTTCAATATAAAAGTAGGGCCGGAATCGCATGAAAATCTCACACGAAAAATAGTTTCCCATCTGACAACGTTACTTCTTTTCTCTCCAAAGCCTCTCTCTCTCTCTCTCTCTCTCTCTCTCTCTCTCTTTTCCTGACACCCTACACCTTATTAGATGCTAGCTGTACAACGTTGTTGTACGTCAGAGCAGTACTCACATTTGGAATGATTCTCTGAATTCTTCACAGTTACTAAAGTATATTATTTATTATATGGTTTTTTTTATAAGTTTGTCATAAAATAATATATACAGGCCGTTGCCCTGCCATTTCGGCGCGGTTGTACATCGATATGACTCCGACAATATTGCGCCAACTATTCGAAGTCACATCGTTGGACATATGTTGTAAAACCTCATTATTTCCTTTACCAACGTGTGGATGGGGAACCAAAGACCCGCTCTAAAATTTTTTTCGTAAAATAAGATCTCATACTCAGGCTGCTCTGAGACCCCCTGTTTAGGTTTCGATAACCGTGGAACAATATACCGAGGAATCCTATACCTTCGGCAAACTCTATCCAAATCCTCTGAGGTCATCACAAAAGCCATATCACCCAGGTCTTTCATACTTTTGAGTTGAGAGGAAAAGGCTTCGAAGGGGAGCACAAGAGTCTTGAGAAACGAATCTTTGGAGGAAAAGCAAGGAAATAGCATGATAGGGAATAGCTCTCCTCAATCCTCTTTTTAAACCGTCCTAGCAGAAAGGTAGTGCACCATCGGCGAGGATCCTCAAATCTTCAAATTGTCAGCTCGGATACCTTAAGCGCAGGGACTTATGGAGACAAAGCCAATACATCTCAGTGAGACCGAGCTATCCTTATACCTCGGCCAGACCGAGCTATCTTTATACTTTGGCCAGGCTGAGCCGCTTCTATACCTCCGTCGGATCGAGCTGTTTTCGTGCTTCGGTCAGACCGAGTTGCTTTTACTCCTCAGCAGAATCGAGGAATCCTTGAACTTCTGTAGAATCGAGCTAACTCCACACCTAGCCCAAGTGCGCTTGTTACCTATCATCATGATGAACGGCCCTGATCACTTGATTCCCAAAGTGTTTTCCCCAAAGTAGAAATAAAGGGCCAAGTGCGGAAAAATTCAAATTCATGATAATCTGACAAGATTCCAACTACGTGGATCCCCAACGATCCTAAGTGAGGAATAAAGCCAATAATGCCGAACGTGGCCCAGAGCCTATAAATCACCGAATCTCAAAGAATCAGCTAGCCTCTTTAGCCAATAATCCTCTAACTAACCAGATTCGAGTGCTACTGGCCTCATAACCATCATGATTCGAATCATGATGGTTTTCGATTCCCTGTGACATGTCCAAGAAGTCAGATAATTGCCTGCTATTAGGCCAGCAACTTATAAATACCTTGTCCAAAAATTCTTCAGGTATGCTAACTCTTTCACTAAAAATTTCATTGAAGCTCAAGTAGAGCTCACGGCTCCTTAAGAGGCCATTATTTAGGGACTCTTCCGCAAGAGCCTTCTCCTCATATTCACTTGCTGTGAATCTTTATTGACTTGATTGTTGGAGGGTGTTGACCCAATTGAGGATTTTGATGATTAAACAAAACTATTTGAGTATAACATTTGATGTTACTAATGATTTTGATTAAGTTTTTCAGATTATAAGTCTATTTGATGATCAAAATCAAGAACAAAAATCAAGTTCTGGTTTGAATCTAATGTTAAGGTAAGACTGCAGACATTAGAGTCGACACATGGAATCACAGAGCCGACTCCAAAAATGGCACAGACTTACAGTCGACTCCGAGACTGTGAGAGCCGACTCTATCAGAAACAACAGAACGATGGATTTTTAGGCCACAACTTAGAGTCAACTCCCAGACTGTTAGAGTCGACTCCAGAAGAATTTTGTGTCGACCCCAGAAAAGTCAGAGACGACTCCAGATCGAGCGGATTAAATAATTTCGAGTTAGAGCCGACTCCAGAAAAGTTAGAGCCGACTCTAGAATGTCAGACACGGCTCCAGAACTGTCAGAACGACTCTAAACTTTATCTTTATCTATTTTAATCCCAACAGCTATTGTTATTTATGGATCTAATCCTTTTTACACTTGCTTCTAACGGATAGTTTCACACTATTTGTGGATTAATCGGATCTATAAGAAGAGGGTTGATTGCATCCCAAAAAGAAGAGAGAAAAAGAGAAGAAAGAGGCAAATCCTTGAGATCCATCAGAAAAGAAAAGAGGAAAAACCTGTAAGGAAAGATCATACTCATTCCCCAAAAGAAGAGAAAGAGATTCCAAGCCTTTGCTGTTCTATTTAGAAGAAATCTCAAGAGAAGGAAGAAGCCCTAGTTTTTCTGATCTTCTGAGTCTCAAGAGCATATTTAAAGGAAGATCCATTCAAAGGAAGAGAAGGAAGAAGCCACCAAGATCTTCGAATCAGGCTTTGGTTCCTAATTTTTTTATTGTTTTATTATTGTATATTTGCTCATTGAAGGAGCAGTTTGCTTTTGTAAAATCAAATACTGTTTGCTGGGTCAATCTGGTGATTGATTCAGTTGAGGCTGTTAGCCTTGAGCAAGCATTAGCTTGTGGTTTTAGGTTTTGTGCTGGTGAGCCTTGAAAACCAGCTGGGTTCGTTGTGCACCCGGGAAAACAACAAGTTCGAGTTGTGAGCTTGCAAAACAACTCTGCTGTAATCAGTTTGATTATAGTGTGACCCAAGAGGTACTTGGGAGTGGACGTAGGTGTAGGTACACCGAACCACTATAAAATCTCTTGTGTTTGCCGTGATTGTCTCTTTATCTTCAACTCTCTATTTATAGTTGCTTAGTTTTAAACCTGTGAATCTAAGTTTTTATTTTCGCTGGGGGTTATCTTTCAAAAGAGTTTAATTTTTTGAAAACCCAATTCACCCCCCCTCTTGGGTTGCTATCTGGACCAACAATTGGTATCAGAGCTAGTGCTCATTTGATTTGATCTAACGATCAAGAGTCAAAGATCCACATGGCAACTCAAGCTGGTTCATGTTTTTCCAAAGGTCAATCTGCTAATAGACCATCCTTATTTAATGGTTCTAACTATGGTTATTGGAAGGCTAGAATGAAAATATTCATTCAAGCACTTGACTATGATCTATGGAGTATTATAGTCAATGGACCACACACACCCACTGCTAGAGTTAATGGCATGGAGATTCCTAAACCGAAACGGAATGGGATGAACATGATAGAAAATTGGCACAACTCAATGCCAAAGCAATGAATGTCTTATACTGCTCATTAGATGCAAATGAATTCAATCGCATATCTATTTGCATTTCTGCTAAGGAAATCTGGGATAGACTTGAGGTTACCCATGAGGGAACAAATCAAGTCAAGGAATCCAAGATTAACATGCTAGTTCATAAATATGAATTGTTTAAAATGGATGCATGTGAATCTATTGCTGATATGTTTACAAGATTTACTGACATAGTTAATGGTTTAAAAAGTCTTGGTAAATCTTATGATAATTCTGATCTTGTGAGAAAGGTCTTGCGTTCCTTGCCTAGGACTTGGGAAGCTAAGGTGACAGCAATACAAGAGGCAAAGGATCTAAGTACACTACCCCTAGAAGAACTGCTGGGATCCTTAATGACTCATGAGCTTCAAATCAAGCAACATGTTGATGATGATGAGTCAAAGAAGAAGAGAACTATGGCTCTTAAGATTTCTGAATATATGGAAGAGCCTCATGAATCCGAAGATGAAAGTGATGATGAGGACATGACACTCATCACAAGAAAATTTAAAAGATTCATGAAGAAGAAGAAGTTTGAAAAGAAAAAGCCCTTTGCAAGAAAAGATGAGGACAAGGGCAAAGAAAAGGAAGTTATTTGCTTTGAATGCAAGAAGCCGGGTCACTTTAAATCTGAATGCCCTCAACTAAAGAAAGGCACCCGGAGGTTCAAAAAGAAGGCAATGATGGCCACATGGAGCGATTCGGAAAGCACAAGTTCCGAAGAAGAAGAAAAGAGTGAAATGGCCAATCTATGCTTCATGGCGGACAATGATGAGGTAAGTCCGAGTTTTCTTGATGATTTCACTTTTGATGAATTGCATAGTGCTTTTTATGAATTAATGGATGATTTTGCAAACCTAAGTTCAAAGAACAAAGATTTGAAAACTCAAATGCAAAAACTATCATTAGAAAATGAAAAGCATGTTGTTGATAAAGAACTTTTGATAAAAGAAAAAGAAAGTTTGAAAAATGAAGTTGATAGACTTAAGCCTATAGTTGATAAATTTACTCTAAGCTCTATCAAACTTAATATGATTTTAGAAAATCAAAAGGCTATTTTTGATAAAGCTGGATTAGGATATAATCCACTTAAAAAGCAAAAATCTTTGAAGAACATTTTTGTACATGCTGAAAAATCATTAAACATTACTTGTTTTAAATGTGAAAACAAAGGACAAATCATATATGTGTAAATCTTCACATAAAAAGAAAAAGATGATTTGGGTTCCCAAAGGAACAATGTTTAATCCATCTAACCATGAAGGACCCAAGAAGGCTTGGGTACCTAAAATTAAGACATAAATATTTTGCAGGAGTGTCTTGCAGCCATCAGACTGAAAAAAAATGGTACCTGGACAGTGGTTGCTCAAGACACATGACGGGTGACAAAGATCAATTCATCACCCTTGAATCAAAAAGAGGTGGAGTAGTTACTTTTGGTGATAATGGTCAAGGTCATATCATGGGTATTGGTAAGATTCAAATTACTCCATCTACTCATATTGATAATGTTTTATATGTTGATGGACTTAAACATAATCTAATAAGTATTAGCCAACTGTGTGACAAAGGGTTCAAGGTTTCCTTTGAAGCTTCTGTTTGCACTGTTACTAATCCATTGATAATAGCATTATTCTTGTTGGTAAACGCTATGGCAATGTGTACTTAATTGATTTGAGTAATTTATCTCCAAGTAATCATTGCTTAGTTGCTGATAATGCTAAAATGAATGAGATTGGTTGGCTATGGCATCGTAGATTAGGTCATGCAAGCACACACCTAATTTCCAAATTATTGAAAATGGATTTAGTTAAAGGTAGTCTAAATTTTGAAAATAATCGAATATGTGATGCATGTCAATTTGGAAAACAAACAAGAACTTCTTTCAAATCTAAGAATGTTGTTTCAACTACTAGGCCACTAGAGCTACTACACATGGACCTTTTTGGACCTACTAGAACCACAAGTCTAGGAGGAAAGAAATATGGTCTAGTGATAGTAGATGATTACTCTAGATTACTTGGGTAATGTTTTTGGCTCACAAAGATGAGACTTTCTCAATATTCATGAAATTTGTTAAGAAAGTCACTAATGAGAAAAACACTACCATAGTGTCTATTAGAAGTGATCATGGAACTGAATTTGAAAATCACTTATTTGAAAAATTCTGTTTTGAAAAAGGCATACATCATAACTTTCTGCACCTAGAACACCACAACAAAATGGAGTTGTAGAAAGGAAGAATAGGACTTTAGAAGACATGGCCCGTACCATGCTATGTGAAAGCCAACTTCCAAAATATTTTTGGGCGGAAGCTATAAACACAGCTTGTTACATTCTAAATAGAGCCCTAATTAGACCTATCCTTAAGAAAACTCCCTATGAACTTTGGATCAATAGGAAACCAAATTTAAGTTATTTTCATGCATTTGGTTGTAAATGTTTTATTCATAACAATGGTAAGGATAATCTTGGGAAGTTTGACGCAAAGTCTGATGAAGGTATCTTCCTAGGATATTCTACATCTAGCAAAGCATATAGAGTATTTAATAAGAAAAGCTTAGTTGTAGAAGAATCCATTCATATAGTGTTTGATGAGTCTTTAGCATCAAGTTCAGATAAAATTGATGATGAGGAAGATACATCTTTGATTGAAAGAGATATTGAAAAATTAAATGTATCTTCAGATCAAGAACCTGAAGTTAAGGATGATGACTCACCTAAGGATGATGGTATTGATACTGTTCAAAATGATCAAGATCTACCTAGAGATTGGAGATATGCTTATGGTCATCCTAAGGACCTAATCATAGGTGATCCATCTCAAGGTGTAAGGACTAGATCATCAATGAGAGATATCAATAATCATCTTGCATTTGTATCTCATATAGAACCTAAACTATAGAGGAAGCTGAGAAAGAGTTATTGGATGTTAGCAATGCAGGAAGAGTTAAACCAATTCACTAGAAATCAAGTCTGGACCCTAGTTGAAAGACCTAAAAATCACCCTATAATAGGATCTAAATGGGTATTTAGAAATAAATTAGATGAAAATGGCATAGTAATTAGAAACAAAGCTAGACTAGTTGCAAAAGGATATAATCAAGAAGAAGGTATAGATTTTGATGAAACTTTTGCACCTGTTGCTAGATTAGAAGCCATTAGGCTACTACTTGCATTTGCATGTCATATGAATTTCAACTTATTTCAAATGGATGTTAAAAGTGCATTTCTAAATGGTTTTATAAATGAGGAAGTTTATGTTGAACAACCTCCTGGTTTTGAAGATCATGAATTTCAAACCACGTCTTCAAACTACACAAAGCACTTTATGGTTTAAAGCAAGCACCTAGAGCTTGGTATGATAGATTAAGTAAATTTTTAATTGAAAATTTTTTAGAGGAAATGTTGATAAAACCTTATTTTTGAAAAGAAAAGGAAAGGATTTATTAATCGTTCAAATTTATGTTGATGACATTATATTTGGTGCTACTAACAATCTCCTTTGTCAAGAATTTGCTAAGCTAATGCAGGGAGAATTCGAGATGAGCATGATGGGAGAACTAAACTTCTTCCTTGGACTTCAAATCAAACAAGAGAAAGGGAATTTTCATTAACCAAACAAAGTATACAAAGGAAATACTCAAGAAATTTGGTATGGAATCTGCTAAACCTCTTGGTACGCCAATGAGTCCCTCATGCAAGCTGGACAAGGATGAAGTAGGTAAGAAAGTAGATCAGAAGCATTACAGAGGTATGATTGGATCACTTCTTTATCTAACGCAAGTAGGCCAGATATCATGTTTTCTGTCTGCTTATGTGCAAGATATCAATCTAATCCTAAAGAATCACATTTACTTGCTGTTAAAAGAATCTTTAGATACTTAAATGGAACTAAAAATGTAGGATTATGGTATTCTAGAGACTCAACCTTAAAATTGATTGCTTATTCTGATTCTGACTATGCTGGTTGTAAATTAGATAGAAAGAGTACAAGTGGGGTATGCCAACTTTTAGGAAGTAACTTAATCTCTTGGTTTAGCAAGAAGCAAAATTCGGTTGCATTATCCACTGCTGAGGCAGAGTATGTTGCAGCTGGAAGTTGCTGTGCTCAAATCCTTTGGATTAAGCGACAACTTGAAGATTATGGTATCACACTTGATAAAATACCTATTAAATGTGATAATACTAGTGCTATCAATCTAACTAAAAATCCAATTCAACATTCAAGAACTAAACACATTGAAATTAGACATCACTTTATTAGAGAACATGTAACTAACAAAGATGTTTGTCTTGATTATTAATACTAATGATCAATTAGCTGATATTTTACCAAACCCTTGAGTGAGGAGAGATTTTGCTATCTTAGAGGAGAATTAGGAGTTTGTGATCCTTTAGAATAATTTTCTGAAACTCTTAAGGACAACAACTATCTAGACTTCAATAATTTCTTGAAAATCTTTGTCCAATAAGGAAATCTATCTAGAAATTTGATTCATTGTTTCCCCAATTATTAAGGAACACTTATCTAGAATTTGATGATTAATTTGATAGTTTCAGATCCTTGAAATTTGATTTTTTCTCTGAAACTATTGTGGAGTCGACACCTTCTTATTTTGATGTTCTGTCTGGGCAATTAGAGCCGACTCTGGCTTCTGTAGAGCCGACTCTAATTCGGGCGCTGACAGATTCTCTGGTTCGGAGCCGACACCTCGTTTTCGGGAGTCGACTCTAAGTGGAACTAGGTCAAAATAAAAAGGGCGGAGTCGACCCCAAACATTTCTATCGTCTCCTAAACCTTTTAAGCTGTTCCAAACTGATTCCAAACCCTCCAAATCCCTCAAAACCCTTGATTACTCATTCCAATCGAATCCAATGGCTCCCAAAAGGCGTGCTATCATTGGTGGTTCGACTGTTCCGACGAAGCGCCGTTCAAATCGGAGGCAACCTTCGTCTTCTTCATCTGCCACTCAAGATGACTCTCCACCCTCACCATCTTCTCCTCGAGTCGACCAATTAGCTGGTAAGGCCATTACACCGGAAGAAAAGTTGATTTTAACTTCTTTATTTCGGAGGGCTTTGCTATTGGGCGGTTGTTGAAAGAAATGGGATGGGAGAAGGTCTGCTCTTTGGATATCCCTACTTACCCTGCCCTAGTAAGAGAGTTTTATAATGATTTAGTAGAGGAGAGGGAGGCTTAGTGAGTGTTGTAAGAGGAACTAATCATCACAGCCGAATCCCTTGGTAATCTATTGGAAATGCCTACCGTTGGCCTTGTTGTATCATCATGAAGATAGAGGAGGTGCACTATCAAGGATGTTAGGGAGAGAAGTTTCTGAGTTTGAGGAAATCTTGGCAAATCAACTTAATTTAGAACTCAGATTACTTCACAATATATGTGGAAGGATTCTATTTCCTAAAATCGGAAGGTTTGAATATGTCTCGGAGCGAGACGTCTTATTGATGGACTGCATACTCACTGGTAGACCTTTAAATCTTGCTGAAATGATGATAGGATATATGGCAGAGGCAGCTACTAAGAAGAGATCTACATTGCCTTATGGTATGGTTTTAACATTGGTATTAGAAGCCAAGGTGTACTTATAATGGACAATGAGCCACTAAGAAAATTAAGACATACAGATTACTATAGTGTCTCTACAATTCACCGAATGGGCTTTAGAAAAGAAAATGGAAATTGGATTAAAAGAGGACATGAGGCCAGAGCTGAAGAGGTTAGAGTTGAGGAAGTCAGAGGAGAAGACATTCCTGAACCATCTGCTGGACCTTTCTGCTGGACCTTCTACTGGACCATCTGCTGGACCCTCAGAAGCTGGACCTAGCTCTCAACTTCCACATCAGTCAGCAATGGCATCTGAAAGATTTTCTGAGGAGCAAATGGTCAGCTCAGAGCTTTACTTGCTGAGTATGACAGTCAAAGATCAAATGATATGTGTAAATTAAGAGAGGAGTTCAATCAATTAAAGGATGAGATTAATTCAAGACTTGACATGATTTCTTTTCAATTAGCAATTCCGTCGAATCCTTTAGCACTGATCTTCATAAAATTTTTGAAAGGATGGAAGGCATTGCAGACGGTTCTGGAACTTATCTTCATGCTACCAGTCAACTGAAGAAAGATATCGACCTTGCCGTCTCTCAAATTGAAGCTTGTCTTGAAAGTTTTAAGAAGACCCAAAAAGATGATGTTATGGAAATGATTGGACATTTAAAGAAAATTGTGTATAAGCATATTTGATTTTGATATTCAATCCTAGGTTGTATCTTAGGATTTTTTGCTTTCTTTCTTAGCATGTATCTAGGATTTACATACTTAAATCTGTCATTTTAGAATACATGTAATGGATCTTGCTTTGGAATACAAATGTTTGAATGAATGTTACACTTTATTACAAATTTATCTTTGATTGAATGTCAATGAATAAGTTTCCCATCCTTATGTTTATTCGAAAACATTCTCGCTCTAATTACATTCTCTATTGCTTTTAAACTCACCTTATTGTTGATAACAAAAAAGGGGGAGAGATAAGTGTATATGCATATAAAGAAAAAGAAAAGAAAAGAGAAAGAAAAGAAGAAAAAAATGAAGAACAATTCTGAGAATGAGAATTTTTTTAAGAAAGAATTCAGTTTATCTACATAGGGGGAGCTATTCAATGCAGGGGGAGCTTAATAAATTTCTCCATATAAAAGTTAAATCATTTTGATTGATGTCAAGTTTTTTTAGTTATTCATTTTGAATATTGGCATCAAATTCTCTATTAGAAAGTCTCTAAGCTTTAACAATGACTATAATTCTCAATTCAAATGAATTTTTTAATGCATATACTCAAAGTTTTTGTCATCATCAAAAAGGGGGAGATTGTTGACCCAATTGAGGATTTTGATGATTAACAAAACTATTTGAGTATAACATTTGATGTTACTAATGATTTTGATTAAGTTTTTCAGATTATAAGTCTATTTGATGATCAAAATCAAGAAGGAAAATCAAGTTCTGGTTTGAATCTAATGTCAAGGTAAGACTGCAGACATTAGAGTCGACACATGGAATCACAGAGCCGACTCCGGAAAACGGCACAGACTTAGAGTCGACTCCGGGACTGTGAGAGCCGACTCTATCAGAAACAACAGAACGATGGATTTTCAGGCCACGACTTAGAGTCGACTCCCAGACTGTTAGAGTCGACTCCAGAAGAATTTTGTGTCGACCCCAGAAAAGTCAGAGACGACTCCAGATCGAGCGGATTAAATAATTTCGAGTTAGAGCCGACTCCAGAAAAGTTAGAGCCGACTCAGAATGTCAGACACGGCTCCAGAACTGTCAGAACGACTCTAAACTTTATCTTTATCTATTTTAATCTCAACGGCTATTGTTATTTATGGATCTAATCCTTTTTACACTTGCTTCTAACGGATAGTTTCACACTATTTGTGGATTAATCGGATCTATAAGAAGAGGGTTGATTGCATCCCAAAAAGAAGAGAGAAAAGAAGAAAGAGGAAAATCCTTGAGATCCATCAGAAAAGAAAAGAGGAAAACCTGTAAGGAAAGATCATACTCATTCCCCAAAAGAAGAGAAAGAGATTCCAAGCCTTTTTGTTCTATTTAGAAGAAATCTCAAGAGAAGGAAGAAGCCCTAGTTTTTCTGATCTTCTGAGTCTCAAGAGCATATTCAAAGGAAGATCCATTCAAAGGAAGAGAAGGAAGAAGCCACCAAGATCTTCGAATCAGGCTTTGATTCCTAATCTCTTTTTATTGTTTATTATTGTATATTTGCTCATTGAAGGAGCAGTTTGCTTTTGTAAAATCAAATATTGTTTGCTGGGTCAATCTGGTGATTGATTCAGTTGAGGCTGTTAGCCTTGAGCAAGCATTAGCTTGTGGTTTTAGGTTTTGTGCTGGTGAGCCTTGAAAACCAGCTGGGTTCGTTGTGCACCCGGAAAAATAACAAGTTCGAGTTGTGAGCTTGCAAAACAACTCTGCTGTAATCAGTTTGATTATAGTGTGGACCCAAGAGGTACTTGGGAGTGGACGTAGGTGTAGGTACACCGAACCACTATAAAATCTCTTGTGTTTGCGTGATTGTCTCTTTATCTTCAACTCTCTATTTATAGTTGCTTAGTTTTAAACCTGTGAATCTAAGTTTTTATTTCTGCTGGGGGTTATCTTTCAAAAGAGTTTAATTTTTTGAGAAACCCAATTCACCCCCCTCTTGGATTGCTATATGGACCAACAGAGGGTCTTCCGAAGAGGGCTACCCCCAACGTTCTCTGCGTTATAACTATTTTAGAGGTCCACCTAGGCGAGAGACAGGCGTCCAAACGTCCGAATCTAAAGGTGGGCTGCATCCGAGAAGAACGGATTTCTACGGCATCATGACCAAACATATTATAATTAGAATTTATTATTTATTAATTAAAAATCTTAATAATGATCTTTTTGAACCATTATTAATTTGCAAGAGCCTTTTAATATTATAATAGTTGTCATTTTGGTCCCTCAGAAAAGCCAAACTTGGGATTTATTGTTTCATTTTCTAACCCTTTTTTTTCGTAAAATAAAGCATAAGATAGGGAAAAAGCGTTCAGCTCATTGATCAATTTGACTATTGTTAGCTAATAATTATTTTTTAATAAATTATTTGATTAAATTATTATTATTATTGCTATTAAAATATTTAAATAATAAATAAAAATATTATTTAAAAATAATATATAATATTAATTATTTTAAATAAGTTATATAAATAAAAAATTTAAAATGTTATTTGATAGATAAATAATTCTATGCGATAAATATAAATACTCAACTCATCTAAGCATTTTCCCATCTACATGGAATTGGCTACATGAATTGCTTCCTCCACTCTGCATTATTTCGGATTAAATCGATGTTCAAATTACAAATAGTTATATATTTATAATTATTTCTCTTCATCATAGTTTAGGTCTATCGCTACCTCTATTCTTATCATGAATTAATAAAAGATCATTTTTTTCTAACTAAAAGATTTGAAGGTTTTTATCGTATATATCCAAACCATCATAATCGATTTTCTCTCATTTTATCTTTAATTGGGATTGCTTCTATCATTTCTCTAATATTTTTATTTCATATTCTATTTTTAAAGTTTTACTATATATCCATCTCAATATACGTATTTCTGTTATATTTAATTTATTAATATATTATTTTAATATTATTCAATACTTTGTTGCATGTCACATAGCTGGCATAATAATAATTTTATATATTTTTTTAATTTTAATAAAATATATCGATCATACAATAATTTTTAAGCACTTCTCTATTTAATAAAAAATATAATTAATTTATACACATCAAAAATATTTTTTTTTGAGCAGTTATTTTAATTAACCTAAAACTAATATTCCGTAAGGCATACGGTTTATGTGAGAAAATTTAACATGAAAATCAAGAACATAACCAGCGATAAAAGGTTTAAAAAATTAAAATAAAAATAATAAAAATAGAGCAGCGGTTGATTCTAACAATTTCTTCAATTAGTTGATCCTAATCGTTAATGTTTGAGAGGCTAATACCATCCAATAATGTCAATTTGGAAGATAAGGAGGTCACAGCCCAGCGATGGATACCTAGCACGACCAATACCATCCAAACACGTGGACGCATCTAAGCGCGACAAGAGTTCCACTGCTTTAATCTTGCCGTCCATCCTCTCTCGAAAGCGGTCAATAAATACCTAGCGCCCCCGGCTGGTTCCGCCATCGCGAGGTCTTGTCTTTGTTTTCTTGGTGCGTCTTTATTCTGGCCTTTCCTTGATCGGTTTTATTTTGTAGATATATTTGTTTTATTGATTTTTATTTTTATCTATAATTTAAGGTGATTCTTTCCTTCTTCTTTTTTTATGCATCACAAATTTGGCCTATTTTGTTTATAAATCTGGTGATCTATCGTCTATCGTTTGAGCTTTGATTTTTTGTCTGTTTTTCTTTGTTGATCTATGGCTATATTTTTGTGATTTCTTTTTTTTTTTTGTTTTTCTTTTGTTAATCGGCTGTGAAAAGTTTTTTCCTTCCTTTTCACCCTAAATGATAAGGCGTTCGATCTATAAGCTTGTGCGATTGTTTTGTTTTGGTGTAGATGCTCTATTTTCAACAGATTTTCAGGGGTGTTGACAAAGCTTTGGATCTGGAGGAGGAAGAAGATGACCAATCAGATCAAGAGAGTTTGGATGGATGAATCGCTATTTTTTCTTGCAGATCTGTACGGATCGGTCCGTGGGAAACGTGATGGACTTCGGGTCGTGAAAAAAACGAGGTTCTTAATCAATAGATCTCTATCCGATATCTCTAGTTTGTGAAATTAGAGTTATGTTGAGGGTGGGTTTCTGTGTTCCAGGGAATGGAAGTTAAGGTAGGGGAAATTGGTATCACGACGGTAGTGACTTTTGGATCCCATGTTGTTGCATCGACCTTTGCCATGTTGGGTGCGCTCGCATGGCAGGTCACCAGATCCTAATAAAATATTTATTTTTTCGTGTTGGGGAGATCGCACGGGGTTTTTTTTCCCCCGGGTTCTCCCTCTCTGGTGTCTTCTTTTTCTTCTCTCTTTTTTTTTTTTATTGTTAAAAAGTGGTTCTACGAGTCGATTGGTATATCTATGAAATCATCGAAGGGCGAGCAACCGTTGCCATCATCAACCTTCAAGCTTTGAGGTACATATGCACAGCTGTTTAGTATCGTTTAAATTCCTTCAAGGAGAGGATCTAATTTATTTCACCAAATTTTATAGATGAGCAGGCATCTCGTGAGAAATGGATTATTCGCAAGTGATAATTCTGTGAGTAAATCTAATGGTAGGCTTTGTTTCACTCAGTAATTTATATTCTTCAATTTATTAAGATCATTAGTTGAAGTCAACTGAGTGTTTTTCCGGGTAATTTATTAAGGTCATTCGGTTCATCCAATTCATCCAATTTGTTCTAATGTTAATTGTGCGATAAGGTCGTGTTACTATCCTTTCTGGGTAATTTATTTCATTCGGTTCATCCAATTCCCTCCAGTTTATTATCGATTGTGCATTAAGTTCATATGTTACTATCCTTAATGGCATCTTCTATGTTGTTATGATGCTATGCTTATCTTCCATAATCGCAAGTGGGGTGCCCCGGTTTGGCTTCCTTGCATGATTATTATGACTATCGAGTAGTCAGTTAAATTTCTAGCTTTTGCCAAATGAGAACTACCGAAGAGTTTTGCGAATTAACGCCAATGAGCACTACTAAAAAATTTTTGCATCGTTATGTTTATTTTGAATTTCTTTTTGTGTTGTTACTTGTTAGTTTTGAAATAAATGGTGGACTTGTCATTTGTCTTGTATGATGTCAAGTTGTGTTGTCTGAAATTGACTTTGTAGGAGGGAGATTAAATGTAATGTTAGTGTCTTGTTGTTTGGGGACTTGTGGGTCCATTGGTGAGTGTTTCTTCATGGTTTTGTTACATCGTTTGCTTGAGGTTGCTGCTTCCTTTTAGTCATTGGATGCAAAACGATTCTTTTGTTCTGGGAACACCATTGCCTTGATGTCGCTGCGATGTTTTTCTTTATGTCGCTGCTTTGGATTTAAGATGATTCTCAGCTGTTGAGCTGTATGGTTAATTTTGAATAGAAGTTCGGCAACGATCACTGCAACTTTTTCCAGAGTTGGTTGAATTACTTTTAACTACGACTGGTGGTACCAAAAAGGAATCCTGCTTGGAGTCAACTGACCGTGCATTCTGTTCAACCTCAGTTGCATTCTCGTAGCAAACCTCAACTGCGTTGTCCTAGCAGTTTTATTCGACTTCTTATTTCGAGGCCTCGAGTTTTTATTATTCTGTCTGGTTTGAAGATGATGTGTATTTATTTTCAGCACTCTGATTGCATTTGCATGGCACGGATAAGTATGGTAATCATTTCTTCAACTAAGATTGTAGTGTTTGTATAGTTTGGGGGCGACTAAGATTGAAGTGTTCTTATAGTTTGGGGATGCGTCTGTTATTATTATTTTTAAACTGGCCCACTGATTTTTTTAGGGTATGTGCTTAATTTGCTTGGACAATGTTTTAGTGAAATATTGGTGAAGGCTTAAAATTTATTTTGGTTGTTGAGTTTAATTTTCGCAGGTTTTGATTTTGCTTTTAATCATTTTGGTTTAGTCGTTTGTAGGCGTCGTTTCTTGCTATGGCTTGGTTGTGTAATTTTTATTTTTTATTAAAATTATTATTTATTTTAATAGTTTGGAGGCTTTGTTTTGTGTTGGGGTTATGATTTTCATGGCATATTTTTATATTATATAAATTTTAGTCAGATGAAAAAAAAAATGCCAATGTTCTGGTTCTTTAAGCTTTATAAATGGTAAGAGCGCTCGCCGCTTTGAAGGTGCTGCGGCGCTTTTCAAATATCCCTTTTCGTTAAACAAATATGTAATCAAACTTTTTTTAGGTTTAAAATTTAAATTTATTTAATTTTATGTTTAAATATTTGGGTTATGCTTTATAATTAATTTTAAGTTGTTCTTTAATTTTTCTTTCAATTAAATTCAAGGAGCATAGTAAATCAAGCATCTTGGCGAAGCAATTTTGCCAAAGCCAGAATATCGCGACGAAGTCTCTCTATAAAGAAACTTTGAAGAGATCAAATTTCTCGGCTGCTAGCATAACTTTATTCATCCCTTTGATAATAAAAGTAGAGCCAGCTAATCGGCTTTACTAACTCTCATCAAAATTGATTTTAATATTTCATGAGAAAAAAAATTTGGCTTTCAGTTCGCTATATCCGCACATAGTCAAACCTTTTTTAAAAAGAGCTGAAGCCTGGGGTGTGTTAAGTGACTGTGGCCTATAAAACTTTACGAGATCCCTAGTTGGAGTGCTAGAAAGATAGGATTTCTTATATAATCTAGTATCCTCAAGGGCCATTAACTAGCCGAATGAAAAGAATTCGATAGGCCAGCTCCTCACCTAAAAATCAAAACATATATGCTAGGAGCAGATATTCTAAAATATCAAATTAAACCTTCTCATATATCATATATCAAGGGACTTTAGTACTAAATAGAGTAAGCCAATGCGAGAGAGAGCTCTGAAAGCCAAATGTCTTAAACCACATTCATCGCATAGCCATCTTCAATCATCCACGTATGTGATGGCGCATGGCTACAAATCTCTTTTAAAAAGAAGGTTCAAGAAGGAGAAATGACGGAAGGAATGGAAGGAATGAATAGTCATATCAGGTGTTTACTCTTCATATTGAGCAAGCATAAAGGAAATGTCTAATAAGCATCATTAACGATTGAATTGAGACCTTCAGAGCATGCAACCATTAATAACGAGCGAGAAAGGACTAATGCATGCCATAATTTTATCAAGCTTAACAGTCATCCGGTCTAGCCTAGAAGGGGGCAATACAGAAATTATGTGATGGAGTGCACAAACTAGTCGAATGGAAGAACTCCGACCGACAACCATTAATAACTAGCAAGAAAGGACTAATGCATGCCATAATTTTATCAAGCTTAACTGACAGGTATGTTGCGTTCTCTAATAAAAACATTCTATTCCACGAATATAATGCAAGGAATAACTATCCTCAATCTATTAGCTAAGATTTTGAACAAACCTTATATAGGGTAGTACACATCTGATGGGCCTATAATGAAGGGAAGAGGAAGCATCGGGGTGTTTGGGCGGCACTAAGGTGCTAAGAGTTCTATTCTACTTAGCAGGAAAAACTTTGGAATGGAAAGCATGCAGGTCCATAATGCTCAATGCTCGAGTAAGTTCGAAAGAAAAAGGGCAGAAAACCATTTGTTCCAAGGGCTTTATCTCACATTAGATCCCATAAAGCCTATCGAATCTCTTCTTCTGAGATAGGTCTGATAAGAAAGTTTTTTTCTAATATTGAGACCTTCTTAGAGAGAATGATTGGGTGAACAAGAAAGCAATCATCGATAATCTGGAGTGAAAGAAGTGAGAAAATTGATCTCTAATGACATGGATATCATCTAGGTATTGGCTATCATCCACAATGAATCCTGTTAGCAGTACACCTTTACCCCTAAGGAACGATGGATTCACCTCGAAAAGGCAAGATGGCCCCACGGCGATTGCGCTACCTGAGTCTATACTCCCTACGTTCGAACCTACGCGTCGAACTAGAGAGTGAGGGGCATGTGTTGAGGGGTAAAATCGTCATTGCATTGATAATTGTGCGAAGGGGCTAAGATCAACCCCATTCCCTCGCCTGCTACATTGCGCCTATGAAGAACGAGCCAACTAATGTGGTCCAACGGGTCGAGTAACCCATAGCTCGGTTCCCCTGAGCTACCTATAGCTCGGATCTCTTGGAGTGACCCATAGCTTGGTTTTTTCGAGCTACCTATAGCTTGTTTCTCCCCGAGCTACCCATAGCTCGACATATACCTTCATGGAATTCGACGCGGGAGAGCCCATGCCTAGCGTAATAAAATCCCAAACAAAGAATCATATCGAGGAGTGGTCTAGGATCTAGAATAATTGCCTGGGACCTACGCATTCATCAGATCTCGGGGCATCAAAGAGCTCTCCCAGCCGTCGATTCTTCAACGAACAAGATACGGATCCTATAAATATGACATTCCCAGATTCTCTCAAGTATGCATTCACAGCTCCTGGCTCTCACTCACTCTGCTCGTCGGCGCTCCCCCAGAGCTGACTCCCTAGAAAGATTCTTCTTTTCATTTCTGTTGATCGTCGATCCCCACTGACTTGAGCGTCGAAGGGTCTTCCACGAAGGGCCACCCTCAACGCCTCTCGCGTGAGGACTTTTGTGCAGGTTCGCCCAGGAGGTAGCCTAGGTCAGGAGATCGATCGCGTCCGAGTCGGAGGACAGATCCCGACGGCAATAGATTGGCATTAGAGGAAGGGCCTCAAGTCCCATTAAAAGTTGAAGGAGACAAGGATCTCGATCCGAAAGAGAAAATCTCTAATGGCTAATCGAAGAAGGGCAACTTCTGAAGCCCAGGATCAGGTCGCCTCCCAGAGACATGATCCGATGAGCAGCGTGGTGCTGCAGCCGTCACCCATTGAGACCCGTCACTGCCAGCCATCCCTGTGACCCAGGATGAGTTCGCCACGCTGGTCTAGCAGGTCCAAGCCCTAACCCATCTGGTTCAGGAGCGCCTCGCAACTGCCTTTGCTCCACACCTCCCTGAAGAGGCCGCTGCCCCTTTCTCTTCAGCCATCTCCTCTGGTTCGCATGGAGCCGCGGACCCCCCCGCGACAAACCAGTCCCATGAGGTGGCTACAACAGGGATCCTCCCAGGTCTTGGCAGGCTCGAACCCTCTCCCCGGTGTTCTTTCGTCATGATTCGACGTCGTTCCTGCGCTCTCCTCGCCCAGCTCATCCTCTAACATCTAAAAAGGAGATCCGTCGATAAATCTGGAAGATGCGTCAAGAGCTGGACGCTGCCAAGCAGGCCCATCTGCCTCAGCCCAAGGCAGAGCAGGGATCCTTTTCTCCAAAGGGATCATGGAGGAAGTGATTTCCTCCCATGTTAAGCTACCCGCCATCGAGCCCTACCATGGCTCTTCTGTTCCGAATGATCATCTCAGTAGCTTTTGGTCAATAATGATGTTCCACGGAGCATCAGACGCGATCCTTTGCCGCGCCTTCCCTAAAGAACGAAATTAAGAGGTTGATCCAGCGGGGCCGACTGAACTAGTTCAGGAGGGCGCCTGAGCCAGGACAAGGAGGTGACCGCTAGCTCGAGCCTCAGCAGCCTCCTCTTCCTCCCAATCCACTCATGATCGGTCATATTAACATGATTGAAGAGGCCGACGGCTCGAGCTCCAGAAATGATGATGAAGGCTCGGCGCCAAAGAGAGCACGAATGTGTGAGCTCTCTTTCTTCGATGATGATCTACAAGGGATACAGTTCCAACATGATGACGCACTGGTTGTATCCCTCCATTTAAATAACTATGATGTAAGACGAATCCTTGTTGATAGTGGAAGCTCCGTGACTGTTTTATACCTTGATGTATTTGCCAAGATGAGATTGCTCATGGAAAACCTTCGAGCCGTGGACTCCACCCTAATGGGGTTCATCGGCGATGTTATCGTTCCGGAAGGGGTCGTAACCCTAACGGTTCGGGCGGGAACCTGGCCCCTTGTGGCCGCTGTACACATGGACTTCCTAGTGACTAAGCTCAGGTCGCCCTACTATGCCATATTTAGAAGACTCGGCCTGATGTCCCTCAAAGCCGTTGTTTTCATCCCACACCTATCTATGAAGTTCCCATCGGGCGAGGAATTGGTGTCGTCCGAGGGAGCCAAACTATGGCTCGACAGTGTTTTGTCACCAGCCTTCAGTCCAGAATGCTTGAAGTTGATGGGCTGGACGCTTGGGAGGACTTTGCCGAGCAACGGGGGGAACCAGCCGAGGAACTGGCAGAAGTACCACTTGACAAGGCTCGTCCCGATCGAACCATAAAGATCGGGTCGCTGCTAAAAGGCAAACCTCGGCGGGAGCTGATCGAATTTCTCTGAAGCAACGCCGATGTCTTCGCCTGGTCCACCTCCGACATGCTAGGAATCAGCCCTGAAGTTATCGTCCATCGCCTTAACGAGGACGAGATGTACCGGCCCGTCAAGCAAAAGAAGAGGAGTTTTGCCCCAGAATGACAGAGTTATTGAAGAGGAGGTTGATAAACTCATCAAGGCGAACTTCGTCCGGGAGGTAAATTACTTAAATTGGCTGTCAAATGTCATGGTGAAGAAGTCGAACGGCAAGTGGCGGATTTGCATCGACTTCATCAGCCTCAACAAAGCATGCTTGAAGGACAGCTTCCCTCTCTCCCGGATTGATCAACTTATGGATGCCACCTCGGGTCATCAAATATTGACGTTCATGGACGCCTATTCCGGCTACAACTAGATCCGGATGGCCCCCGAAGACAAGGAAAAGACTGCCTTCATAATCGATCGAGGTACTTACTGTTACCGTGTTATGCCTTTCGGTCTTAAAAATGCAGGAGCCACCTACCAAAGGCTGGTCAACAAAGTATTTAAGGAACAAATCGGGCAGAATATGGAGGTATACATTGACGACATACTAGTTAAAAGCAGAGAGGCATCACAGCATGTCAAGGATCTCTCGAAGAGCTTCGCGACACTCCGCAAATATCAGATGAAGCTCAATCCAACTAAGTGCGCCTTCGGCGTTACCTTCGGGAAGTTCCTCTGCTTCATGGTCTCCCAGCGAGATATCGAAGCTAACCCCCAAAAGATTCAAGCTCTCTAGCAGATGGCACCCCCGACGTCAATTAAAGAAGTCCAGCGCTTAACCGGAAGGATAGCGGCTCTTAACCGCTTTGTGGCGCGCTCTGCCAAAAGATGCCTCCCCTTCTTCAAAACTCTCCGGTCGGCTAAAATTTTTCAATGGACTTCCGAATGCCAAAAATCATTTGAAGACCTCAAGAAGTACCTCGGCTCTCCCCCACTCCTCAGCAGTCCAAATCCTGGGGAGACATTGTTCCTATATCTGGCTGTCTCGGAAGGGGCCGTTTGTTCGGTGCTGGTCAAAGAAGAAAACAAGGCCCAGAAGCCGATTTATTTTGTCAGCAAACTGCTCCGTGACGCGGAGATGAGATATAGCCGGATTGAGAAGATGGTGTTGGCCTTGATCACCTCCGTTCGGAAGTTGCGGCCATACTTTCAGGCGCATTTTGTGATGGTCCTGACTGACCAACCTATCAAGGTGGTGGTCCACCGTCCAGAGACATCAGGGAGAATGACTAAATGGGCCGTCGAGCTGAGCGAGCACGACATCCGATTTCAGCCTCGTCCGACCATCAAAGCTCAGGTGTTAGCCGACTTCCTCCTCGAATGTATCATCCCAGAGGACGGCTCCACCCCTGGCTCCCTCGAGAAACCAAAACCTGGCGCTCGATGGCTCCTCCATGTCGATGGGTCATTAACGCTCATCGCTCCGGGGTGGGCTTGGTCCTCACTAGCCCGGAGGGCGCAACTTTTGAGTATGGTGTTCGCTTCTCCTTCCCGGCCTCCAACAAAGAAGCTGAGTACGAAGCCCTGTTGGCTGGTCTCTGGATCGCCCGCAGCCTTAAGGTGGAGAAACTGAATGCCTTCACCGACTCCCAGCTGGTGGCAGGTCACGTGCGAGACACCCCTGTTGAAAGCTCACGGTGTTGTCGCCTTAAAACTAGGGTGTCGTGAGCTTTCAACAGGGGTGTCTCGTAGGAGTTTCGGCCGAAATCCAATTCTCCTGGGGTGTCGCGGGGATTCTCCGCGCGGTCAGTTCTAAGCCACGGGTGTCGTAGCATTGGTGCTAGGGTGTCATTAGATTTCAACTGGGGTGTCGCGAAGGAGTTGCGGCTGAATTCGACAAGGGGTGTCACGGGTATTCTCACCGTGATCATTTCAAATGGCCACATTTGTACGACGGGTGAAGGTGCACGGCCTCGCCTTATCACTAGGGTATCGTGAGATGATAAATGGGGTGTCGTATTGTTTTAACCTTCGTGTCCTAAATCCTAATCCTTTGTCAGCATATATTGACAACTAAATCTATGGATATCATTGTTCATGACTGCGTGCCTATATTTTCACAGTTGATGCTAAAATTGTAGATCGGAAAGAAATCGATAACACTCCCAGCCGTGCACCTTCACCCGTCGCTCCAAATGCAGTGGATGATATTGTAGTTCCTCAAACTGGGATGGAATTCAATTCAGTAGATGATGTATTTACGTTCTACAATGGATACGCGAAACGAGTTGGTTTTGGGATCACAACAGTGTGTAGCAGGTCCAACAACAAAAAAACAACTTTGCTTCAAGCACCTGGCGAGTTGGAGGCAAAGAAAATCTAGAAAATCAAAGAAGAGTATGAATCATAGGGATACTGGGAAAGTTGATTGTATGGCATCCATAAAAGCAAAACTGAATGCTACAAGTGGTAAGTGGATATTGGATGAGGTTTCTCTAGAACATAACCATGGGATGTCCATAACATCAACTGGTTATCTATGGTCGCATAGGAGGATCAGCACACCAGAGAAGGCAGAGATCAGCAATTTTCATGCCGTGAATGTTCCGACGACTCAGATATACTCTGCCATTGCAAGGAGAAAAGGGGGCAGAGGACAATTGGATTTCACCGAGAAGGATGCTCGTAACTTCATTTGTCGCGAACGTCAGTCTAAGCTGAAAGAAGGAGATGCTCAGTCGATGGTAATTCATTTCGCCAAAATGCAACTCAGAAATTTCAATTTCTTCTATTCCTTAGACCTCAATGATAATGGTCATCTGAGGTTTGTCTTCTGGATTCATCCAAGGTCAAGATTGGCATGCACATACTTCGGTGATGTTCTAAGCTTTGACTCAACGTACTTGACAAACAGATATCAAATGCCTTTTTGTCCATTCATTGGAGTCAACCATCATGGACAGTCCACCTTGCTTGGATGCGCATTGTTGTCTGATGATAGTACTGAGACATATATATGGGTTATTCAGACTTGGCTGGATGCAAATGGTGGTCAAGCATCTATTGCCATGATTACTGACCAAGATAAGGCAATCGATGCTGCTGTCAAAGAAGTTTTTTCTAACACACGACATCGATTTTGTATTTGGCATATATTGAAAAAGATACCGAAAAAGATTGGGCACATTTGCACGGCAAATCCCAAGTTTATGGTTGATTTCGATGAGGTGATATATGATTCATTGACCATAAAGTCATTCGAGGAAAGGTAGGTACATATTATGGACAAATATAAAGAATGCAAGTCTATAGATTGGTTCAATGTCCTTTACGAATGTCGGGAAAAATGGGTTCCAGTTTACCTAAAGGATACATTCTTCACAGGTTTGTATGTCATTGTCTTTGGTTCATGTTCGCGTTAAACGCTTTTTTTTTGTTGATAAAATTTTGAACAGGGATGTCATCTTCACAAAGGAGCGATGGCATTAATCACTTCTTCGATTGGTTTATAAATTCGAAGACAACACTAACGGAGTTCATAAGTAAGTACGAAGATGCCTTGGAAAAAAAATACGAGGCCGAAAATGAAGAAGATAATAGGACGTTGCAAACGATTGCTTTCCTAAAGACATCATCACCTTTTGAGAGACAAGCTGCAGGAAGGTATACACAGAGCATTTTCAAAAAATTTCAGAATGAGATCCTTGAAATGACTGCATCAAATACAAGATTGATCAAGGAAGCTGGCAACACTTGTTTATATTCCATAAAGTTGTATGAAAGGATTGAAGTCGATGGAATTGGCAAGGAGATGATCAAAGATTATATCGTGTCATACGATAGAAATATTGAGGATGTCCAATGCCAGTGCCGATCCTTTCAGTTCAAGGGGTACCTGTGTAGGCATGCCCTGTTGGTTCTTCATCAAAGTGATGTATTTCGTTTACCAGATAAATACTTCTTGAAGAGATGGTGCAAGGACATGAAATACCAATTCGACAAATTCGACTGCAATACTGAGGGTTATGATAAAAGCACACGAAACTCACGGTATGCAGTGATAATTTTTTAATTGAAATGTCTTAATATTTGTTATCGTTAATATTATGTTAATGATTGTAGATATAGTTTGCTGAGTCATCGGATGACGAAGCTCGCAGAGATAGCCTCCATGTCTGAAGATGCATTTAATGTAGTGATGGATGGTCTAATACCTATATTCAAAATTGTCGTGGATGCCAACTACGTAGCTAAACCACGTACAGAGCTTGTAATTCAAGATCCTGAACAAATTAGGACGAAAGGTCGCCCGAGATAGAACAGATTAAAGAGTGGAGTCGAGAAGAAGTCAAAAAGATCAAGGAAAAATCAGGTCAAGGAAAGAGCTGCTTCAAGCATCAGGCAGACTTGTTTGCAGTCTATTAATACTGAAGAGGATCTGGAGAGAATTATTCCGCCGTTCGAAACTTTGATGGACGAATTTGATGCTTATGTATTGAGTCAACTTACACAAGAGCATATATAAAACACGGGTGTCGTAACTTTTGAATTATGGTGGCTTGGTCGCAAATGAAATGCTTTAAAAATAGGGTATCTATTTCAGTAAAATGAAGTGCTTTTAGTACGACGACACCCCAGCTCTTGGCTAACGAGACCCTAGTTCTTGCGCGGTGACACCTGAAAGGCGTAAACCCACGAGACATCTCAGTACTCGCGAATCGACACCGAAGATTTTAGCGCGACGACACCCCAGCTCTTGTTAAACGACACCCTAGCTCTTGTGCGGCGACACCCGAAAGGAGGAAACATACGAGACATCCCAGTACTCGCGAGCCGACATCGAAGATTTTAGAGCGACGACACCTCAGCTCTTGGCAAACGACACCCTAGCCTTGCGCGGCGACACCCAAAAGGCGGAAACATACGAGACATCCCAGTACTCACGAGCCGACACCGAAGATATTAGCGCGACGACACCCCAGCTCTTGGCAAACGACACCCAATCCTTGCGCGGTGACACCCGAAAGGCGGAAACCTACGAGACATCCCAGTACTCGCGAACTGACACTAAAGATTTTAGCGCGATGACACCCCAGCTCTTGGCAAACGACACCCTAGCCTTGCGTGGCGACACCCGAAAGGTGAAAACCTACGAGACATCCCAGTACTCGCGAACCGACACCGAAGATTTTAGCGCGATGATAGCCCAGCTCTTGGAAAACGACACCCTAGCTCTTGCGCGGCGACACCCGAAAGGCGGAAACATACGAGACATCCCAGTACTCGCGAACCGACACCGAAGATTTTAGCGCGACGACACCCCAGCTCTTGGCAAACGACACCCTAGCCTTGCGCGGCGATACCCGAAAGGCGAAAATCTACGAGACATCCCAGTACTCGCGAACCGACACCGAAGATTTTAGCGCGACGACACTCCAGCTCTTGGCAAACGACACCCTAGCCTTGCACGACGATACCCGAAAGGCGAAAACCTACGAGACATCCCAGTACTCGCGAACCGACACCGAAGATTTTAGCGCGACGACACCCCAGCTCTTGGCAAACGACACCCTAGCTTTTGCGACACCCGAAAGGCGGAAACATACGAGACATCCCAGTACTCGCGAGCCGACACCGAAGATTTTAGCGTGACGACACCCCAGCTCTTGGCAAACGATACCCTAGCTCTTGCACGGCGACACCCGAAAGGCGGAAACATACGAGACATCCCAGTACTTGCGAGCTGACACCGAAGATTTTAGCACGATGACACTCCAACTCATGTCAAACAACACCCTAGCTCTTGGCAAACGACACCCTAGCTCTTGCACGGCTACACCCGAAAGACGGAAACATACGAAGGCAAACATATGAATACATCGAGGACACTCCTGCTCGCAATATAAAATTTGTGCATTTGTATTAAATATTAATCAGTGTTAATATGAATAAATTACATTCAATTTTCATTCAAAGAAGAATAAAAAAATTAAGAACATTTTTCGACAATGTCGCTAATCTTATTGTTCAGGCCCTCTCTCAATATCGTCGCTGCTAAGTGTCGTCGGTAATCTCTGACTTTCTCATCCATGAAATTCATCTTCATATCAGGATTGTTCCGTCGAGCAAGACATTCCATGTATCTCAGACAGTATAGGCCGTAATCCAGCGATCCGGTCGGTTTGCTTGGGCAATCCGAAATATCTTCTATCGGTCAATCCATCACTTCCTTCTTATCGCAGTAGATATGGAATATGTGGCCTAGAATTGTATGCCATTTCCTTGCATTGACCTTGTACTTCGGGTTGCGTTTCAATGAATTCAGGTGCATGAACACCTTTCTTTCCATGTCGACAGCAACCAAATGCCAGTGCGAGTTATCAAAGTTTATAATGGTGAAAAGAAATCGGAATTGAGCCTTATCTTCATCCGATACATTGTCAAATATCGCAGCCTCAGATGTTCCAGCAAGTTCATGAGCAGGTGATGAGGAAGTCAGACATAGAGCAGATACGAAAACTGATGCAATTATGCACTTATGGTATCGGTCAGGATGCTCTGCCCAGTTGCGCATCAGAAACTCCTGGCCGCAATCAATTATCTGCCAATGGAATGTAAAATGATTAATATAATTCTAAAATCAACAACTAGAACATGTTCCTTGATATACTTACATCATCTATTATCATTTCATTGTTAATGAGATCTTGAAGATTTTTTTTTGCTGCAATGCCAGAAAACATATTTGTGTAGACGATCTCGTCGGTTTGTCGCTCGCTCAAAAAATTTTGAATAATTATTTGGTCATCTTCGACCGTTGTGTTGGGCTTTGACGTGCCCACTGTCTTCACCGACTTTTTAGGTCGGGTTGTCTCATAACATTCGCCGACGACCGTGGATGCCTTACGCTTCCTCGGCTCTTTTTTAATCCTCCTAACAAGCGAAGGCACTCCAATTATTTCTAAGTCCATATTATCATCCTTTGGCGCAGGGGTGCCAAGTTTATTATCGGATATGGACTCTTCTTTATTTTCATTCCCCTGCTCTATTTTATCAGCCAATGAATCCCCCTCAAATCTCTTCTCCTCTGCTTTTGCATTCCCTGTCTCAATTGAAAACTCGGATGAATGGTCCTCCTTCATCTTCTTCTCCTCACTATTTACGTTACCAGGCTCGCAGAGGACCAACTCTCCGTGGTCAGTTATAAGCATGGGTGTCGTAGCATTGGTGCTAAGGTATAGTGAGGATTCAACTGTGGTGTCGCGAAGGATTTTCGGCCGAATTCCTTCTGGGGTGTCGCAGGGATTCTCTTCATGGTCAGTTATAAGCATGGGTGTCGTAGCATTGGTGCTAGGTTATCATGAGGTTTCAACTGGGGTGTCATGAAGGATTTTTGGCAGAATTCCTCCTGGGGTGTCACGGGGATTCTCTCCGTTGTCAGATATAAGCATGGGTGTCGTAGCATTGGTGCTAGGGTGTCGTGAGGTTTCAACTAGGGTGTCGTGAAGGATTTTTGGCTGAATTTCTCCTGGGGTGTCGCGGGGATTCTCTTCGTGGTCAGTTATAAGCACGGGTATCATAGCATTGGTGCTAGGGTTTCGTGAGATTTCAACTGGGGTGTTGCGAAGGATTTTCGGCCGAATTCCTTCTGGAGTGTCACGGGGATTCTCTCCGTGGTCAATTATAAGCATGGGTGTCGTAGCATTGGTGCTAGGGTGTCGTAAGGTTTTAACTGGGGTGTCTCGAAGGATTTTTGGCTGAATTTCTCCTAGGGTATCACGGGGATTCTTTTCGTGGTCAATTATAAGCATGGGTGTCGTAGCATTGTTGCTAGGGTGTCATGAGGTTTCAACTGGGGTGTCGCGAAGGATTTTCGGCCGAATTTCTCCTGGGGTGTCGCGGGGATTCTCTTCATGGTTAATTTTAAGCACGGGTGTTGCAGCATTGGTACTAGGGTATCGTGAGGTTTCATCCGGGGTGTCGCGAAGGATTTTTGGCTAAATTCCTCTTGGGGTGTCGCGGGGATTCTCTCCGTGGTCAGTTATAAGCACAGGTATCGTAGCATTGGTGCTAGGGTGTCGTGAGGTTTCAACTGGAGTGTCGCAAAGGATTTTTGACAGAATTCCTCCTGGGGTGTCGCGGGGATTCTCTCCGTGATCGGTTATAAGCACAGGTGTCGTAACATTGGTGCTAGGGTGTCATGAGGTTTCAACTAGGGTGTCGCGAAGGATTTTCGTCCAAATTCCTCCTGGGGTGTCGCGGGGATTCTCTCCGTGGTTAGTTATAAGCACGGGTGTCGTATTATTGGTGCTAGAGTATCGTGAGGTTTCAACTGGGGTGTCATGAAGGATTTTCGGCTGAATTCCTCCTGGGATGTCGCAGGGATTCTCTCCATGGTCAGTTATAAGCACGGGTGTCGTAGCATTGGTGCTAGGGTATCGTGAGGTTTCAACCGGGGTGTCACAAAGGATTTTCGGTCAAATTCCTCCTGGGGTGTCGTGGGGATTCTCTTCATGGTCAGTTATAAGCATGGGTGTCGTAGCATTGGTGCTAGGGTGTCGTGAGGTTTCAAATGGGGTGTCGCAAAGGATTTTTGGCCGAATTCCTCCTGGGGTGTCACAGAGATTCTCTCCGTGGTTAGTTATAAGCACGGGTATCATAGCATTGGTGCTAGGGTATCGTGAGGTTTCAACTGGGGTGTCGCGAAGGATTTTCGGTCGAATTCCTCTTGGGGTGTCGCAAGGATTCTCTCCATGGTTAGTTATAAGCACGGGTGTCATAGCATTGGTGCTAGGGTATCGTGAGGTTTCAACTGGGTTGTCACAAAGGATTTTTGGTAGAATTTCTCCTGGGGTATTATGGGGATTCTCTCTGTTGTCAAATATAAGCATGGGTGTCGTAGCATTGGTGCTAGGGTGTCGTGAGGTTTCAACTGGGTGTCATGAAGGATTTTTGGCCGAATTCCTTCTGGGGTGTCGCGAGGATTCTCTCCGTGGTCAGTTATAAGCACGGGTGTCATAGCATTGGTGCTAGGGTGTCGTGAGGTTTCAACCGGGGTATCGCGAAGGATTTTCGATCAAATTCCTTCTGGGGTGTTGCGGGGATTCTCTCCGTGGTCAGTTATAAGCACGGGTGTCATAGCATTGGTGCTAGGGTGTCGTGAGGTTTCAAATGCGGTGTCGCAAAGGATTTTCGGACGAATTCCTCCTGGGGTGTCGCGGGGATTCTCTTCGTGGTCAGTTATAAGAACATGTGTCGTAGCATTGGTGCTAGAGTGTCGTGAGGTTTCAACTGGGGTGTCGCGAAGGATTTTCGGCCGAATTCCTCCTTGGGTGTCGCGGGATTCTCTCCATGGTTAGTTATAAGCACGGGTGTCGTAGCATTGGTGCTAGGGTGTCGTGAGGTTTCAATTGGGGTGTCGCGAAGGATTTTCGGCCGAATTCCTCCTGGGGTGTCGCGGGGATTCTCTTCATGGTCAGTTTTAAGCACGGGTATCACAGCATTAGTGCTATGGTGTCGTGAGGTTTCAACTGGGGTGTCGCGAAGGATTTTCAGCCGAATTTTGCTTGGGGTGTCGCGAGGATTCTCTCCGTGGTCAGTTATAAGCACGGGTATCGTAGCATTGGTGCTAGGGTGTCGTGAGGTTTCAACTGGGGTGTCACGAAGGATTTTCAGCCCAATTCCTCCTGGGGTGTCGCAGGGATTCTCTCCGTGGTCAGTTATAAGCATGGGTGTCGTAGCATTAGTGCTAGGGTGTTGTGAGGTTTCTACTGGGGTGTCACGAAGGATTTTCGGCCAAATTTCTTCTAGGATGTCGCGGGGATTCTCTCCGTGGTCAGTCTTAGGCACGGGTGTCGCAGCATTGGTACTAGGGTGTCGTGAAGTTTCAACTGCGGCTCGTAGATCTTTTTTTTGGTGAATATAACTTGGGTGCCGTAATACTTTCGGTCGGTTTCCTGTTGGGACGTCGTAAAGCTTATCCGTCTAGCGTGTATTTGGTTTCCCAACACTCTATTCAGTAATGGTTTCTATTCCCCATCCCTCGAAACTCAGCGAGGGGGGCGAAACCCTTCGTTTCCTGTGAGCGCCCACTGAGATGGTGGCACATGGCGAGTTTCCACGATAGGGGCACCGGAGCTGATAGCTCGGGCAATCAAAACACCCGCCAGGAGTAGCCTAAATGTGGATGGGGGAATGCCATCGTTAATCACCTTTTCAGCTGATCTTCCAAAATTTTTGGATAGTGAGATGGCTTCAGGAGGGGAGGGGCGATCGACTGAAGCGCCAAGCAACGGCGTCAGTGGCCATGGGGGGCCCCATGGGAGCCGCACTACGGTAACCGTGATGGGGAGGTCTTAGCGTCGTCGCTCGCAAACCGCGAGCGACTCCACAGGGCGACCGAGCAATACCTGGCTGTTTCAATGAGAGAGATCGAGCTCCTGCGTTGGGCCAACAGCCGGCTGGAGGGGCAAGTAGCATCCCTCCAGCGCCAGATCGCCGAGTTAGCCCCGTAGCATGGGGGGAGCTCAGCAGCGCTCGGAGAAGATGACAAGACCCAGTGAGGGCTCATGTACTTTTTTCTTTTCTTTTCTTCTTATCTTTCTTTGTGTGATGAATAAAAAGAAATTTTCGTAACTTTTGTGTTTGCTGTCATTTGCTCTTATCATGTGAGCCTTACCAAACGGACCATCCTCCTTGGGGTCTTTGGTGATCTTGACGAGGTTAAGGTGTTGCATCCCTGAGATAAGTGTAACTCATAAGTTCCAGCCGGAGTGCGGTATATTGGTCAGACTCGTCGAAGCATGAGGAGTGTCCCGTTAGCATCGGTTGAGACTGAAGGATAAGGGAGCTTGGATGTCATCATTATTTTTTGACCGATTTTATCCTGGGATGTGGTAAAGTTTTTTCCTAAGCGTGAACGGGTGTCTTAGGTTTGTAACTTGGGTTTCGTAATAATTCAACTAGGGTGTCCTTACTGTTTTTCAGCCGAATTCATCGTGGGGTGTCGCGGGCCTCCTCTTCGTGGTCAATTGTAAGTACGAGTGTCGTAGAATTGGTGCTAAGGTGTCGTAAGGTTTCAACTGGGGTATCACGAACGACGACATCCCCGACTCAGGCTGTTAACGACACCCCAGTTCTCATCTGACGACACCCTAGCTTTAAGGCGACGGCTCCCATGCGGAACTGTTAGGAGGGGACCGACGACATCCCCGACTCAGGCTGTTAACGATACCCCAGCTCACATCTGACGACACCCTAGCTTTAAGGCGACGACACCCATGAGGGGACTGTTAAAGCGGGGCATCGTCGCCTTAAAACTATAAGCACGGGTATCGTAGCATTGTCGCTAGGGTGTCGTAAGGTCTCAACTGGGGTGTCACGAAGGATTTTTGGCCGAATTGCTCCTGGGGTGTGGCGGGAATTTTTCTCCATGGTCACTTATGAGCACGGGGTATCATAGCGTTGATGCTTGGGTGTCTTAATGTTTCAACTGCAGCGTCGTAGATCTTTTTCTGGGTGAACATAACTTGGGTGTCGCGGGCCTTCTCTTCAGCGTTAGTTATAAGCACGACACACCCTTTAGCAATTAAAGATACCCCATAGAACAAGCTACGACACCCCAGAAAGCAACATATGAAGATCGCGAAGGTTATAAGCATGGGTGTCGTAGCGTTGCTGCTAGGGTATCGTAACGTTTCAACTGCAGTGTCACGAATGATTTTGGCCGAATTCCTCCTTGGGTGTCGTAAGGTTATAAGCATGGGTGTCGTAGCGTTATCGCTAGGGTGTCGTGATGTTTGAACTGCAGTGTCGCAAAAGATTTTTGGTCGAGCATAATAGGGGTGTTGTATTTGTTTAACAGAGGTATCTTATTTCTTTAACTTGGGTGTCGCAATACTTCCGATTTTGTTCTTTGTAAAGCTCCTTTATTACACCAACTGTTTTTTACTTCGTGCTGCGGATGACATTTCCTCTAGAAGTTTTTATACAAAGACTTCAGTAGCCAAGTATTCCAGCCTCGAAGCTGAAATATTTTCTTTCGACCGAACTCCTCAGAGCGAGGGCTCATGATCTTGCTCAAACCTTGGACTGATTCTTTAGCATCCAAAAGCCAGAGCGAGGGGGAAGAAAGAGTTTTTCTTGCACAGATGTAATCCAAGAAAAAATGGCAATATAAGTAGGCTAGAGGGAAAGGGCATTTTCATCTGCATAATAATTTTAAAATAAAGGCGAAGCGCTTTTAATGGCCGTCATGATCAGGACGTAACATCGTAGCAAAGCCATACCGTTCTGCATCGTCAGCCACGTAGGATCTACGTGGATCAATCAGGAGAGGCGGTGCAGCACACGTAGAACTTGCTGCACCAGGGGCGGTGTACAAAGACTTTTCCTAGAAGTTTTCCAAGTTAGAGTATTATTTTTGTCACACAAGGGAAGAGACCAAGAATCGAATTAGAAATAGGATTTAAAATAAAATGATTTGTGATAGCTATAAATACAAGGTTCAAATCTCTTTGTCTATTTATAAAAATAACTAGAGGTAGTAAAAACCCAATCGGACCCACCAATTGAACCTATCCAAAAAAATAAAGTTATGGTTTTACTTTTTTTTTTTTAATTCGAATCTAAAATAATGCAAACTTGAAAGACCCAAAAATTTTAGGGTCTATTCAGGTGAAGTCATTAGTAACTCAGAATAGCTCTAAAATGATATTTGAATAAGATATATTTTTAATTTTATTTATTTATATAATATTATATAATTTTATAAATAATTTTTTACTAATTCATGATAAAGATAAAGAAAGAGGTAGACCTAAATTAATATGGATAGAAATAATTAAAAAAGATATAACTATTTGTAATTTGAATGTCGACTTAGTCATGAATAGAATAGAGTGGAGGAAGCATATTTATGTAACTAATCCCATGCAGTTGAAAAAAGGCTAAGATGAGTTGAATTGAGTTGTATCAATTAAATTATTTATATGATTAATATTTTAATATTTTATATTATTTGATATATAATATAGTAGATAGTAATGTGACTAAATAAATAATGGGATTAGAAGTGCAATTTTTCGAGAGTACTATTGAATGATCAACACCAATAACTTTAAATATTTCAAAAAAGGAGATAAAAGAGTATAATTAAGTATAAGTTTACTTCCTTTAATATTTATATGATTACTGTATTTTTAATATTTACTTATTTTATTTTGTTATCTTGTTAATAATTTGATATGAATACATCGAGGACACTCCTGCTCGCAATATAAAATTTGTGCATTTGCATTAATATTAATCAGTGTTAATATGAATAAATTACATTCAATTTTCATTCAAAGAAGAATAAAAAAATTAAGAACATTTTCGACAATGTCGCTAATCTTATTGTTCAGGCCCTCTCTCAATATCGTCGCAGCTAAGTGTCGCCGGTAATCTCTGACTTCCTCATCCATGAAATCCATCTTTATATCAGGATTGTTCCGTCGAGCAAGACATTCCATGTATCTCAGACAGTATAGGCCGTAATCCAGCGATCCGGTCGGTTGGCTTGGGCAATCCAAAATATCTTCTATCGGCCAATCCATCGCTTCCTTCTTATCGCAGTAGATATGAATATGTGGCCTAGAATTGTATGCCATTTCCTTGCATTGGCCTTGTACTTCGGGTTGCGTTTCAATGAATTCAGGTGCATGAACACCTTTCTTTCCATGTCGACAGCAACCAAATGCCAGTGCGAGTTATCAGAGTTTATAATGGTGAAAAGAAACCGGAATTGGGCCTTATCTTCATCCGATACATTGTCAAATATCGCAGCCCCAGATGTTCCAGCAAGTTCATGAGCAGGTGATGAGGAAGTCAGACATAGAGCAGATACGAAAATTGATGCAATTATGCACTTATGGTATCGGTCAGGATGCTCTGCCCAGTTGCGCATCAGAAACTCCTGGCCGCAATCAATTATCTGCCAATGGAATGTAAAACGATTAATATAATTCTAAAATCAACAACTAGAACATGTTCCTTGATATACTTACATCATCTATTATCATTTCATTGTTAATGAGATCTTGAAGATTTTTTCTTGCTGCAACGCCAGAAAACATATTTGTGTAGACGATCTCGTCGGTTTGTCGCTCGCTCAAAAAATTTTGAATAATTATTTGGTCATCTTCGACCGTTGTGTTGGGCTTTGACGTGCCCACTGTTTTCACCGACTTTTTAGGTCGGGTTGTCTCATAACATTCGCCGACGACCGTGGATGCCTTACGCTTCCTCGGCTCTTTTTTAATCCTCCTAACAAGCGAAGGCACTCCAATTATTTCTAAGTCCATATTGTCATCCTTTGGCGTAGGGGTACCAAGTTTATTATCGGATATGGACTCTTCTTTTTTTTCATTCCCCTGCTCTGTTTTATCAGCCAATGAATCCCCCTCAAATCTCTTCTCCTTGCTTTTGCATTCCCTGTCTCAATTGGAAACTCGGATGAATGGTCCTCCTCCATCTTCTTCTCCTCACTATTCCCCTGCTCTGTTTTATCAGCTAATGAATCCCCCTCCAATCCTGCGTCGGGCCAACAGCCAGCTGGACGGGCAAGTAGCGTCCCTCCAGCGCCAGATCGCCGACGCAGCGACCAAAGGAGATGAGAAGCCCCAGTGAGGGCTAATGTACTTTTTTTTTTATAAATAAAAATAAATTTTAGTAACTTGGTTGTCGCGGGCCTTCTCGCCGTGGTTAGTTCTAAGCACGGGTGTGGTAGCATTGGTGCTGGGGTGTCATTAGATTTCAACTGGGGTGTCGCGAAGGTGTTTAGGCTGAATTCGATAAGGGGTATCGCGGGTATTCTCATCTTGATCAGTTCTAAGCACGGGTGTCGTCGCCTTAAAGCTAGGGTGTCGTGAACTTTCAACAGTGGTGTCTCGTAGGAGTTTCGGCCGAAATTCAATTCTCCCTGGGGTGTCGCGGGGATTCTCCGCGCGGTCACTTCTAAGCACGGGTGTCGCCTTAAAGCTAGGGTGTCGTGAGATTTCAACAGGGGTGTCTCTAAGAAGTTTCGGCCGAAATCCAATTCTCCCTAGGGTGTCGCGGGGATTCTCCGTGCGGTCAGTTCTAAGCACGGGTGTCGTAGCATTGGTGCTGGGGTGTCATTAGATTTCAACTGGGGTGTCGCGAAGGTGTTTAGGCTGAATTCGACAAGGGGTGTCGCGGGTATTCTCACCATGATCAGTTCTAAGCACGGGTGTCGTCGCCTTAAAGCTAGGGTGTCATGAGCTTTCAACAGGGGTGTCTCGTAGGAGTTTCGGCCGAAATCCAATTCTCCTGGGGTGTCACGGGGATTGTCCGCGCGGTCAGTTCTAAGCACGGGTGTCGTCGCCTTAAAGCTAGGGTGTCGTGAGCTTTCAACAGGGGTGTCTCATAGGAGTTTCGGTCGAAATCCAATTCTCCTGGGGTGTCGCGGGGATTCTCCGCGTGGTCAGTTCTAAGCCACGGGTGTCATAGCATTGGTGCTAGGGTGTCATTAGATTTCAACTGGGGTGTCGCGAAGGAGTTGCGGCTGAATTCGACAAGGGTGTCGCGGGTATTCTCACCGTGATCATTTCAAATGGCCACATTTGCACGACGGGTGAAGGTGCACGGCCTCGCCTTATCACTAGGGTGTCGTGAGATGATAAATGGGGTGTCGTATTGTTTTAACCTTCGTGTCCTAAATCCTAATCCTTTGTCAGCATATATTAACAACTAAATCTATGGATATCATTGTTCATGACTGCGTGCCTATATTTTCACAGTTGATGCTGAAATTGTAGATCGGAAAGAAATCGATAACACTTCCGGCCGTGCACCTTCACCCGTCACTCCAAATGCAGTGGATGATATTGTAGTTCCTCAAACTAGGATGGAATTTAATTCAGCAGATGATGTATATACGTTCTACAATGGATACGCGAAACGAGTTGGTTTTGGAATCACAACAGTGTGTAGCAGGTCCAACAACAAAAAACAACTTTGCTTCAAGCACCTGACGTGTTGGAGGCAAGGAAAATCTAGAAAATCAGAGAAGAGTATGAATCATAGGGATACTAGGAAAGTTGATTGTATGGCATCCATAAAAGCAAGATTGAATGCTACAAGTGGTAAGTGGATATTGGATGAGGTTTCTTTAGAACATGACCATGGGATGTCCATAACATCAACTGGTTATCTACGGTCGCATAGGAAGATCAGCACACCAGAGAAGGCAGAGATCAGCAATTTTCATGCCGTGAATATTCCGACGACTCAGATATACTCTGCCATAGCAAGGAGAAAAGGGGGCAGAGGACAATTGGATTTGATCGAGAAGGATGCTCGTAACTTCATTTGTTGCGAACGTCAGTCTAAGCTGAAAGAAGGAGATGCTCAGTCGATGGTAATTCATTTCGCCGAAATGCAACTCAGAAATCCCAATTTCTTCTATTCCTTAGACCTCAAGGATAATGGTCATCTGAGGTCTGTCTTCTGGATTCATCCAAGGTCAAGATTGGCATGCACATACTTCGTTAATGTTCTAAGCTTTGACTCAACGTACTTGACAAATAGATATCAAATGCCTTTTTGTCCATTCGTTGGGGTCAACCATCATGGACAGTCCACCTTGCTTGGATGCGCATTGTTGTCTGATGAGAGTACTGAGACATATAATGGGTTTTTCAGACTTGGCTGGATGCAAATGGTGGTCAAGCACCTATTGCCATGATTACTGACCAAGATAAGGCAATCGAGGCTGCTGTCAAAGAAGTTTTTCCTAACACACGACATCGATTTTATCTTTGGCATATATTGAAGAAGATACCGGAAAAGATTGGACACATTTGCACGGCAAATCCCAAGTTTATGGTTGATTTCGATGAGGCGATATATGATTCATTGACCATAAAGTCATTCGAGGAAAGGTGGGCACATGTTATGGACAAATATAAAGAATGCAAGTCTATAGATTGGTTCAATGTCCTTTACGAATGTCGGAAAAATGGGTCCCAATTTACCTAAAGGATACATTCTTCGCAGGTTTGTATGTCATTGTCTTTGGTTCATGTTCGCGTTAAACATTTTTTTTTGTTGACAAAATTTTGAACAGGGATGTCATCTTCACAAAGGAGCGAGGGCATTAATCACTTCTTCGAATGGGTTTATAAATTCGAAGACAACACTAACGGAGTTCATAAGTAAGTACGAAGATGCCTTGAAAAAAAGATACGAGGCCGAAAATGAGGAAGATAATAGGACGTTGCAAACGATTGCTTTCCTAAAGACATCATCACCTTTTGAGAGACAAGCTGCAGGAAGGTATACACGGAGCATTTTCAAAAAATTTCAGAATGAGATCCTTGAAATGGCTGCATCAAATACAAGATTGATCAAGGAAGCTGGCAACACTTGTTTATATTCTATAAAGTCGTATGAAAGGATTGAAGTCGATGGAATTGGCAAGGAGATGATCAAAGATTATATCGTGTCATACGATAGAAATATTGAGGATGTCCAATGCCAGTGCCAATCCTTTCAGTTCAAGGGGTACCTGTGTAGGCATGCCCTGTTGGTTCTTCATCAAAGTGACGTATTTCGTTTACCAGATAAATACTTCTTGAAGAGATGGTGCAAGGACATGAAATACCAATTCGACGAATTTGACTGCAATACTGAGGGTTATGATAAAAGCACACGAAACTCACGGTACACAGTGACAATTTTTTAATTGAAATGTCTTAATATTTGTTATCGTTAATATTATGTTAATGATTGTAGATATAGTTTGCTGAGTCATCGGATGACGAAGCTCGCAGAGATAGCCTTCATGTCTGAAGATGCATTTAATGTAGTGATGGATGGTCTAACACCTATATTCAAAATTGCCGTGGATGCCAACTGTGCAGCTAAACCACGTACAGAGCTTGTAATTCAAGATCCTGAACAAATTAGGACGAAAGGTCGCCCAAGATAGAACAGATTAAAGAGTGGAGTCGAGAAGAAGTCAAAAAGATCAAGGAAAAATCAGGTCAAGGAAAGAGCTGCTTCAAGCATCAGACAGACTTGTTTACAGTCTATTAATACTAAGAGGACCTGGAGAGAATTGTTTCGCCGTCCGAAACTTTGATGGACGAATTTGATGCTTATGTATTGGGTCAACTTACACAAGAGCATATATAAAACATGGGTGTTGTAACTTTTGAATTATGGTGGCTTGGTCGCAAATGAAATGCTTTCAAAATAGGGTGTCTATTTCAGTAAAATGAAGTGCTTTTGGTACGACGACACCCCAGCTCTTGGCTAACGACACCCTAGCTCTTGCGCGGCGACACCCGAAAGGCGTAAACCTACGAGACATCCCAGTACTCGCGAACCGACACCGAAGATTTTAGCGCGACGATACCCCAGCTCTTGTTAAACGACACCCTAGCTCTTGCGCGGCGACACCCGAAAGGCGGAAACATACGAGACTTCCCAGTACTCGTGAGCCAACACCGAAGATGTTAGCGCGACGACACCCCAGCTCTTGGCAAACGATACCTTAGCCTTGCGCGGCGACACCCGAAAGGCAAAAACATACGAGACATCCCAGTACTCGCGAGCCGACACCGAAGATATTAGCGCGACGACACTCCAGCTCTTGGCAAACGACACCCTAGCCTTGCGCGGCGACACCCGAAAGGCGGAAACCTATGAGACATCCCAGTACTCGCGAACCGACACCGAAGATTTTAGCGCGACGACACCCCAGCTCTTAGAAAACGACACCCTAGCCTTGCGCGGCGACACCCGAAAGGCGGAAACCTATGAGACATCCCAGTACTCGCGAACCGACACCGAAGATTTTAGTGCAACGACACCCCAGCTCTTGGCAAACGACACCTTAGCTCTTGCGCGGCGACACCCGAAAGATGGAAACATACGAGACATCCCAGTACTCGCGAGCTGACACCGAAGATTTTAGCGCGACGACACCCCAGCTCTTGGCAAACGACACCCTAGCCTTGCGCGGCGACACCCGAAAGGCGAAAACCTACGAGACATCCCAGTACTCGCGAACCGACACCGAAGATTTTAGCGCGATGACACCCCAGCTTTGGCAAACGACACCCTAGCCTTGCACGGCGACACCCGAAAGGCGGAAACCTACGAGACATCCCAGTACTCACGAACCGACACCGAAGATTTTAGCGCGATGACACCCCAGCTCTTGGCAAACAACACCCTAGCTCTTGCGCGGCGACACCCGAAAGGCGGAAACATACGAGACATCCCAGTACTCGCGAGCCGACACCGAAGATTTTAGCGCGACGACACCCCAGCTCTTGGCAAACGACACCCTAGCTCTTGCGCGGCGACACCCGAAAGGCGGAAACATATAAGACATCCCAGTACTCGCGAGCCGACACCGAAGATTTTAGCGCGACGACACTCCAACTCATGTCAAACGACACTCTAGCTCTTGGCAAACGACACCCTAGCTCTTGCACGGCTACACCCGAAAGGCGAAAACATACGAAGGCAAACATATGAATACATCGAGGACACTCCTGCTCGCAATATAAAATTTATGCATTTGCATTAAATATTAATCAGTGTTAATATGAATAAATTACATTAATTTTTATTTAAAGAAGAATAAAAAAATCAAGAACATTTTTCGACAATGTCGCTAATCTTATTGTTCAGGCCCTCTCTCAATATCATCGCAGCTAAGTGTCGCTGGTAATCTCTGACTTCCTCATCCATGAAATCCATCTTCATATCAGGATTGTCCCGTCGAGCAAGACATTCCATGTATTTCAGACAGTATAGGCCGCAATCCAGCGATCTGATCGGTTGGCTTAGGCAATCCGAAATATCTTCTATCGGCCAATCCATCGCTTCCTTCTTATCGCAGTAGATATGGAATATGTGGCCTAGAATTGTATGCCATTTCCTTGCATTGGCCTTGTACTTTGGGTTGCGTTTCAATGAATTCAGGTGCATGAACACCTTTCTTTCCATGTCGACAGCAACCAAATGCCAGTGCGAGTTATCAGAGTTTATAATGGTGAAAAGAAATCGGAATTGGGTCGTATCTTCATCGATACATTGTCAAATATCGCAGCCCCAGATGTTCCAGCAAGTTCATGAGCAGGTGATGAGGAAGTCAGACATAGAGCAGATACGAAAACTGATGCAATTATGCACTTATGGTATCGGTCAGGATGCTCTGCCCAGTTGCGCATCAGAAACTCCTGGCCGCAATCAATTATCTGCCAATGGAATGTAAAATGATTAATATAATTCTAAAATCAACAACTAGAACATGTTCCTTGATATACTTACATCATCTATTATCATTTCATTGTTAATGAGATCTTGAAGATTTTTTCTTGTTGCAACGTCAGAAAACATATTTGTGTAGACGATCTCGTCGGTTTGTCGCTCGCTCAAAAAATTTTGAATAATTATTTGGTCATCTTCGACCGTTGTGTTGGGCTTTGACGTGCCCACTGTCTTCACCGACTTTTTAGGTCGGGTTGTCTCATAACATTCGCCGACGATCGTGGATGCCTTACGCTTTCTCGGCTCTTTTTTAATCCTCTTAACAAGCGAAGGCACTCCAATTATTTCTAAGTCCATATTGTCATCCTTTGGCGCAGGGATGCCAAGTTTATTATCGGATATGGACTATTCTTTATTTTCATTCCCCTGCTCTGTTTTATTAGCCAATGAATCCCCCTCCAATCTCTTCTCCTCTGCTTTTGCATTCCCTGTCTCAATTGGAAACTCGAATGAATGGTCCTCCTCCATCTTCTTCTCCTCACTATTTATGTTACCAGGCTCGCGGAGGACCAAGCTCCACCCAAGTCCATCACACAGGCTCGCAACATGTCCTCCAGAATCTGTATGGTCCTCTCTGATTGTCCATCTGACTAGGGATGATAGGCTGTACTGAAGTTTAGTTTGGTTCCCATGGCCTTATGAAGGCTCTTCCAAAACTGGGACACAAACCTGGTATCTCTATCTGATACAATAGATACCGGAACACCATGGAGTCTCACGATCTGCTCAATATACAAATTAGCCAATCTTTCACTAGAGACCCCAACTCTGAAAGGTAGGAAATGAGCTAATTTTGTTAGTCTGTCCACAATGACCCAAACTGCATCGTTGCTCTTAGGAGTTTTGGGTAGACCAGTCACAAAGTCCATTGTAATCTTTTCCCATTTCCACTGTGGAATCATCAGAGACTGAAGAGGTCCTACAGGCCTTTGATGCTCGGCTTTCACTTGCTGACACACCAAGCACTTGGCCACATACTGAGCAATCTCCCTCTTCATGCCTTTCCATCAAAAATTTTCCTTTAAGTCTCTGTACATCTTAGTGCCACCTGGATGCATAGTATAGGGAGAGTAGTGAGGCTCTTTCAAAATTTCAGCCTTTAGCTCTTCACTGTTTGGCACACAAAGTCTCCCTTCAAATTTTAGGGATCCATCTTTTATTATATAAAATTCATTCTGAACTCCTGATTGTACCACTTCTTTAATCCTTTGTAGCTCTGGATCTTCCATTTGGGAGGACTTGATTCTGTCAACTAAGGTCGGCTGGAGTACAAGTGCTGCAATTAGTCCATCAGACTGCTGTACTCTCAGACCAACCTCCCACTTCTCCAGATCTCTCAATACGTGAGGGTGGGAGGTAATCATAGCAGCTAACTCAGAAGAGAATTTTCTGCTCAAGGCATCAGCTACTACATTGGCCTTCCCAGGATGATACTGTAGATTCAGATCATAATCCTTCAATAGTTCCAACCACCTCCTCTGCCTTAAATTTAGCTCTTTCTGTGTGAAGATGTATTTTAGACTCTTATGATCTGTATACATATCACATGACACTCCATATAGATAATGCCGCCAAATCTTCAGAGCAAAAACTACAGCAGCCAATTCCAGGTCATGAGTAGGATAATTTTGCTCATAAGGTTTCAGTTGTCTGGAGGCATAAGCTGTCACTCTTTCATTCTGCATTAAAACACATCCCAATCCTTTTCGAGAGGCATCATTGTATATAGTAAAACCTTCAGATCCCGTTGGAAGAACAAGAATGGGAGCTGACACCAGGCGCTGCTTTAACTCCTTGAAACTTTCCTCACACTCCACTGTCCAGTCAAACTTCGCTCGCTTTTGGGTTAAGCGAGTTAGGGGTAGAGCAATGCGAGAAAAATTCTCCATAAATTTTTGGTAATACCCGACTAATCCCAAGAAGCTTCTGACTTCTGCCACATTGGTAGGTCGGCTCCAGTTAGTGATAGCCTCAATCTTTTTCGGGTCCACAGATACACCATCTTTAGAGATTATATGACCCAAGAAAGATACTTGATCCAACTAAAATTTACACTTCTTCAGCTTGGCATAAAGCTTCTTCTCTTGCAGAATCTGTAGCACAATTCTCAGGTGGTCCTCATGCTCCTTATGGCTCTTGGAATATATCAAAATATCATCAATGAAAACCACCACAAACTGATCCAGATATGGTTTAAAAATTCTGTTCAGTAAGTCCATGAATGCTGCTGGGGCATTAGTTAACCCAAACGGCATCACCAAGAACTCATAGTGGCCATATCTGGTTCTAAATGCTGTCTTTGGTACATCCCCTTCTTTGACTTTAAGCTGATGGTACCCGGACCTAAGATCAATCTTTGAGAATATCCGAGCTCCTTGAAGCTGATCAAACAAGTCGTCAATCCTTGGCAGAGGATACTTATTTCGCACTGTTACTTTATTGATTCCCCGGTAATCAATGCAGAGTCGAAGACGGCCATCCTTCTTCTTAACAAATAGAACTGGAGCACCCCAAGAAGAAGTACTGGGTCTAATAAATTCTCGATCTAGGAGCTTTTGCAGTTGATCCTTCAGTTCTTTTAGCTCAGCCGGGGCCATACGGTAAGGGGCCTTTGATATAGGCCCAGTTCCAAGAACTAGATCAATAGAGAACTCGACTTCCCGATCAGGAGGTAAATTAGTCAAATCCTAAGGGAAAACATCTGGGAATTCTCGAGCTATGGGAATATCCTCCAACTTGGTCTCTTCTTGCTGAAGGTCCTTAACTACAGCAAGAAATCCTTGACCACCACTTATCAAATACTTTCTAGCCTGCATCGCTGATATGAACATTGAGGTTAGGTGTTTCTGACCACCAATAAAACTGAACTCAGGCTGAGCGGACTAAGCCTGCAAAATATGGTGCTGCAAGTCCCGCATCGACTGCGCCATACCCGAGAGAACCTGAAGCATCTCGGTTTGGAGTTGCTGCTGATCAGTCCCAACTGCATTAGGAGGGGCAGCAGCTACAGTGGCTTCTAGATCTCCCTGTTGGCAAGCATTACCAACCTGGGAACTCTCATCATTTTATCAACTTCTAGTGCGACGTGCCATTCTTATTTCCTGATAAATTAGTTGTAATTAATATCACTGTAAGCATTAATTGTTAGGCTTTCAAAGCATAATTTCTGAGATTCCTTTAAATTTATAATTTGTCTCTATTTCACTCTAGTGTTTTGCCTAAAGTGTCATCATGTATATGTCCCTAATGTCATAACCAGGCTCTGATACCACTAAAGCTGTCACGCCCCAGATCCAAAAATTTGAACTAGGGTGACAACCCGCCGTATGCCAGTCATGCAAGGCATCTTGAACTTATCACATAAATCAATATAAAGCAAATTCCATATCCATGATTTGTTACAAACTAGAATTATCAGTCTTGGGCTATCTGCCCTACACACAAACAAATCTGAACTAAATCAAAATAATAAAACTAAATCTTCTTAATAGAAACTCCTTCTATCTCAATTATACATCTTCATTCCTGAGGCTCTGAAAAACATTATGAGAATTTTGTGAGCTCACACTCAATAAGTAAGCCTAATATAATTTTAAAATTTTATTTATCAGGCTATCATTAGGTTCATGTCATCAGATCAATTAGTTTGAAACTTAATTCAATAACAATTACATTGTTTATACTGTCATTATTTTTCTTTGTGTCCCACGGTCCTACAATACACATCATGTGTAGCCCTCTTAAATATCCCCTAAGAGGAAGGGTCCTGGTACCAGTATCTGTCATCTGTCATATGATAATCTGTCATGTGATAATGTGATAATCTGTCATATGAGAATCTATCATATGGGAATCTATCATGTGATGATCTGTCATGTGAGAATCTATCATGTGGAAATCTGTGAGAACCGCGGCGACACATAAAGCTTTACTGTCATTATCATGATTATATATTATCATAGTAATAACATGATTTTGCCAAATTAACATAATTATATTTAACTGTAATTTCATAGTTCATAAATTAAATAATTAATAAAATTATAATACTTGACTTACTTACCATAGTACACGAATTTCACTTGATAACCCAGCTAATTGGACTCCTGGGAACCTACAGAATCATTTTTTATTATTAAATTTCTAAAATCTGAATTATAAACTAATTCTTAAACTCTACCCAAACCACTTCACGAGCCCAACTTTGGGCTTGAATATCTCTCAATGTATGCACCCAAATAGGGAAATAAAATTATTCCCAGAAACTAGAATCAATCCTGATTCGGGCCATATATTTACTTTGTCATTCTCGGCCCGATACAGGGCCCAAAATGCTGCTTAAACTGGGCTCAGAGACGGCCCAACAAGGCCCAAAAATCGAACGGCCCAACGGCCCATTACTCTATTTAACCCCAGCTTCTCTGTTTCAAAAGAAACAGAGGAACTGAGAATCGCGCCGACGGCCAGGGCCGCCGTCGGCCAAATTGAAGGCGGTCCAGCCGCCGTTGGCCGGACCGTAGCTGGCCGCCGCCACGGCCAGCCTCCCCCACGCTCTCTCTCTCATCAATTTGGTACTTTAATACTTTCTTTTCTCTCTCTTTGCCCGCATGTCTTCCACGGTGCCGGCGCCAATTCCGGCCAAATTAGCGTCGGTCCGGTCGCCGTTGGCCGGACCAATGCCGACCCTCACCGAGATCGACCTTCCCTCTCTCTCTCTCTCCAATTTCTCTCTTATCCCTCTCTTTCTCTCTCACTGTCTTCCATGGCTAAGGATTACGCCGGCGGCACGGCCGGCCACCACGGCCGGCCGGACCTCCACCGGACGCACGCCCGGCGCCGGTGGAGGTCTCCGACCAAGGCCCAGGCCCGGCGAAGCGGCGAGCACACCGCCGGGCCCGAACCAAGGATCGGACCGGCGGTGAATGGTTCACAGATCGTCTCTTTCTCCCTCCTCCGCCCTCTTCTCTCTCTCATTGTTCTCCGGCACCCCACCGGACGTTGCCCCCGGTGCCGGTGGGGTTGTCGGCCGGGCTCAGGCCCGGCGAGGCGACGGGCACGCCGCCGGGCCTGAACCAGTGTCGGCGCACAGTGGAAGGGGAGGGAGCTGGGTTCTGTAACCCGGCTCCTCCCTATTCTCCGCTGTTTTCCTTTTTTTTTTAACTTTCTCTCTCAATCCTTCTCTCTCTCATGCATGGACAGAGGACTTACCAGAGACAGGTACGCTGGGGAAGAAACGTCTGCACGAGGAGATGATGAGAAGGGGCATCCACGTATGATGGGAAGGAGGGTTCCACATCATCTTTTATAGGCATTGCAGAGTCCCCATATCAAGGGACTCTGTAATTAGATATACTTGAAATTCAAATATCTAGAGTCTATCATCTGATCTCGTGATAACTCTCACGAGCAATTAAGATATACCTGGAATTCAAATATCTGGAGTCTATCATCTGACCTCGTGATAACTCTCACGAGCAGTTGAGAAATCTAGGGGATTACACAGAGAGAGAGATAACTAAAGGCAGAAGGTGATTAATACATTGCGGGCCTTCTATGCCTATTTTTGAAAGGCCTCATTCATTAACCCATGTGCATCCCGTGCACAAAGTTCTTTTCTATCTTTAAATCCATTCTACTTTCTCTTCTCCTTCCCATCTTTTGCATTAAATTCCATCAAGCCTTAGTATGGACTGGGCCAAGGCACAGATTCTCAGCAAGAAAAACTTTTTATATATCGCTTTCGGTGCAAGATGACTTGCATTGAACACAATGATTCATTAGTATATGTACTCGTGTCATTAGTATATGTACTCGTGCTAAAGATTCGCACCGTAGACTCACGGGTTCATGCATGAGCAAATCATCATGTCCGATACAAGCTATCCTATATCATTTCCAGCAAAATAAAAGATTGTAACTAAAACCAAAACTATCGGTATAAATTGAAAAATATAAAATACCTACTGTGAGCCCCTGCTCCCTCCACGGATTCTCACCATATGAGGATCCGCCATTGTTGACGGAGGAAGGGGGGCGCCGCCCCCTTCCTCTGCCATTGTTGACGGTCGTGGCAGGGGGGCACCGCAGCCAATCAAAGAAAGGGGGCGCCGACGCGCCCCCCTTCACATGGACACAGGGAAGGGGATAACCCTTCCCTCGCCATGATTTAAGGAGGGAGGGAGCACCCCTCCTCCTTCATTCTTGTCTTCCCCCCACTGACGACCAAGGTAAGAGAGAGAGAGAGAGAGAGAAATAGAGAGGGTAGAGAGACGGTTCAAGGCTTGGTTTGAGCCCGGCGGAGTGCCCGATGCCTTGCCGGGCCTGGGCGGCGGCCAGTGGCCCTCATCGGCGGCGGGCGACCATCCGATGAGGGTCCGACCGACCGTGGTGGCCGGTCGTGCCATCGGCACGGATCATGCCGCAGATGAGTGACAGGGAGAAAGAGAGATAAATAGAGGGGAAAGAGAGGAGGGGGAGCGCGGCCACGACGGCGGCCGGCTCCAGGCCAGTCGTCGGCGGCTGGCCCCTCCCCCCCCCCGGGAGTGGCCGGCAGCAGCCCTGGCCGCCGGCACAAAACTCCCCTGTTTCGGATGAAAGAGGGGAGGCGGGGGAGAAGGGATTAGCAGGCCGGTCGGACCGTTTGGGATTGGGCCCTGTTGGGCCGGCTCGCGAGCCATTTTTGGGCTACGATTTGGACCCCGTATTGGGCCAAAAATGGAAAAATAAAAATAAACCTCGGATTAGTGTTGATTCTAGTTTCTGGGGGTATTTTTATTTTTTCATTTGGGCTTATTTATTGGGAGATATTCAAGTCCTAAGTTGGCCCCGAGATTAAACTGGGTAGAGTTAAAAGCTATTTTGATATGCTATTTTTGGGGACTAAAAATTGAGAAATTGATGCTGTAGGTACCCAAGTGCTTAAATAGCTGATTTACATTTTTGAATTAGTGCCAGGAGGTAAGTAAGTCATTTATCATAATTTTTATAAATTATTAAAATATAAAAATTATGTATTTAAATGCTATATTGTTATATATTGCATTATTTGAAAAATAAGAAAATGGATTGGTATTATTATTTGCAAATGAGCATTTACTATGATTAGTTTATTATTTATTATATTTTGCAAATAATTGAGTTTCTATGTGGGCAACTGATCAATTAGCATGACTTTAAAATTGTTAAAAGTTTTATAAATGCGCATGTGTATTTGACATGTTTAATTCATTGTAACTATGAAAAGTATATGGATTGCATTTTTACAATGATACATGCTATTTGGCAAATGTGACATAAAAATGATACTTTATGTATATGATAATATGTCTCACCATGGTCCGCTATGATATGATATGATGTGATATGTTGCATGACTCAGTTGGCACCGGGACCCAACTCCATAGGAGGGTATATGGAGAACACACACCCAGGAGGTGTGCTGTGACAAGATATGGCAATATTATGCCACATGGCACCGGGACCCATCTCCATAGGGGGGTATATGGAGAACAAACTCTTGGGGTGTGTTGTAGCCGGATATGGCAGGATGTGAGTTCATGACACTGGTTCCAGGACCCTGACTCCCAGAAAATATTTATGGAGGATACACCCGAGGGGGGTGTTACACCCGAGCGGGGTGTTCTGTGTACATAGTGTGTGGCCGTGGGACATTGGTATAAAAAATGCATTTTTACATGCTATTTATAGTGGTACAGTGGTTTTATTCTGAAATTGTATATTCTTGAAATGCTATATATAGCAATTGCTTCCAAAATTATTTTGAGCATATGATGCATGTTTTGATAATATGGTAAAATGTATTTGAAATATGGAAGCTTGGCAGATGTTTATTAGGGAAAATTTGAGTTGATAAAAGCTTAAAGTAATTACATTATATTATAGTTGGCTTACTTATTGAGTGTGAGCTCATTTAAATCTCACAATGTTTTTCAGAGCTACATAACTGAAGATGGGAATATGGGGTAGTTGGAGAGTAGCCTAGATCTAATACCTTGTTGTAGTCCCATTGAATTATGTATTTTGGGCATGTAGCCTAAAACATATGATTATGGTTTTGTATTAAGAACAATTTGAATTTGGATGATATATAGTTATTATCCCTCATTGTATTAAATGTTATATTTCAGGACGCCTTGCATGCCAGGCATGCGGCGGGTTGCCACCCCTAAATCTAATATAGGGTCTGGGGCATGACAGCTTTTGTTGTATCAGAGCCTAGGTTTGACCTTAGGGACAAACACAAGATGACACTAGGCAGAACATTAAGATTACATTGGGAGGGTGATAACTTTATTAAAAATTTTAAGTAATATATTTTAAAAGCCTGAAATTTAGTGGTTTACAAGGATATTGACTGGAACCTAACTCTAGCAGGAGTTAAGAATGCCATGTCGCACTAGGAGTCTGCAGCCTAATGGGAACTCCCAGGCTAGTGACTCTGGCCAGTAGGGAGGCCAGCAAGCTTCTGGAGGCTCTGGTTCCGTTAATTTGGCTGACAATGATCAACCACAATTTCAGGCCCAGTTGCTTCAGGCTCTTGCGAGAATGTCGCAGGCTCTGCAAGCCATGTAGCAACAGATTCAGCAAACCCAGCCTACTCGGCCTGCCTCTCCCGCTCCGCAGCCTGCTCAGTCGACTCCATCTCAGCCCTGGCGGAGAGGGGGCCAAAGCTTTGCTGAGTTCAAGAGCTTGGCCCTTGCTCCTTTTTGTGGATCTACTAACCCTGCCGATGCTGAAAAATGGATGAGGAAGATGGAGAAAGCCTTTGTAGCTCATGGTAGCCAAGAGGAGGAGCGAATCAGATTCGCTACCTACCTCCTCCAAAGGGAGGCATATGATTGGTGGCTACTTGTGGAGCAGCGAATGGACGGACGGGCTATTTCCTGGGGAAAGTTTAAAGAAGCCTTCTATGACAAATACTTCCCCAATAGTGTGCAGAGATAAATGCAGTCAGAGTTTGTCAAACTGGAGCAAGGAAATCTCTCTGTGGCACAGTACGAAGCTGAGTTTACCCGGTTGGCTCGGTTTGCTCCAGACATAGCAGCCACTGAGAGAGCCAAGATCATCAAATTCACCGAGGGACTGAGGCTTAGACTGATGCAAGCAGTCAATGCCTTTGAACTATCCACATTCAGCACTGTGGTGAACAAGGCCCTGGTGATTGAGAGGGATATGGGTGTGGTTCATTAGCAGTGGGAGCAGCAGTAGAGGAAGAAGAAGGGGTCTCCTTCTGGCCAGTCTTCAGGTCAAGCCAAGAAGAAAGGCCCTTATCAGGCCCCATCAGGACCGAAGGGTATGGAAACCTGTTTCCCTCAATGCGGAAACTCCCACCCAGGCAAGTGGTGCCGCGGGACGACTGGTGCCTACTTCATATGTAGGCAGGTGGGTCACAAGATGGCCACTTATCCCCTTCGGAGGGATCAACAGCCTCCTTCGGATCAGGGTAGAGGCCAGTAGCAGCAGCCTAGGACCCAGGGAAGGGTCTTTACTCTCACACAATAGGATGTTGCCGCTTCTAACTCCGTTGTGGCAGGTACGTCTGTTACTTAAATACTCGTTTAAGATTGTTTCATTCATATGCGATGTGATGCATTGATCATGAATGATAAAAGTATTGTTAAACCTCATGACATCTAAGACAAATTAAACTTTGTGACCAGGTATAATTAAAGTAGGCAACACTTATGCTCAATTCTTAGTAGATTCGGGTGCCACGCATTCATTTGTATCTAGCACATATCTCACCAAGGATGAATCTTTGACGAACGTTCCTCTAGAGCAAGAGTTGCACATTGCTCTCCCAAATGGTGATGTTATGAGGGTAGACTCAGTATGCAGATCTTGCTTGATTAACATGGGGGATAGGAGATTGAAGGCCGATCTAATCGTTCTCCCACTAAAATCCTTTGATGTTATCCTTGAGATGGACTGGTTGGCCTCCTATCATGCTTCAGTAGACTGTTTCAAGAAGATGGTAATCTTCAACATTCCTAATCAACCTGAATTCAGTTTTACTAGAAGTCAAGAGCATCTGACCTCGGTGTTCATGTCAGCACTACAGGCCGTAAAGTATTTGAAGAAGGGTGGCCAAGGATTTCTTGCTGTAGTCAAAGACCTTCAGCAAGATGAGGTCAAGTTGGAGGATATTCCAGTGGCTCAGGAATTTCCTGATGTATTTCCTGATGATTTGACCAAATTACCCCCAGATCGGGAGGTTGAGTTCACTATTGATTTGGCCCCTGGCATTGGACCTATATCAAAGGCCCCATACCGTATGGCCCTAGCTGAACTAAAAGAGTTGAACAGCCAATTACAGGAGCTCCTTGACCGGGGATTCATCAGACCCAGTGTATCTCCTTGGGGCGCTCCAGTATTATTTGTCAAAAAGAAAGATGGAAGTCTTTGGCTCTGCATTGATTACCAAGAAATCAATAGGGTAACAGTGCGGAACAAGTATCCTTTGCCAAGGATTGATTATCTATTTGATCAACTTCAAGGAGCTCAGGTATTCTCGAAGATTGATCTTCGGTCAGGATACCATCAACTCAAGGTCAAAGCTGGAGATGTGCTTAAGACAGCATTCAGAACTAGGTATGGCCACTACGAGTTCTTGGTGATGTCGTTTGGGTTGACTAATGCCCCGGCAGCATTCATGGACTTGATGAACAGAATCTTTAAGCCATACTTGGACCAGTTTGTGGTGGTGTTCATTGATGACATCCTGGTATATTCTAAAAGCCAGGAGGAACATGTGGACCATCTGAAGATTGTTCTGCAAACTCTTTGGGAGAAAAAGCTTTATGCCAAGTTGCAGAAGTGTGACTTCTGGTTAAGCCAAGTATCATTCTTGGGTCATATAATATCTAAGGATGGCATATCTGTGGACCCGAAGAAGATTGAGGCAGTTGTAAACTGGTGTCGGCCTTCCAATGTATCTGAAGTAAGAAGCTTCGTGGGGCTGGCTGGATATTATCGCAGATTTGTGGAAGTCTTCTCTCGCATTGCTCTATCCCTGACTCGTTTGACCCAAAAGAAAGCAAAGTTTGACTGGACTGAGGAGTGTGAGAGAAGTTTTTAGGAGCTGAAGCAACGCCTAGTATCAGCCCCCATCCTTACCCTTCCGTCAGGATCTGGAGGATTCACCCTATTCACAGATGCTTCTCGGAAGGGATTGGGATGTGTTCTGGTGCAAAATGAGAAGGTGATAGCTTATGCCTCCCGGCAACTAAAGCCATACGAGCAAAATTATCCTACCCATGACCTGGAGTTGGCCGCCATGATTTTTGCCTTGAAGATTTGGCAGCATTATCTCTATGGAAAGACATGTGATATATACATAGACCACAAAAGTTTGAAGTACATCTTCACTCAGAAGGAGCTAAACTTGAGGCAAAGAAGGTGGATGGAGCTACTAAAAGATTATGACCTGAACCTGCACTATCATCCAGGGAAGGCCAATGTGGTAGCTGATGCATTGAGTAGGAAGTCCTCCTCGGAGTTAGCTTCTATGATCACTTCTTAGCCTCACATCCAGAGGGACCTTGAGAAGTTGGAGGTTGGATTGCGAGTATAGCGGTCTGCTGGGCAGGTAGCAGCACTTGTACTCCAACCCACCCTAACTGATCGGATCAAGTCTTCCCAGAAAGAAGACTTGGACCTGCAAAAGATTAAAGAAGCTGTGAAGTCAGGGGTTTAAAATGAATTTGCTATAATAGAGGATGGATCTCTGAGATTTGATGATAGGCTCTGTGTGCCAAATGTGGAGAAACTAAAAGCAGAGATTCTAAGGGAGGCTCACTACTCTCCTTATACAGTGCACCCAGGAGGCACCCAGATGTACAGATACCTAAAGGAAAACTTTTGGTGGAAGGGAATGAAAAGAGAGATTGCTCAGTATGTGGCCAAATGTTTAGTATGTCAGCAAGTGAAGGCTGAGCATCAAAGGCCTGCGGGACCCCTTCAGTCCTTGATGATTCCACAGTGAAAATGGGAGAAAATCACTATGAATTTCATGACTGGATTGCCTAAGACCCCCAGGAGCAATGATGCAGTATGGGTCATTGTAGACAGATTGACAACGTCAGCCCATTTCTTTCCATTTAAGGTTGGGATCTCCAGTGAGAGATTGGCCAACACGTATATTGAGCAAATTGTGAGGCTTCATGGTATTCCCGTATCTATTGTATTAGATCGGGATACTAGGTTTGTGTCCCAATTCTGAAAAAGCCTTCATAGAGCTCTAGGGACCAAACTGAACTTCAGATAGCCTTTCATCCCCAGATAGATGGACAGTCTGAGAGGACCATACATATCCTGGAGGACATGTTGCGAGCCTGTGTGATGGACTTGGGTGGTGCTTGGAACAACCACTTGTCGTTAGTGGAATTTGCTTATAATAATAGTTACCAAGCCAGTATCCAGATGGCTCCATTTGAGGCCTTGTATGATAGAAAATGCAGATCTCCCTTATGCTGGGATGATGTGGGGGAGAGAAAATTTTTGGGCCTGGAGCTGATTCGGCAGACCGTAGAGAAGGTGCAGTTAATTAAAGGATGACTCTGCACAGCTCAGAGCCGACAGAAGAGCTATGTTGATGTGAGTAGAAGGGAGCTAGAATTTCATGTTGGGGACCATGTCTTTCTGAAGATATCACCAACCAAAAATATGATGAGATTTGGGATTAAAGGTAAGCTGAGTCCACGATACATTGGGCCATTTGAGATTCTGAGCAAAGTAGGGAAGGTGGATTATAGCTTGACATTACCTCCGACACTCTCTGGGGTACACAATATATTTCATGTATCCATGTTGAGGAAGTACATTTCTGACCCCAGCCATGTGATAGAATTTGAGCCCATGCAGTTAAGGAAGGATCTAAAATATGAGGAGCGCCCTGTGCGTATTATGGACCGCAAGGATCAAGTTTTAAGACGACGTAGCATTCCCTATTGTTGACCCAATTATTGATTTTGATGATTAATAAAAGATATGAGTATATTCATTTTGTTACTAATAAATTTAACAAGTGTTTCGGGGCTTAAAAATATTTGATTAATCAAAAGGTATAAAGAAATGTGTTTTGAATCAAATGTCAAAGGTATGTTTCAAATTTAGAGCATGGAGTCGACACCTAGAAAGTCTGGAGCTGACCCCATGGCCGATCAAATGCTTTTCTGATTTTTGGCACGATCTGGAGCTGACACCCAGTGTTTCGGAGCCGACACCCAGAGTTTCGGAGTCGACACTTACAATGTCTGGAGCCGACTCCAATGCGGGAACAGAAAGCATGTTTTTGGACTACCCTGGAGCCGATACTTACAGTTTTCTGGAGCCGACACCTGAACGCAGCGAGCCGACACTTACCTTTTCCGGAGCCGACTCCTCAGCGAACTTTTACTTTCTATTTTTGGATACACGACTTGGAGCCAACACCTGAAAAGTTGGAGCCGACTCTAACCTGTCAGGAATGGATTATTAAAATGTCAGAACGGCCTCCAACAGTAATATTTTCTCACCTAATCTCTAACGGACACTTTTTTTGTGTGTAGGAGGAATCCAAGGACAGAAATAACTGCTAGTTTTTTACCTAATCCTGGATTAAGAAGAATATATAAAAGGGGAGCCCGTTCGTTTGAAAAGAGAGACGAAAAATAGAGAAAAATCAAATTGAAAAATCCAAGAAGTCTTGAGCAAGAAATCTAGAGGAAAGAATTAAAGTTCAAATCCATCAACTCCAGAAAGCTCAAAGAGAAATCCAAGGCATTCAATTTCAAAATCAGAGGATTTTCAAAAGAAGAAAAAGAGAGCCAAAATTCATGTTTTTCCCAACTTCTCATCTGCAAATCTTTGTGAAGAATCCAAGATGAGGGCTGATTCAACATCTCAAAGGAGAAGAGGAAAAGAAGAAAAGAAGAAAAGCACAAATCAACTTTGCTTCAAACAGGCGTTTCTAACCTTGTTTATTTATATTGAATATTTGCTCATTTGAGGAGCTGTTTGTTGTTATAAACTCTATTCTCATTTGTTCTTGCTAGTTCAATCAGGGGGATTGAATTAGTGGAGGCAGTATACCTCGGGTCAAGCTAGATTAGCTTGAGGTTTGGGTTTTGTGCTGGTGAGCCCGAGAAAACCAGCTGGGTTTGTTGTGATCCCATGGGAAACAACAAGTTTTGAGTTGTGAGCTTGCAAAACAACTCGGCTGTAATCTAGTTGATTATAGTATGGACCCAAGTGGTACTTGGGAGTGGACGTAGGTATTGGATACACCGAACCACTATAAAATCCTTGTGTTTGTCGTGTTTTGTTTCTCTCTCTCTCTATCTCTTTGTTTGTGGTTAATATTTATCCTACACTTAATCTTGTGTATTCCAAAACTAATTGTCTTAAAAGGTTAAAATTTTTTTTAGAAACCAATTCACCCCCCCCCCCCCTCTTGGGTTGCCATCTGGGCCAACAAATGGTATCAGAGTAAGTGCTCATTTGATTTTGGTCTAACGATCAAGAGCTAAAGATCCAAATGGCAGCTCAAGCTAGTTCATCTTATTTAGAAGGTCAATCCACTAATCGACCTCCTTTGTTTAATGGAACTAATTATAGTTATTGGAAAGCTAGGATGAAGATTTTTATTCAAGCACTTGACTATGACTTATGGGGAATCATAGTTAATGGTCCACACACACCCACAACTAGAGTAGACAACATGGTGATTCCTAAATCGGAAACGGAATAGGATGAACATGATAAGAAGTTGGCTCAGCTCAACGCTAAAGCCATGAATGTTTTGTATTGTTCATTGAATGCTAATGAATTTAATCGAATTTCTACATGTAATTCCGCAAAAGAAATTTGGGATAGATTAGAGGTTACCCATGAGGGTACAAATCAAGTTAAAGAATCAAAAATTAATATTTTAGTGCATAAATATGAACTGTTTAGCATAGAACAAACTGAAACAATTACATGCATGTACACAAGATTCACTGATATTGTAAATGGGTTGAAAAGTCTTGGTAAGATTTATACTAATTCTGAACTTGTTCGTAAAATTCTTAGGTCACTTCCAAGATCATGGGAAGCGAAGGTGACTGCAATCCAAGAAGCTAAGGACTTAAATGTTTTACCTTTGGAGGAGCTACTTGGATCCTTGATGACTCATGAGCTGACTATGAAGCAACATCAAGAGGAGAAAGTCAAGAAGAAGAAAATAATTGCTCTCAAGGCTGCAGAGAGTGAGGAAAGCTACAGTGATGGTGATGATGATGAGGAGACTGCACTTCTTGCTAGAAAATTTAAAAAATCTATGCAAAGAAGGAGACCCTTCCACAAGAAAAAGTCTGGAACAAAAATGGAAGGAGAAAAAGAGAAAGAGAAGGATAAAGAAAAAGAAAAAGAGCCCTTAATATGTTATGAGTGCAAGAAACCGGGACATTTCAGATATGACTATCCTCAATTAAAGAAAGTCTACAAGAAGAAGAAGAAGGCTTATGTTGCAACATGGAGTGATAGTGAAGAATCCTCTTCCGAGGAGGAATAAAAGGAAGTTGCCAACATTTGCTTTATGGCAAACAACGATGACGAAGTAAGTACCGAAACCCTCAATGATGAATTTAGATTTGATGAATTATATGAGGCTTTCAATGAATTATTTAATAATTTTAAAATTCTGAAAAAGAAAAATAAGTTTTTGAAAAATAAAAACTTAAATCTATGTAAAGAGAAAAATGATTTAACACTTAAAGTTAAGGATTTAAAAGATAATCTTACTTTTGAAGTTGAAAAATTGAAATCAAAAAATAAAGCTTTGATTGAAGAAAAAGGATCAATTTCCAATGAAAATGATAGATTAAAGAAGGAAGTTGATAAATATAAAAATATAGTTGATAAATTTACATATAGTTCTGAAAAACTTAATTTATTATTGAGCAATCAAAGAGCTATATTTGATAAGGCTGGATTAGGTTATAGGCCTAACATAAAACAAAAGTATGTCAAAAACTTCTTTAGAAAAGAACTAGATAAAAATGAAGTTTTATGTCATTATTGCAACAAGAAAGGCCATAAATCCTATGAATGTAATGCAAGAAATAGTAACAAGAAATTAATTGTTAAAGAAAGGAAATATGGGTTCTAAAAGGAACAATCTTTTTTACTACTAACCATGAAGGACCCAAGAAGGCTTGGGTACCTAAATATAAGACTTGATCATTTTTGCAGGAGTGTCTTGCGGCCAAAAGATCAAAGTGAAAGTGGTATCTCGATAGTGTTGGGAATTGTATCCTAAAGCCAATCATTTGATGATTGTGTTGATGTAAATTGTATATAAATTGATATATTAATAAAAGTTATTTGGCAGTTTATTCATTACAAGAACATCTTCTTAAAACTCCTAATAGTAATGAAGCCCTCGGGATCTTCCTTCACGATAAAGGAGGATTTATCTTTGAACGTCCTTAAAAGAGTTCGCGACCAAATGATATACTATGATAGGGCCATAGTACTATCAATTATAGGACGTTGTATATCATATTTGTTGGTTGTCCTCTTAACCAAGGAGTGTAGAGACACTGGTATGACATACAGGTGAAAGTGTAGGAGTACATTTCACCGAACGTGACTCATTTTCGGATACTCTACTGTCAAGAGTTAATCCGAGAAGATATAGGTATAAGTATCCTCCAGACCTGAAGATCACAACCAGTGGCTTACAAGAAACTCATTGTACTTAGGTGCCGGACCACCTGGATTTCTAATCCAGCTATGAAAGGTTACTGGGTGCAGTCAAGTACTTATGGTAATCAGTTGTGGATCAAGATGGAATTTGACCTATCCCATTAAAAGGAGAAATGCTTGTGTTTCAATTTAGCAAGACCTTGGCCAAGGCACTTCATGTGAAAGTCACATGATCACTAAAATTGAAATCACTTTATGGATTTGCTGTTTAGAGTTGACAGGCTCTTAAGCCATCCTTAGCATTTGTGGTCAAGAGGATGAATTATACGGTAACTGTTTCTTAGGGTTCTTGGAGTTTGCTCGGCAACTCTTCGACCTATCCGGACGTCGGGTTCCATTGCTAGATGGGCACATCGATTAGTATAGAAAATTGTTTCTATGTTACCGGCTTAGGTTCGAACCTAGAGAGTCACATGCATAGAAGTTTCCTAGGATGATTTATTTGCTGATCAACGATTGAGAATCGTATATGATTTAATTAATCAATTTGATTGATTGAATTATCTCAATTGGATTAAGTACAAGTGAATAAGATTCAATTTGGTTTAAGTCTACTAGAAGGACTAATCAATTTCAAATATTGATTTGAAATTAGATTTGATTTGAATTTAAATAGATTCAGGATTAGCCAAATTTGATTTGGGCTAGGACCATGATCTATATTGGTTTAATCCAATAAATTCAAATTAGCTTAAAACCAAAAATCCAAACCCCATGTGTGAAAAATGTTTTCTCGCATGATGAGATAACTAAAATCTCATCTCATGAGAAATTAAATTCTCATGCAGAATTTAATTTATAACTTTTAGTCTTCTTCAAATGATTCCCAAGTTCAAGAAAAATAAATTTTGCTAAAAGGTGCCTCTTTGGAAGAGCACTCCACACAACTCTTCATGCATTGACAAGTGTGTGAATTAATGTGCCTCTTTGGAAGAGCACTCCACACAACTCTCCATGCATTGACAAGCGTGTGAATTAATGTGCCTCTTTGGAAGAGCACTCCACACAACTCTTCATGCATTGATAAGTGTGTGAATTTAATATATCTCTTTGGTTTTCACAAAACAGCAGAATTCTAAATGTTAGAATTCAATAGGCTGGCTAATATGAAACTATAAATAGAGGACATCCCTCACCAGATAACAAAACACAAGATCAAAAGAGATCAAAAATTCTAAATAGTTAGAACCAAGTGTTACAGTTCTAAGAGTTAGAACAAAAAATTATGGTGTGATTTTAGTGTTAGCAAAAGCTTGATGGATCTTGGAGGAAGATTCAAGTGGAAGAATTCAAGATCAGCAAAATTATTTTTTGCGAGCTAGCACTCCTAGGAATCCGATCATTCGGAGGCTTCGCGTGGACAATACTAGAGGCCGGATGATTGAACAGCTGCAGAGCACAAAGGATTTACCTACTGTTCTTAAGGTGAGTGATTTGATCCTTAGATCTTAAGGCAGGCTTCAAGATGAGTAGTATGACTTCTCATCTTGAAGATTAAGATATGATCTTAATTATTTAATTTATATGCAATACTTAGATCAAACGATCTTATAATATAAGGCAAAGATATGATCTTGATGCATGTTAGAAAGATTAATATGTAATCTTTAAATTTCTGCATTGATAATTGTTATCAAATTTTAAAATATGCATACCTCGGGGATTAACTCTCTCAACACATGGTATCATAGCATGGTTTCTTATTGATCTAATTTATTGCATGTAAATTAATGTTCTTATTAATTGTGTAATTATGGCTAAAACTAATCGCAAGGCTATATGGTCACAGATGGATTGAAAATCCAAATTACCCATTCAATGAGGTATTCTGTGACATATTGCCGTGCTATTGTTTTATTATTGATGTTCAATCCAAAGATAATTTAAATTGAGCTTATGCATCAAAACATAGATTACACGCACTCTCAAAAGATGTTTTATATTTGATACATATTGATGTTGTATAAAAGCATGATATTTGCATGTTTAGTATAAAACATAGATATGATATATGATGGCATGATGTCTATGTTATGAAACATACAAATATTTATGAGAGTCTAATTTGAATGTCAAATGTTAATTCATAATCTCTTTAGATATGATCTAAATATAGGAATTATGAGTAGTAACATAATACATGTGATGCTTGATTGAAATATATGACATGTAAACATGAAATATATTTAATCTTTTGGGTTAGCTAAATCGGGTCCATAAAGGGTTAGACCCTAAGGTTTAAATCAACTGAACTAAAAGAGTATTTGAACAAATCTAATTAGATTAGGTTAAGAATGCTCTAAATCAAACAATAGTTGTAGTTGATCATGTCCTTCTCTTTGATTAAACCAAATGGAAGTAGATTAGGCTCTGTGGTTGAGCATGAATCTCTTAGATGGTCAAATCAGAATTGGTTAACATATGATGTCAAGGTGAGTTGGCAAGTTGCTCTAGGATCAACGATCGAATGGTTTTTAATTGGGAGCTACTCGTATTGATGCGTCTTTAACGAGTTAATGGCATATCCCTCCCATCGATCTCACTCACCTGGTCAATGTGGTGAACCATTTATGATTCAGATCATTTACCTGATTTGGGTTGACCCATGCCTGTAAGGAAATCAGTCTGACTGATTTAGGTGCCACTTAACCTGACTTAATCTTGTTTCATTCTACCCATTTCATACATTCAGTGGGAGAACTTGATTAGTCAATTTGTCTTCAAATTATAAAATCCTCTAAAATTATTAGGTCTTTAAAATGAAATAGTTATATGATAACTAGATCATAGCCTCCCATTAAGGTGGGTGATAATGAGTCTGATGTCTTGATAATCATTGGAGGCACTCCATGCCTGGTGCTTGTCAACCATCGAATTATCATTCATTATATGATAAGTCAGCGTAACTATTAAATAGACAGTCAGGTGAGCCGAGCTTCACTCGGGCTTGGTTGTCTATTGATAGGTTACACTGATTATATCATTTAATGGTTGGACCTAACCAGAACTTTTAGTGGAGGCACTCCATGCCTGCTGAAGAGGTACATGGGGCAAAACTGAACACTAAGAATTATTTTGAGAAACAATTAGTTTTGAACCTACTCTTAGATGCATATGGGTTGGCCAAGCTTCACTTGGGCCTGTATGTAGTCTATGTAGATCTTAGTGCCCGCTAAAGAATTAAGAATAATTCTTTGAATTGGGGTGTAGAGGCTGCCAATTTAAACAAAATAGTGGGAGAATCTTTAGACTAAAGTCCAAGTCTTTAGACTGAATCAATTTATATACTAATAAACTTTAGTTTTTCCTTATTAAGAAAATGGCCACTAATTTATCATTAAGGTCCCTATTGGATAGTGACAAGTTGAATGGTTCAAATTTCAATAGCTGGTTTAGAAAACTTAAGATCGTCCTTGAGCATGAGAGGATTCTATATATTCTTAATAATCCTGCACCAAAGATACCTGATGCAAACACACAAAGTTCTGAGAAAGACACTTATCAGAAGTGGCTCAATGATAGAACTAGCATACGTTGCATCATGCTAGCAGCAATGAACGATGAATTCGGTCGCCGGTTCGAGAATGCTCAGCCAGAAGAAATCATTCAAGCGTTGAATGAATCTTTCGGCACACCTGACGACGTTGAAAGGCACAAGACTAGTTGTGCTATTTTTAATGCTCGAATGAGGGATGGATCTCCTGTCACTGATCATGTATTGTACATGATCGAGAAGATAGAACTACTAAGCAAGCTCGGCTTTCCCCTACATGAGCAGTTGGGAAAAGATGTGATCCTGAATTCCTTACCTCCATCCTTCTGACCTTTCCTTACTCATTTTCGAATGACAAAGCCTGCAGTCAACTACCACGGTTTGTTGGGGTTGTTACAGAACTTTGAGAAGGATAACCAGCTCTCTAAGGGTTTGGTTAATGTGGTTGAAGGATCTAAGGTAGGGCATCAACCCTTTAGGAAAGAAAAGAAGAAAAAGAATAAGAAAAAGGTGCAACATGCTAGGACATCTATAAGGGGTCAGATGCAGAAGAAGAAAGTTGATAAAAGTCAAGCTGAATGCTTTCATTGCAAGATGCAAGGGCACTGGAAGAGGAACTGTCCTCTTTACATTGTCACACTTGATCCAAACTGGCCGAAGAAGAAAAAGGGGCAAGATGTTGCTCAACAAGGTATTTATATGATAACACCTTGTAATTTTTCTGTATATGATAATCAGACCTGGGTATTGGATACCGGGAGTCCTTTTAACATTTGCAATTCATTGCAGGGACTACATGTCACTAAAAGATTTGAGGACAATGAAAGATTCCTTAATGTCGGCGATGGAAGATTTGTTCCAGTTCTGGCATTAGGAGTTCTTGAAATAGTTTTCAATAGAAATATCATTATACTAAATGATTGTCATTTTTGCCCAACGTTCTTGTTGAACATAATTTCTGTAGGCCTTCTGGCCAAAAGTTATTATGAAATTTCAATAAAGGATGTTACTTTGAATATCATTATGAATGGAGTCACTGTAATGACTGGGCATTTATCTAATGGCATTTATATATTATCACAGCCTGTGAATGTAGTGTACAAATCAAGTAAGCGTCCTAGAACAACTGATGTCACAGACATTTATCTTTGGCACCATCGGCTGGGTCATATCAATAAGAACAGATTAAATAAGTTAACTCAGGAGGGCATCCTTCGAGTTGATGATTGTGAATCATTAACTACCTGTGAATCATGTCTTCTTGGTAAAATGACCAAGTCATCTTTTACTGGAAAAGGTGAAAGAGCTAAAGAGCTATTAAGTCTAGTACATACTGATGTATGTGGACCAATGAGCACTTGTGCCAAAGGTGGATATTACTACTTCATTACTTTTACAGACGACCTTTCTAAGTTCGGTTATGTCTATCTTATGTGACATAAATATGAATCATTTGAAATGTTCAAACAATATCATAAAGAAGTAGAAAAACAAACAGGAAAATGCATTAAGATCCTTCGATCAGATCGAGGAGGCGAATACCTTTCCAATGACTTTGTGACATATTTAAGGAAGAATGGGATTCTCTCCCAATAGACTCCTCCAAGAATACCATAACATAACGGTGTGTCGGAAAGGAGGAATCGAACTCTGTTAGACATGGTTCGGTCCATGATGGGTTTTGCAAGCGTGCCAATATCCTTTTCGGGATATGCATTAGAATCAGCTTGTCATATTCTTAATAAGGTTCCAAGTAAATCTGTTTCAAAAACTCCACATGAGATGTGGTATAGACATAAACCGGTAATCACCTATCTGAGAGTCTGGGGGTGTCCAGCTTATGTGAAACATGCAAAATCAGACAAACTTGAACCCAAATTTGACAAATATTTTTTCATCGGCTATCCGAAAGAAACCAAAGGATATTACTTCTACAATACTGAAGAACAAAAGTTGTTCATTAGTAATAGAGCAGTTTTTCTTGAAAAGGAGTTCCTTAGTGAAGGAACAAATAATAGCTCTAATGTTGAACTTGAGGAAGTTCATCAAGTAGAAGGAACAACACAAACCAGTGAACCCTTAGAATCTGAGTTGATTAGATCAAACTCAAAACCCATTTTAGATGCACCATTAAGGCGATCTGGTAAAGTACCACATCAACCGGACAGATACTTAGGTTTCTTGGTCCAGAACGATGATCCTGTTGAACTCGATGAGAACAACAAGGATCCGATCACCTATATGGATGCTATGCAAAGGACTGACTCTAATAAATGGCTTGATGCCATGAAATCCGAACTTGATTCCATGAAGGACAATAATGTATGGACATTAGTTGACCCCCCCGAAGGGATAAAACCCATAGGGTGTAAGTGGGTTTTCAAGAGAAAAAGAGGCGCAGACGGAAAGGTTGAGACCTATAAAGCACGTCTGGTTGCCAAGAGGTATCATCAACATTATGGTATTGACTATGACGAAACGTTTTCTCCTGTGGCAATGCTGAAATCCATTCAGATTATGCTAGCTATAGCAGCACACTTAGATTATGAGATTTGGTAAATGGATGTTAAAATCGCTTTTCTAAATGGTGATTTAGAAGAACAGGTGTATATTATACAGCCTGGAGGTTTTATATCTAAAGACGAGTCTAAAGTGTGCAGGCTACAGAAGTCTATTTATGGACTTAAGCAAGCATCTAGGAGTTGGAACATACAATTTGATAAAGTGATCAAATCTTATGGCTTTATTAAGAATAAAGAAGAACCTTGCATTTATAAATGGGCTAACGGTTCCGTTATTGTATTTCTTGTATTATATGTGGATAACATTCTCTTAATCGGGAATGATGTCCCTGCATTACAAGGAATAAAGATATGGTTATCATCACTATTCTCCATGAAAGATCTGGGAGAAGCATCATACATCCTCGGGATGAAGATCTATAGAGATAGATCTAAGAGGATGCTTGGTTTATCCCAATCTATGTACATTGACACAGTGCTAAAGAGGTTTAGCATGGAGAATTCCAAGAAAGGCTATCTTCCGATAGGCCATGGAATTCATCTTTCTAAGAAGGATTGTCCGACAACTCCTAATGAAAGAGAACGTATGAGTCGAATTCCATATGCTTCGGCAGTAGGATCGATTATGTACACCATGACATGTACAAGACCAGATGTGGCATACTCACTAGGAGTAGTGAGTAGATACCAATCTGATCCAGGAGAAAAACACTGACAAGTTGTTAAGACAATCCTTAAGTATTTGAGAAATACTAAGGACCAGTGGTTAGTCTATGGAGAGTCTGATTTGAAACTTGTTGGATATATTGATTCCAGTTTCCAATTAGATCATGATGATAGCAAAAGTGTATCGGGTTTCGTGTTTCTCCTAAATGGTGGAGCTGTTTGCTGAAAAAGTTCCAAGCAACATATAGTGGCAGATTCGGTGTGCGAGGCAGAGCACATCGCTGCATCAGATGCTGCGAAAGAAGCTGTGTGGCTGCGAAAGTTTATCTCCAAGCTTGGAGTGGCACCTTCCATAGATGGACCAGTCTTGTTGTACAGTGACAGAACTGGTGCCATAGCTCAAGCAAAGGAACCACGAGCACATCAGCGCACCAAGCACATACTGCGTCGGTTTCATCTTATACGAGAGATTGTAGACCGATGTGACATAAATCTTCAGAAGATTGATGGAAAGGAAAACCTAGGTGACCCATTTACTAAAGCACTCAGCATCAAGGAGTTTGATGACTATAAATTGAAGATGGGTATTAGATACTGTAATGAGTGGCTTTAGGCTAAGTGGGAGTTTGTTGGGAATTGTATCCTAAAGCCAATTATTTGATGATTGTGTTGATATAAATTATATATAAATTGATATATTAATAAAAGTTATTTGGCAGTTTATTCATTACAATGACATCTTCTTAAAACTCCTAATAGTAATGAAGCCCTTAGGATCTTTCTTCACGATAAAGGAGGATTTATCTTTGAAGGTCCTTAAAAGAGTTCGCGACCAAATGATATACTATGACAGGGCCATAGTACTATCTATTATAGGACATTATATATCATATTTGTTGGTTGTTCTCTTAACCAAGAAGTGTAGAGACACTGGTATGACATACAGGTAAAAGTGTAGGAGTACATTTCACCGAACGTGACTCATTTTCGGATACTCTACTGTCAAGAGTTAATCTGAGAAGATATAGATATAAGTATCCTTCAGACCTGAAGATCACAACCAGTGGCTTACAAGAAACTCATTGTACTTAGGTGCCCAACCACCTGGATTTCTAATCCAGCTATGAAAGGTTACTGGGTGCAGTCAAGTACTTGTGGTAGTCAGTTGTGGATCAAGATGGAATTTGACCTATCCCGTTAAAAGGAGAAATGCTTGTGTTTCAATTTAGCAAGACCTTGGCCAAGGCACTTCATGTGAAAGTCACATGATCACTAAAATTAAAATCACTTTATGGATTTGCTGTTTAGAGTTGACAGGCTCTTAAGCCATTCTTAGCATTTGTGGTCAAGAGGATGAATTATACGGTAACTGTTTCTTAGAGTTCTTGAAGTTTGCTCGGCAACTCTTCGACCTATCCGGACGTTGGGTTCCATTGCTAGATGGGCACATCGATTAGTATAGAAAATTGTTTCTATGCTACCGGCTTAGGTTTGAACCTAGAGAGTCACACGCATAGAAGTTTCCTAGGATGATCTATTTGCTGATCAACGATTGAGAATCGTATATGATTTAATTAATCAATTTGATTGATTGAATTATCTCAATTGGATTAAGTATAAGTGAATAAGATTCAATTTGGTTTAAGTCTACTAGAAGGACTAATCAATTTCAAATATTGATTTGAAATTAGATTTGATTTGGATTTAAATAGATTCAGGATTAGCCAAATTTGATTTGGGCTAGGACCATGATCTATATTGGTTTAATCTAATAAATTCAAATTAGCTTAAAACCAAAAATCCAAACCCCATGTGCGAAAAAGGTTTTCTCACATGATGAGATAACTAAAATCTCATCTCATGAGAAATTAAATTCTCATGCAGAATTTAATTTATAACTTTTAGTCTTCTTCAAATGATTCCTAAGTTTAAGAAAAATAAATTTTGCTAAAAGGTGCCTCTTTGGAAGAGCACTCCACACAACTCTCTGTGCATTGACAAGTATGTGAATTAATGTGCCTCTTTGGAAGAGCACTCCACACAACTCTCCATGCATTGATAAGCATGTAAATTAATGTGCTTCTTTGGAAGAGCACTCCATACAACTCTTCATGCATTGATAAGTGTGTGAATTTAATATATCTCTTTGGTTTTCATAAAAACAACGGAATTTTAAATGTTAGAATTCAATAGGCTGGCTAATATGAAACTATAAATAGAGGACATCCCTCACCAGATAACAAAACACAAGATCAAAAGAGATCAAAAATTCTAAACAGTTAGAACCAAGTGTTACAGTTCTAAGAGTTAGAATAGAAAATTCTGGTGTGATTTTAGTGTTAGCAAAAGCTTGGTGGATCTTGGAGGAAGATTCAAGTGGAAGAATTTAAGATCAGCAAAATTATTTTTCTGCGAGCTAGCACTCCCAGGAATCCGATCATTCGGGGGCTTCGCGTGGACAATACTAGAGGCCGGACGATTGAACGGTTGCAGAGCACAAAGGATTTACCTACTATTCTTAAGGTGAGTGATTTGATCCTTAGATCTTAAGGCAGGCTTCAAGATGAGTAGTATGACTTCTCATCTTGAAGATTAAGATATGATCTTAATTATTTGATTTATATGCAATACTTAGATCAAACGATCTTATAATATAAGGCAAAGATATGATCTTGATGCATGTTAGAAAGATTAATATGTAATCTTTAAATTTTCGCATTGATAATTGTTATCAAATTTTAAAATATGCATGCCTCGGGGATTAACTCTCCCAACAGATAGTGGCTGCTCAAGACACATGACGGGTGACAAGGATCAATTCATCACCCTTGAAAGCAAAAAGGGAGGAGTTGTTACGTTTGGTAATAATGGCAAAGGCCAGATCATGGGATTTGGTAAAATTCAAATAACTCCCTCCACATTTATTGAAAATATATTATATGTTAATGGTTTAAAGCATAATCTGATTAGTATTAGCCAATTGTGTGATAAAGGTTTCAAAGTATCATTTGAAGCTTCTATTTGCACTGTTTCTAATCCCATTGATAATAGCATTGTATTTATTGGAAATAGAAATGGCAATGTGTACTTGATTGATTTAGACAATTTGTCTACTAGTAATCATTGCTTAGTTGCTAATAATGCTAATATGAATGAGATTGGATGGTTATGGCATCGTAGATTAGGTCATGCAAGTACACACCTAATTTCAAAATTAATCAGAATGGATTTAGTAAAAGGCCTTCCACAACTAGATTTTGAAAATAACAAAATCTATGATGCATGTCAGTTTGGAAAACAAACTAGAAACTCTTTCAAAACTAAAACCATTGTTTCCACTTCTAGGCCACTTGAACTACTTCACATGGATCTATTTGGACCTACTAGAACCACTAATCTAGGAGGAAAGAAATATGGTCTTGTGATTGTAGATGATTATTCTAGATACACTTGGGTATTATTTTTAGCTCATAAAGATGAGATCTTTCCAATATTTTAAAATTCTTCAAGAAGGTCACAAATGAGAAAAACAACACCATAGTGTCTCTTAGAAGTGATCATAGCACTGAATTCGAAAATCATTTATTTGAAAACTTTTGCATTGAAAATGGCATCCATCATAATTTCTCTACACCTAGAACACCACAACAAAATGGAGTTGTAGAAAGAAAAAATAGAACTTTAGAAGGCATGGCCCGTATCATGCTATGTGAAAGCAACCTACCAAAGTACTTTTGGGCGGAAGCTATAAACACAGCATACTACATTCTTAATAGAGCCTTAATTAGGTCAATCCTTAAGAAAACTCCTTATGAACTATGGAACAATAGAAAACCAAACATTAGTTATTTTCATGCATTTGGTTGTAAATGTTTTATTCATAATAATGGTAAAGATAATCTAGGAAAATTTGATGCAAAATCAGATGAAGGCATATTCTTAGGATATTCAACATCTAGCAAAGCCTACAGAGTGTTTAACAAGAGAAACTTAATTGTAGAAGAATCTATTCATGTAGTTTTTGATGAATCTTTAGCATCAAGTTCAGGAAAGATTGATGATGAGGAAGATGCAAACATATTAGAAAGGGATATTGAAAAATTGAATATAGATGTATCTTCAGATCATGAACAAGGAGCTAAAGATGATGATTCTCCTAGTGTTGATGTTGTTGATGCAAATCATAATGATGTAGATTTCCTAGAGATTGGAGATATGCCTATGGTCATCCAAAAGAATTAATTATAGGTGATCCATCTCAAGGAGTAAGAACTAGATCATCAATGGGAAACATCAATAATCATCTTGCATTTGTATCTCAAATTGAACCTAAAACCATTGAAGAGGCTGAAAAAGATAATAATTGGATGTTGGCTATGCAAGAGGAACTAAATCAATTCACTAGAAATAATGTCTGGACCCTTGTAAATAGACCTAAAGATCATTCTGTTATAGGATCAAAATGGGTATTTAGAAATAAATTAGATGAAAATGGCATAGTAATTAGAAACAAAGCTAGATTAGTTGCAAAATGATATAATCAAGAGGAAGGAATTGATTTTGATGAAACTTTTGCACATGTAGCTAGATTAGAAGCAATTAGATTATTACTCGCATTTGCATGTCATATGCATATCAATTTATTTCAAATGGATGTTAAAAGTACATTTTTAAATGGATTTATAAATGAGAAAGTTTTTGTTGAACAACCACCTGGTTTTGAAGATCATGAATTTCCAAATCATGTTTTTAAATTGCACAAAGCACTATATGGTTTAAAACAAGCACCTAGAGCTTGGTATGATAGATTAAGCAAATTTCTGATTGAAAATGATTTTACTAGAGGAAATGTTGATAAAACACTATTTTTGAAAAGAAAAGACAAAGATTTATTAGTAATACAAATATATGTTGATGATATTGTATTCGGTGCTACTAACAATCTCTTGTGTCAAGAATTTGCTATGTTAATGCAGGGTGAATTTGAAATGAGCATGATGGGAGAACTCAACTTCTTCCTAGGACTTCAAATCAAGCAAAGCAAAGAGGGGATTTTCAGCAACCAAGCAAAATACACAAAGGAACTTCTCAAGAAGTTTGGAATGGAGTCAATCAAACCCCTTGGAACACCTATGAGTCCTTCATGCAAATTAGATAAAGATGAAGATGGTAAGAAAGTAGATCAAAAGTACTACAGAGGTATGATCGGATATCTACTTTACTTAACTACAAGTAGACCATATATCATGTTTGTTGTTTGTCTATGTGCTAGATTTCAATCTGAACCTAAAGAATCTCACTTAATTGCAATGAAAAGAATCTTAAGATATCTAAGTGGAACTAAAAATGTTGGATTATGGTATTCTAGAGACTCAACATTAAACTTAATTGCATATTCTGATTTTGACTATGCGGGATGTAAATTAGATAGAAAAAGTATAAGTGGTGCATGTCAATTCTTAGGAAGTAACTTAATCTCTTGGTTTAGCAAAAAGCAAAATTCGGTTGCATTATTAACTGCTGAAGCAGAATATGTTGCAGCTGGAAGTTGATGTGCTCAAATCTTTTGGATTAAGCGACAACTTGAAGATTATGGCATAGCACTTGATAAAACTCATATTAGATGTGATAATACAAGTGCAATAAATTTAACTAAAAATCCTATTCAACATTCAAGAACCAAACACATTGAAATTAGATATCACTTTATAAGAGAACATGTAGCTAATAATGAAATTTATCTTGATTATGTTAATACTGAAGAATAATTAGCTGACATATTTACAAAATCTTTGAGTGAAGAGAGATTTTGTTATCTTAGAGGTGAATTAGGGATTTGTGACCCTTTGGAATGATTTTGAAACCCTTAAGGAATGACTATCTAGATTTCTATTTTCTTAAAATTTCTTTCATATTTTTTAAGGATAATTTATCTAGTCATTCATGCAATTTGACTCTTCGTATTCCAAAGATTTTTTTTTTCAAAAAATTTATTGACCCTATTTCGACAAGTTTTAGATGTTTGAAACTCATCTATTTTTCTCTGAAACTATCAGTGGAGTCGACACCTCAATTTGAGGAGTCGACACCTCTCCTGTGTCACTCTCGGTCCTTGACCTTGGAGCCGACACCCGTATAAGTGGAGCCAACTCCAGTTCGAGCGCTAACTGTGTTAGCGACTTGGAGTTGACACCCGACTTTGCGAGAGTCGACACCTGTGGTCCTAAGTTGACTTTATTAGGGCAGAGTCGACACCTCCGTCATTTTTATCGTTTCCAATCCCTTTCCAAACTCTCTCCAAACTCTCTCAAAACCTTCCCAAGCCAAATTCTCCTTAAATCGAACACTCCCAAGGATTTCTATGGTTCCTAAGGAGAGGATCGGTTCTTGGAGCTCCCATAACCATCGGGAAGCATACGGCACGGCGTCCCATCTGCGAGCCATCTCCAATCGACGATTCTTCCTCGACCCATTCAGATAATCCTAGTCCATCATCTCCACAGGTAGACATTTTAGCCAGGAGAGTTATTACTATGGGTAGAAAGGTTGATTTTGATTTCTTTGAGTCCGAGGGGTTTTCGATTGGAAGACAAATCAAAGAGCTAGGCTGGGACAAAGTTTGCTCGTTGGATGTTCCCACTTATCCGGCCCTTGTTAAGGAATTCTATTTCAATTTATCAAGAGGAGACGGTGGGATTATCAGTTATGTTAGAGGGAAAAGAGTTCACTTTACCTTTCAGAGTTTAAGACATCTTCTGAGCATCCCTGTCACTGGATTAGTTGCTAACATTCATAGTGAGAGGTATGATACATTATCAAGAATGTTAGGAAGAGAAGTATTTGATTTTAAAGAAATTAGGGCTAATCAGTTGCCCTTGGAGCTTAGATTACTTCACAACATCTGCAGTAGGATTTTATTCCCTAAGACTGGCCGATTTGAATATGTCTCGGAGCGAGACATTGTTGTTATGGACAGTGTTCTGACAGGTCAGCCTATTAACATTGCTGGGATGATGATTTTCTATATGGCTGAGGCTGGGGGAAAAAGGAGATCCTCACTGCCCTATGGTATGATTTTGACTATGGTATTTAGAAGTCAAGGTATTGTAATTTTTGATAATGAGCCTTCAAAGAACCTTAGACACACTAATTACTATAGCTTGGCTACTGTGCACCGGATGGGCTTTGTAAAAGTTAATGGTCAATGGGAGAGGAAGGGTCATCTAGATGAGAGAACCACTAAGATTAAATCTTTTGCACCCTCTGAGGTTGGTCCATCAGCGAGGCATCCTTCACCAGAGCCTAGCAGATCTTCACCACCTCCTGCTCCTGCTCCTGCTCCAGTTCCTGTACCGCTACCTATGTCATCTGTTGGATTTTCAGACATTCAGTTAGAGCAACTCAAAAGCTTATTTGCTGCTCAAAAAGAAGAAATGAAGACAGAGTTTGATAGCCAATTTATGAATTTGAAGGAAACCCTTTACTCTTTGGATGATCGCATTAGATTGATTGAGTCTACCCTTGGTTCCTCTGCTGAATCCTTAAAGAATGATCTCAAGAACATATTTGAAGAGCTTAAGGATATTGGTGGAGACTCAGAAACATATTCCAAATGCAATGCTGAGCTTCAAGACAAGATTATGACTGCATGTGCATTTGTTGACAGAAGATTAAAATAATTTGTTAGGACTCAAAGTGAAGGGATGGGAAAGATTGTAGAAGAATTGCAAAGACTTCTTAGAACTCATTTTTGATTATCTTGTAAAAGTGTCTTTGATAATTAGTCTAGTTTGATTTATCTTGAAGTTTCAATGTAATGAAGTATAGTTTAATGTTTGATACAATGAAGTTTCATTTTGTAATATTTGACTTTGGTTGTAATGAACTTATCTTATACTTAATGAATATCTTTTGAACCTTGAAAAATCTATCAATTTTATCATTTTACTTAACCCTTCTTGATCTTTTTGTTGATTACAAAAAAGGGGGAGAGTTATGTAAAATCGTATATGCATTGACTGTAAAACAAAAACAAGGGGGAGACAAATAAAGAGGGGAGAAATATTTAGCTTTTATATATGCATTTGATCAAGTAAGCTCAATTAAGCTTAATTTATTGGTATCTAATTAACTGCACATAAGGAGAGGCAATAAAAGTGGTCTCAACCATTAAAATTTTCTGTTAAAAGGAAGAACAATTGTTAAATTGAACTTCATAGGGGGAGCTATCTCATTCAGGGGGAGCTTATCTGTGAGGATTAAATATTTGAAAATTTTGATTTGAGAATCCAATTGTTTACTCATGCATATACTCAATGTTTTTATAATCATCAAAAAGGGGGAGATTGTTGACCCAATTATTGATTTTGATGATTAATAAAAGATATGAGTATATTCATTTTGTTACTAATAAATTTAACAAGTGTTTCAGGGCTTAAAAATATTTGATTAATCAAAAGGTATAAAGAAATGTGTTTTGAATCAAATGTCAAAGGTATGTTTCAAAATTCAGAGCATGGAGTCGACACCTAGAAAGTCTGGAGCCGACCCCATGGCCGATCAAATGCTTTTCTGATTTTTGGCACAGTATGGAGCCGACACCCAGTGTTTCGGAGCTGACACCTAGAGTTTCGGAGTTGACACTTACAGTGTCTGGAGCCGAATCCAATGCGAGAACAGAAAGCATGTTTTTGGACTACCCTGGAGCCGACACTTACAGTTTTCCAGAGCCGACACCTGAACGCAGCGAGCCGACACTTACCTTTTCCGAAGCCGACTCCTCAATGAACTTTTACTTTCTATTTTTGGATACACGACTTGGAGCCGATACTTGAAAAGTTGGAGCCGACTCCAAACTGTCAGGAATGGATTATTAAAATGTCAGAACGGCCTCTAACGGTAATATTTTCTCACCTAATCTCTAACGGACACTTTTTTTGTGTGTAGGAGGAATCCAAGGACAGAAATAACGGCTAGTTTTTCACCTAATCCTGGATTAAGAAGAATCTATAAAAGGGGAGCCCGTTCGTTTGAAAAGAGAGACGGAAAATAGAGAAAAATCAAATTGAAAAATCCAAGAAGTCTTAAGCAAGAAATCTAGATGAAAGAATCAAAGTTCAAATCCATCAACTCCAGAAAGCTCAAAGAGAAATCCAAGGCATTCAATTTCAAAATCAGGGGATTTTCAAAAGAAGAAAAAGAGAGCCAAAATCCCTGTTTTTTCCAACTTCTCATCTGCAAATCTTTGTGAAGAATCCAAGCTGAGGGCTGATTCAACATCTCAAAGGAGACGAGGAAAAGAAGAAAAGCACAAATCAACTTTGCTTCAAACATGCATTTCTAACCTTGTTTATTTATATTGAATATTTGCTCATTTGAGGAGCTGTTTGTTGTTGTAAACTCTATTCTCATTTGTTCTTGCTAGTTCAATCAGGGGGATTGAATTAGTGGAGGTAGTATACCTCGGGTCAAGCTAGATTAGCTTGAGGTTTGGGTTTTGTGCTGGTGAGCCTGGGAAAACCAACTGGGTTCGTTGTGATCCCGTGGGAAATAACAAGTTTTGAGTTGTGAGCTTGTAAAACAACTCGGCTGTAATCTAGTTGATTATAGTGTGGACCCAAGTGGTACTTGGGAGTGGATGTAGGTGTTGGATACACCGAACCACTATAAAATCCTTGTATTTGTCGTGTTTTGTTTCTCTCTCTCTATCTCTTTGTTTGTGGTTAATATTTATCCTGCACTTAATCTTGTGTATTCCAAAGCTAATTATCTTAAAAGGTTAATTTTTTTTTTAGAACCCAATTCACCCCCCCCTCTTGGGTTGCCATCTGGGCCAACACCTATATAAAGGTTCAGTGGAGTAACCATTCTGAGAGGGAAGCTACTTGGGAACTTGAGGAGGAAATTAAAGAAAAATATCCTCAATTGTTTGTAACATAGCTTATGTAAATGGAAAGAAGATTAATCATATGATCAAAGCTTTGGATTCTAAATGTTATATGAAGTACACCAATTTTGAGGCCAAAATTTTAATAAGGAGGGGAGAATGTGAGCCCTTGCTCCCTCCATGGATCCTCACCATGTGAGGATCCGCCATTGTTGACGGAGGAAGGGGGGCGCCGCCCCCTTCCTCCGCCATTGTTGACCACCGCGGCAGGGGGGTGCCACAGCCAATCAAAGAAATGGGGCACCGATGCGCCCCCCTTCATACGGACACAGGGAAGGGGATAACCCTCCCCTCGCTATGATTTAAGGAGGGGGGAGCACCCCTCCTCCTCCATTCTTCTCCCCCTCACTGCTGGCCAAGGTAAGAGAGACAAAGAGAATGAGAGAGAAACAGAGAGGGTGGAGAGATGGTTCAAGGCTTGGTTCAGGCCCGGCGGAGTGCCCGATGCCTCGCCGGACCTGGGCGGCGGCCAGTGGCCCTCACCGGCGGCGGGCGACCGTCCGGTGAGGGTCTGGCTGACCGTGGTGGCCTACCGTGCCACTGGCACGGATCATGCCGCGGACGAGTGATAGGGAGAAAGAGAGAGAAATAGAGGGAGAAAGAGAGGAGGGGGAGCGCGGCCACGGCGGCGGTCGGCTTCGGGCCAATCGGTGGCGGCCGGGCCCTCCCGGGAGTAGCCGACGGTGGCCCTGGCCGTCGGCACAAAACTCTCTTATTTCGGACGAAACAGGGGAGGCGGGAGAGAAGGGGATTAGTGGGCCGGCCGGGCCGTTTGGGATTTGGGCTCTGTTGGGTCGGCTCGTGAGTCATTTTTGGATCGGGATTTGAACCCCGTATTGGGCCAAAAATAGAAAAATAAAAATATGCCCCGGATCAATGTTGATTCTAGTTTCTGGGGGTATTTTTATTTTCCCATTTGAGCTTATATATTGGGAGATATTCAAGCCCCAAGTTTGCCCCGGGATTAAACTGGGTAGAGTTAAAAGCTATTTTGATATGCTATTTTTGGGGACTAAAAATTGGAAAATTGATGCTGTAGGTACCCAGGTGCTTAAATAGCCGATTTACATTTTTGGATTAGCGCCAGGAGGTAAGTAAGTCATTTATCATAATTTTCATAAATTATTAAAATATAAAAATTATGTATTTAAATGCTATATTGTTATATATTGCATTATTTGAAAAATAAGAAAATGAATTGGTATTATTATTTGCAAATGAGCATTTACTATGATTAGTTTATTATTTATTATATTTTACAAATAATTAGGTATCTATGTGGGCAACTGATCAATTGGCATGACTTTGAAATTGTTAAAAGTTTTATAATATACATGTTTATTTGACATGTTTAATTCACTGTAATTATGAAAAGTATATGGATTGCATTTTTGCAATGATACATGCTATTTGGCAAATGTGACATGAAAATGATACTTTATGTATATGATAATATGTTCCACCATAGTCCGCTATGATATGATATGATGTGATATGTTGCATGACTCACTTGGCATCGGGACCCAACTCCATAGGGGGGTATATGGAGAACACACCCAGGAGGTGTGCTGTGACAGGATATGGCAATATTATGCCACATGGCACCGGGACCCATCTCCATAAGGAGGTATATGGAGAACACACTCTTGGGATGTATTGTAGCGGATATGGCAGGATGTGAGTTCATGACACTGTTTCCAGGACCCTGACTTCCAGGGGATATTTATGGAGGATACACCCGAGGGGGTGTTACACCCGAAGGGGGTGTTCTATGTACATAGTATGTGGCCGTGGGACATTAGTATAAAAAAAATGCATTTTTACATGCTATTTACAGTGGTACAATGGTTTTATTCTGAAATTGTATATTCTTGAAATGCTATATATAGCAATTGCTTTCAAAAATTATTTTGAGCATATGATGCATGTTTTGATAACATGGTAAAATATATTTGAAACATGGAAGCTTGGCAGATGTTTATTATGAAAAATTTGAGTTGATAAAAGCTTGAAGTAATTACATTATATTATAGTTGGCTTACTTATTGAGTGTGAGCTCATTTAAATCTCACAATGTTTTTAAGAGCCACATAACTGAAGATGGGAATATGGGGTAGTTGGAGCGGCTATCAGAGTAGCCTAGATCTAATACCTTGTTGTAGTCCCATTGAATTATGTATTTTGGGCATGTAGCTTAAAACATATGATTATGGTTTTGTATTAAGAACAATTTGAATTTGGATGATATATAGTTATTACCCCTCCTTGTATTAAATGTTATATTTTGGCATGCGGCGGGTTGCCACTCCTAGATCCAATATAGGGTCTGAGGCGTGACACCTACTGGCAATTCCAACTTCAGCTAGATGAAACTCCACTCCACCTAGACGATATATTATTCAAATCAAACAATCGCCTCCAGATTCAGGTCCTCTCAAGCATTAAGGTAGAGATAAAAGGAAGAAATAAGGCAGCGAATAATCCAAACTATTTACGAACCGATTAAGATGAATATATCAATATCGAGCTGGGAATCACTCGTTTGAGATAGGCTCGGAAAAGAGTGGAGCTCAAACGGTAACTAAAGCTCACTCAAATAAGACAAAGCCTGAACAGTGCTAATTGTTGCAAAAATATAAAGGAGCTGCGCTAACCTTTGTCCAGTAAAACGCTCCGCTCAGATGACGCATCGGTACGAAGTACTCTGTTCATGAGGCTCGGCTCATCTCATACCTTAAGGAAGAAACAAAAGAAGTACAACAACAACAACAGCAAAAAATTGGCATCAATTCAGACAATAGAGGGTCATCATGCGGGACCATAATGTTGTAGGTTGTTGCACATAGCTTGCCTTAAGCTTGGTATATTTAAGGTGCCAGCTTTCCTTCATAAAAATTACAGTACCAAACCGCCTGGCACACCAAGCATCATCTCGCAATTCCCATCTTAATAACAACCAACATCATCAATGCGAAGCGCATCTTTCCCTTCTCTTCCTCTTTCAACGCGATGCGCCTCTCTCCGTCAGAGAAAAAGTGAGTCTAAGCATCCCATGGGGTTTACAGTTGTAGCAAGCCATATTCTGCCTCCTGTTTGTCATGATGCTCTTTATACAAACTCATCTTAACGCGAGCAACTCCCTCTCCACCCTCCTTGCATTACCCACCAATACCATACGCCAAGCTCAAGCTAGAACACATCCACACCCACTGTCACCACCCTGACATCACACATGTGCGCACATCCGCAGGGCCGAATGCGGATGAGATTGGGTGCGGCATGGGCCGAGCCGAGCGCATGGTTGGGCGCCGAATTGGGCGAGTGCCGGGGGTCGGCAAGGCATGAGCAGGACTGGGTAGCGCATGTGCAGCGAGCGCGCATGGTTGAGTTGAGGTTCGTGACCCAAGTAGGGCACAACACAGGCGAGCGAGCGCGCAGGTCGGACGCGACAAGTGCAAGCGCGCGCGAGATTGGACGTGACATGTTCCGGGCGGAAGTGCAGAAGTAACGCAGTGCGCGGGGCATTGTACGGTGCGTGCGGGCATGTTGATGAGCGAGCGGTGTGGAGCGAGACGGACCGAGACTGAAGTGTAGAATCGGGCGGATGCTAGCTTGCGCCGGAGCAGCGAGCAAGCTAGGCGCGCGCAGGATGACGTGCATAGTTGAAGTGATTAACAAAGCACATGTAATCTAACATGGTGACTGGTTGCAAACAGTCAAAGAGGTTTAGATAGCCTAAGTTAGACGGGGTTTCGTGAGGTGGTGCTAGGCGTGTGAGCTGATGCATGTGAGGCTGAACCATGTACATGTGTGCAGTCCAATTGAAGTCCCGGAATCCATTATATATTGGGGGGAGGGGGGGGGGGGGGCTTGGATGTATAAAAAGAAAGGGAGGCTAGTCATTCAGAAAAAAGGAGGAAAAGCTCTTGTAAGGAGGGTCTTGGAGAGATTCTTGAGTGGACTGATGGGAGTCTTGTAGGAGACCGGCTGCAATCAACAATGATGGTGGGAATGCTTGCCATTCCTCTTTCTTAATCTGCTGTGCGTCGCATGTGGAGTGCTGATCCTTGGAAGATAGGTTGCTGGTCGACATAGCTCGGCTTGACAGCGAGGAGAAGCCTCTTTGGGACGTGTTCTTGGGCTGTGAACATTGATCCTTGGTTGGCGGTCTGATTGGAATTCAGGCATCAAGTAGAAGGCTGGTCAAGGTTGGAAATCTTGGCGCCTCACTTCCTTGGAGAACGATCTCTGAAGCAAAAGAGAAGCTGATTTCCGCTGTGAATTCCAAGGTGGTGATAGAGGTATCAGAGCCGAAAACCAGCCAAGAATCACTCGGCTGGGTGGTTCTGGTTCAGCTGGGAATTCCTGAGGTGTTGCTAGATCAAAGGTGATGAAGATTCAAAGATTTGATCATGGTTCTTGAGTGTTGAAACGAGCTGGAAGTTTCATGGGAGGTTCTACAAATTCTGGTTCAGAATCACCTAAGAACTAGCCGAAGGAGCAGTGGCTGAATGGTCTCAGCCCAGCTGAGAGTTGTGTGGACGGCTGGGAATTCTTGGAGGCATTTTCTTATCGAATTGTTGAGTGATTCCATCTCCTTATCAAGTTCTTGAATGATTGATTGCTGGTGAGAGCTGGAATCAGGTTTGCATCTCATCCAAGACCGAATTTCCTCTGTTCTTGATCAGTAGTGTGCCTAGTTTCTGAATTTCTAGGTAGATTTGAACTGTTTGAGTTCTTTGCATTTGAAATTGGTTTAATCTGAATTTTTGGGAAGTATTTCGAATTGCATTGTTTGTGTGATCAATGCCGGTGTATGTTATCAAATTATCATGTGATTTGGAACCCTGAATGGATTGAAACCGTGAGAGTTTCGGTGGCACAAAAATCTGAATTGTTGAAATCCAGAATTCAGATTGTGGACTGTTTTTGCTAGTTTGGGGTTGAGTTTTGATTGATCAACATGACCCTAACCGAGAGGGTTGTTAGGCTGGAGGAAGCCTTGGGCATGCCGGATGGAGAGGAGGTCTTCAACTTGGTAGCATCTCATTGTGAACTTCAAGATAAGGTGGAGACAATGCAATCGGCACAGACTGAACTGATACAAGATTTGGAAGCAAGAAATCAGCATCAACGTGTTGATCATGAGGAATTGATCAATCGATTGATGGGAAGGATACAAGGACTTGAGGATGAGTTAGTGTTGATGAAGAGGCTCTTGGTGAATCAACCTAACAAGTCATCCATGGAGCTGGAACAGTCATCGCAGCCAGTCAAGTTCAGAATTCCTGAACCAAAAGTATTCAATGGTAAGAGAGATGCCAAAGAGCTTGAGAATTTTATATGGGATGTAGAAAAATACTTCAAAGCCATGAAGATACCAGAATCTGATCAGGTTGACCTTGCTTCTGTATTTTGGGAGAGGATGCCAAGCTTTGGTGGAGGTCAAGAAGTGTTGAAGATTTGAATTCTGGAAGAGGACTGATTGATTCATGGAGTTTGCTGAAACAGGAACTCAGAAATCAGTTTCTGCCTAGCAATGGGAGTTGGTTGGCACGTGAAGCTTTGAAGAATTTGAAACACACTGGTTTAATCAGAGATTATGTAAAGGAACACACATCTTTGATGCTAGATGTGGTGAACATGTCGGATGAGGACAGATTGTTCAATTTTCTTTCAGGTTTGCAGCCATGGGCTCAAACGGAGTTGAGACGCCAAGGAGTTAAGGACATATCTTCGGCGTTGGCAGCAGCTGAAGCTTTGGTTGATTATAGGAAACCAAATCTGGGGGTTGGAGTAAAAGAGAAGTCCAAACCAAAACTAAACCAAAAGAGGAACAGTCCAAGAAGAAGACTTGGGGCTGTTTCATTTGTGGTGAGCCCCATCATGCAAAGCATTGTCCTAAGAAGCAAGCTTTGAATACATTGTTAGCCCAGCAATCAAGTGAAAGAGATGCAGCGGATGCAACCCTTCTCGGGTGAATCCTTTGCAAGTTGTGAATGCAATTGCAGTGGAGAAAGAGGTCCCTATTTACAATGGTGTGATGTATATAAATGTCCGAATTGAAGGATCATTTGTGCGTGCCATGATAGACACAGGAGCTACTAATAGTTTCTTATCAATCAGGGAAGCAGAGAGGCTGAAACTCAGTATTTCCAAGAATTCCAGCAAGATCAAAGCAGTGAATTCTGGAGCAATGCCGGTTCATGGGTCAACCGAAGTGAATTTGGAGGTTGGCAGCTAGAAGGGCAGATGTATGCTGATGGTGGTACCGCTGGATGACTTCAATTTGATACTGGGAATATATTTTTTGAATGTTGCCAAGGTTAGTGTAATTCCTTATTTGAGAGGAATGTTGATTGGTGATGATGCATCACCTTGTTTTGTGAAGGCTGAAGCAAGTATGCCAAAAGGTAATGGGACTTTGTTATCAGCAAAACAAGTGAAGAAAGGTCTGAAATGTGGGGAGCAAACATTTGTTGCAGCTGTGAGAGAAGTGCAACCGGATGTTTCTACAACAGAGGTGTTAGAGGAGGTGCAGAATTTGCTGGATGGTTATAAGGATATTATGCCTAGTGAGTTGCCTAGAGCATTGCCACCTAGGAGAGCTATTGACTATCACATCGAGCTAGTCCCAGGGGCAATCCCACCAGCAAAAGCACCATACAAAATGGCACCATCTGAACTTGCTGAATTAAGGAGACGGTTGGACGATCTACTGGAAGCAGGGATGATACAGCCGTCAAAGGCTCCATTTGGTGCACCCATTCTTTTTCAAAGGAAGAAGGATGGATCACTTCGAATGTGCATTGACTATAGAGCATTGAACGAGGTGACAGTGAAGAATAAATACCCTATACCGAATGCATCTGATTTGTTTGATAGGCTAGCTAAAGCAAAGATCTTTTCCAAGCTAGATCTCAGATCAGGGTACTGGCAGGTGCGCATAGCTAAAGGAGATGAATCCAAGACAACATGTGTCACTAGATATGATTCATTTGAGTTCTTAGTCATGCCTTTTGGATTAACAAATGCACTAGCAACATTTTGCAACTTAATGAATGATGTTCTATATCCATACCTTGATGACTTTGTAGTGGTTTACTTGGATGATATTGTGGTATACAGTAAATCATTGCAAGAGCATTTGAAACACTTGGAGTTGGTGTTTTCAGCTTTGAGAAAGAGTCAACTTTATCTTAAGAGGGAGAAGTGCCACTTTTGCCAGCAAGAAGTGTCTTTTCTTGGGCATAAGATCAAGCAAGGGCAGATCTTCATGGAGGAAGATAAGGTGAAAGCAGTGCTTGATTGGCCGGTTCCTTTGAAGATTGGAGAGTTGAGATCCTTCCTTGGATTTGCAAATTACTATAGGAGGTTCATCAGGGATTACTCAAGGATAGCTACACCCCTTACTAATTTGTTGAAAAAGTGTAAAGTGTGGGAATGGTCAGCTGAATGTATGACAGCTTTTGAGAAGTTGAAGGCAGCTATTGATAGTGAACCGGTACTAAAGCTACCAGATTTCAAACAACCATTTGAGGTGTATACTGATGCTTCAAATTATGCTATTGATGAAGTACTTATGTAGGGTGGACATCCTATTTCTTTTGAGAGTAGGAAACTGAATAATATTGAGCAGAGGTACACTGTACATGAAAAGGAAATGACTGTTGTTATTCATTATTTGGAGAAATGACGACATTATTTGCTTGGTACTTAGTTTGTGGTAGTTACTGATAACGTAGCTAATACCTACTTTGCTACGCAGAAGAAGCTTACACCCAAGCAGGCCAGGTGGCAAGAGTACTTAGCTGAATTTGATTTTGAATGGTTGCATAAGCCGGGTAAGCAGAATGCAGTTGCTGATTCCTTAAGCAGAAAGAATGTGGTTGGATTTATTGCTGCATTATCTACTTTTCAAGGAAAGTTTATGGTTCAACTGAGAAGACACATTACAGGTAACCAGGAGTATACTAAGCTAGTTGAAGCTGTACAAGCTAGTGAGTTGCGAAAGTATTGGTTAGAGGATGGATTGCTTTACTTTAAAGGAGGCAGGTTGTATATACCAAAGTGTAGAGGACTTTGACAATTGTTACTAAAGGAGAGTCATGACCCGCAGTGGGTAGGCCATCCAGGAATGGAACGCATGTTAGCTTTGTTGAGTAGGTCTTACTATTGGCCTAAGATGGAGGATGACATTGAACTGTATGTGAGGACATGTCATATCTGTCAGATGGATAAGACTGAAAGAAGGAAAGAAGGAGGTTTGTTGCAGCCACTGCCTATACCAGAGAGAGCATGGGTGTCGGTCTCTATGGATTTTATCACTGGATTTCCAAAGGTAAATGGGATGAGATCAGTGTTTGTGGTTGTGGACATGTTTTCTAAGTATGCTGTGTTTATGGCAGCGCCCTTTCCTTGTACGGCAAACAGAGCAACTGAGTTATTTTTCAGTGGGATTGTAAAGCACTTTGGAGTGCCAGCTGAGATTATTAGTGATAGGGATCCCAGGTTTACAGGAAAGTTTTGGACATCATTGTTCAGACTGATGGGGTCAGAGTTGAGGTTCTCAACAGCTTATCACCCACAGACAGATGGACAAACCGAGCGCATCAACGGTTTGTTGGATGAGTATTTGAGACATTTTGTGTCTGCTAGCCAAAGGAATTGGTTAGAGTTGTTAGATGTAGCTCAATTTAGCTACAACCAACATAAATCATCTTCGACAGGGATGAGTCCAGCTGAAGTTTGTATGGGATTTCAACCATTATCACCATTGGAGGTGGCGGTTCAGCAGGAGACAGACCCATGTCCAGCAGCATATAGGATGGCTAAGGACAAGGCCGAATTGATTGAAACTGCAAAGGAAAGTATAGCAAAGGCTGTTCGCAGAATGAAGAAGTATGCAGACAGAAAGTGAAGACCTTTGGAGTTTCATGTTGGAGATAGAGTACTGCTAAAAATTACCCCACATGTGTGGAAGAAGATGGGGAAGATGAAGCTCCATCGAGGACTCATGCCACGGTATGATGGCCCGTTCATAGTATTGGAGCGGATTGGAACTATGGCATACAGGCTTGCTTTGCCGAAGAGGTTGAAGATTTATCCAGTTTTTCATGTTACTTTTCTGAAGCAGTACTATGGAGATGATAGAAGAGCTGTTCAGAGGAGAGCTCCACCTATAATTAACAAGGAATATTCAAAGAGAGTGCATCGAATATTGGAGCACAGGAAGATTGGTATTTACATGGAATTTTTAGTTCAGTGGGTTGGTGAAAGTGTTGTAGAGGCTACATGGGAGCATGCAGCTAATCTATGGCAGTTTGAAGATGAAGTTCTCTCCTATCTGGAAGGGGAACCGACGAGGACGTCGGCCTCCTCCGCCCGGGGAGAAATGTCACCACCCTGACATCGTGCATGTGCGCGCATCTGCAGGGCCGAGTGCGGATGAGATTGGGCGCGGCATGGGCCGAGCCGGGCGCATGGTTGGGCGCCGAATTGGGCGAGTGCCGGGGGTTGGCAAGGCATGAGCAGGATTGGACAGCGCGTGTGCAGCGAGCGCGAATGGTTGAGTTTAGGTTCATGACCCAAGTAGGGCGCAGCATAGGCGAGCAGGCCAAGCGAGCGAGCGCGCAGGTCGAACGCGACAGGTGCGGGCGCACGTGAGACTGGACGTGACATGTGACGGGTGCAAGTGCAGAGGAACGCAGTGTGCGGGACACTATATGGTGCATGCGGGCATATTGACGAGCGAGCAGTGCAGAGCGAGACGGACCGAGATGGAAGTGTAGGATCGGGCGAACGCTAGCTTGCGCCGGAGCAGCGCGCAAGCTAGGCGCGCACAGGACGATGCGCATAGCTGAAGTGATTAGCAAAGTACATGTAATCTAACATAGTGACTGGTTGAAAACAGTCAAAGAGGTTTAGATAGCCTAAGTTAGACGGGGTTCGGTGAGATGGTGCTAAGCGTGTGAGCTGATGCATGTGAGGCTGAACCGTGTACATGTGTGCAGTCCAATTGAAGTCCCGAAATCCATTATATATGGGGGGGGCTTGGATGTATAAAAAGAAAGGGAGGGTAGTCATTCAGAAAAAAGGAGAGAGGAAAAGCTCTTGTAAGGGGGGTCTTCGAGAGATTCTTGAGTAGACTGATGGGAGTCTTGTAGGAGACCAGCTGCAATCAACAATGATGTTGGGAATGCTTGCCATTCCTCTTTCCTAATCTGCTGTGCGATGCATGTGGAATGATGATCCTTGGAAGATAGGTTGCTAGTCGACATAGCTCGGCTTGGCAGCGAGGAGAAGCCTCTTTGGGACGTGTTCTTGGGTTGTGAACGTTGATCCTTGGTGGGCAGTCTGATTGGAATTCAAGCTACATCAAGTAGAAGGCTGGTCAAGGTTGGAAATCTTGGCGCCTCACTTCCTTGGAGAACGATCTCTGAAGCAAAAGAGAAGCTGATTTCCGCTGTGAATTCCAAGGTGGTGACACCCACCGTAGGCCCCAAGTAAGAATAGTAGAAGAAGAGCGAGCTTAGAAGTAGATGCGACTGAAGAAAAAAAAAAAAGCAGCAGGCGGCATTCCTGCAGTCTTGAATGGGATCCCCTATCCTAATAATCTCTTCAAAAGCCGCAAGGAATGGCCCTTCTCTTTCTTTTCTTTTCCTCGACAACCACTTCATTCCCACTTACAGCATCACAATCCTCCTGCAACCTCGTCCTGCTCTAGTGGACCACTGCTCGTTGGCTCGTTGCAAATCCTCCGACTTCCATGTTATCACCCTTTCCCTCTAGCTCATCCCAGCTCAGCCCATCCCACCGGTCTACCACCACCATCACATCACTCCTAATTTTATGCTCAAAAAATTTCTTTTGCACTGCGCGCAATGCAAAAATGTATGCACCATGCATAATGATTAACCACATGAACAATACAAAAAGAATAAGAATGCCTTAAATGCATGCGTGCCATATGCGCATGCTATTAATCACCGCGCATGATGTAGAAATACGCGTACCATGCGCGGTGATGGGTTATCTATGCATGTAACTGTGTATACGGTGCGAAAAGGATAAGAATGCCCTTGATGCATGCGCGATCACACATGATGCAGTTAATCATCGCGCATAATGCACAAAACCTTTTTTTTTATGCTTTTTGCCTCTTTTCGTGCAATTCATCATTGCCACCGCCTTTGCCATCATCTCCAATATTTCCACCACCTCTTGCCATCTTTAGTATACCACCATTGCCACCTCTTAGACCATAACTGCATCATTGCTTTGAAGCTCATGTTGGCTTATTCGCCCTACACCAATTATGGCATGTAATATTGTGAATACTTATGTAAAATTAAAAAATTTAAATTAAGATATATAAAATTGATGTCTTTTATTGTTAGTTTAGTATCATTTGGATCAATATTATGTATATCTCATATGAAAAAAATGTTGACTCTTTTCTTGCTCTTGAATATAATACTAAACAGCATGAATCAATACTAGGTGATATAAAGTAGTTTAGCTTGATCTAGACTAATTTGAATCATAGTAAATTAAAACTCAATATCATACTAATATTTTACTAATACAGTTAGTAATGCATATAAATCAATATGGTAAATATTAATTTAAATAATAATTTTTTAGCTAATTTTTTTAATGAAATTTTAGGTATCATGAATAATTATGCGTGTAGTGTTTATATATTATATATATATATATAAAATTATGAATGGCACAAAGCAAATCCATTGTACTATAGGCTAGGAGACGCTATATGTATGCGTGTTACATGTTTATAATAGGATTTAATTGAATTTAAATGTTGATTTAGCTGTGGATCCTTGGCGTAGCATGGACGTCAAAATTTAAATAAAGAAGTATATATAAAAATTTCATTAAGCTGGCAAGTGGCAACTATGCATGAGCCCTTAAATTGTTACAGATGCCCTTCCTATATTCCCTGCCAAGATCCTGCCCACCACTTGCCCCATCATGGCCGGCCTTCGTTGCCTCCACCACCGGCCTCCTCTTTCCTACCACCATCTCCCAGCCTATTTTTACCACTGCCCTTCCATTCCTTTCCCTACTTCGTGATCCACCACCATCGGATGGAACGGTACTCACCTTTCCTCCCTATATATATTCTCTACCCCACCACTCTTGTTTCTTAACCAACACCATGATGGAAAAATATACACCGTCTACTTTGTTTCCTAGCCCACCACCAAGACTTTTTCCTCGGCCACTTCCAAACACTATTGTCGATGATTCACGACCCCCCACCGTTCCCTTCTTTCCTCCCTTCACGCTTCCACCAGTAGCTTCTTCTTTACCGGTGCCTCTCCCACCGCTCTCTTTTGACAGCTCTGCAGCACCGCTTCCACCCCTGGTGACAAACTGACAGACCAACTCTCCTCCATCGCCACTTTTAATGCCAATATATCGCAGCAGTCCTTTCGTCATTCCACCAATGTTTCCATTGCCACACGAAATGCACAGTTTATAACACACCACGGTCCCTGCTGACTGCACCACTGGAGCCAGGCGATTGAAACTCTGGTGTACCTCCCATGGAAAACACGCAGCTACAAACGGCTTTTTTCAACTTCGCTTCCCTTCAGTCAAATATAAATGACAAGCACCAAGTTAATTATATGCATGGTTCAATCAAACGCAAGAAGTCTCAGAGGAATAGCTTCTGTTTGCTGACTGCTTTAATATATGGATGAATACGGGTTAAAAGGTCAAGCACCCAAGGTCAATGTCATCACAATCAAACTCTCCAATAATTCGCCATTTGTTCCTGCTAGCCACATGGTTCTGAATTACTTCCCCAAAATTGGAACAATACACTGTTATTCAATAACTCATCCAATTCATAAAATATTTATAAATATTTGACAAGTCATGCTGCAACCATTGACAAAAATATTAAACGGATCGGTTGTACAAACATGTTGACACAATTTTTCATCTTCATTCTCTCCTGACCATTTGAGTTCTCGAGATTGTTGTAACCATCAAAAAAAAGGAGCAAATTACTTCTAGTCATAGGAAACAAATAAAGAAAAGAAATAACACAATTTTAGCTCCTTCATTGTTTATTTTCAAAGTTTAATATGAATTATTGTTTAGTATCCCTCAAGGCAGTCACAGAAAAGTTGAACCTAAACAACCACTGACTTTAATTGCAACAAACAACCAAGTTGCATTACCATCATGTAGAAACATTACAAATACAGGACATTGGCAAAAAAAACATACAAGGCCAGCAGGTCTTGTATGTTTTTTTTTTTCCGCACCAACCACACTACAATCCTCTCCTACCTCATTGCAGCCTTTTCACGAAAGGTCCAGGAGAGTTAACATACAAATTTCCATAATTATGGCAGCGATCCCTAGATAAGATTTCTGAAGGAGAAGACATCTGATAACAGAATAAGTTAACATCTGTTCATCAGCCCATTTACCTGATCAATAGGCATACATTGCAGGACTTAAATCTCATGAAGTCAACTTTGAAGAAAATGAGAAAGGAAATTGAAGAAACTTAAATGATGATTATTAATGAAATGAAAGGTTAACAAGGTTTGCACTCTACCATTTCCCGGTATAAGCATCTGAGTTGCATGGTGTTAAAGAGGAACCTCTTTCTTGCTCACAGTATACTGCTCAGAAAACCCCTAAAAACAGAAGGGAAAAAAAAATCATTTAAAGAGGATGTATTCAATTTTTAGAGTCTAGATACTCCAAATGTTCAGAAGATGTGACATGTTGTACCAGAGTCCAGAAGTTGCTTTCTCTTTGTTTCTGCAATCATGTCAAGATCAAAGCAATTTATACCATTCAGTGGCACCGAAGAATAATCTAACATGAAAACAACTTGCTTACAAGTCAAATTACATCTGACCTATCATCATGTCTTACCTCGGTTTTCCTAGGAAAGCATCATTAATTTCATCAACCGTTGGTTTTTCTGGGAATGTGGCTATAACAACATATTTCTCCTTCCCAGGTGACTCATCGACCCTCTTGTATAGTTCATAGCGGTATGGGTAAGTCATCCTGCAATCAAGAGCTCAACGGTGCTAGCATGAAACTGCTATAATTATGACATAACTCTTGAATTTAGATGTACTTGATCTGATAAATTTTAGAAGCAAGAATTAAAGGAGATACAAGATGGCACCTTGTTGATGGATGCCTTAGGTTGGACAGAAGAGGGAAATGGGATCCCTATATTTTATAATAGGGTAGATCAAACAAGTGACTTGTGTAAGCACATCAAATCGCTGATAAGATGAGATATGGCTCAATACTTCATAATAAATATGCTTAAGTTTATGCTAATATTCACGAAGATGTGCCTTGGAGCATGTTATATACAAATGATATAGTATTCATTGATGAGAAGTTAAGTAGATCAAATGCTAAATGATATAGGGTTGGCAAAGCAGAGAAGTTCCGCGGGAGGAGGTGGGTGAAGCCCACAGAAAATGAGAAAAGGAGGAAGAGGAAAAGAAGGGAGAAAAGAACAAGGGGAGGCTGGGAAGGGAACAACGTTTGTGGTGGAAGAGGGGTCGCAAGGTAGGGAGTGAAAATCAGAGGAAAGGAGGAGAATAAAAAAAGGGGGGACAACAACAGAGGAGAAGATTTAGTTAAAAGAAAATACTATTTTTAAGTTTTATCAATAATTTGCTTGTGTAGGTGGGGATCCAATATCTCTACGAGTCCTTATGTAAGGAACTACAATTTTTGGATTTATGTTCGTAGGATATGACCATTATTTTATGCTAGCTATCAACCTACCAATTGTTTGCCTAAAATCAGATATAGAGCATACTTTTTTAGTCTTTTAGAAGGGCAAATTTGGTCATGGAAAAAAGTATACATTTTTAGATATTTTGCATTATGGAAAGGATTATTGAACTTTATATATATATATATATATATATATATATATATATATATATATGTATGCATATTTAAAAGTCACTAAAATAACTCCGCCAAGGCAGGTCCCAATCCCGAGTAAAAGAGGGTTACGTTAAGTAGCTGACAGCCAGCGTAAAACTCTATCGGAACCTTTAAAACATGAATCTGGTAAATCAAACTATGCGAAGGGCTAGGACGTCCCCATTAAGAGACGCGTTCAATCTACCTCCGAATATTTCAAAAAATGGGCAAGGGGCACCGCACCGGTGCTCAGATGCGGTGATAAGTGAGCAAAGGTTCATGCACTACGGACGAATGTGGGTAAAAAAGTTAGTCCATGATAGTCAGCTTAAAGTAACAACATGAAACATAGAAACACTAACAGGTAAAACTATGGAGATAGTGGACACTATGATTAGGAGAAAAGTAAATATAATATGCTTACAAGAGACTAAATGGTTAGGTGAAAGATCTAAAGAAATAGAGAATACATGATATAAATTATATTGCATTGAAAATATAAAAATAGAAATGAAGTAGGAATAATTATAGATAAGAATTTTAAGGAATATCTTGTTAAGGTAACTAGGAAAGGAGATCGGATTATATCACTAAAATTTATAATTTAGAATAATATAATTAACATAGTTAATGCATATGCACCATAAGTAGAATTAGATCAACAAACTAAGACACAATTTTGGAAAGACATAGATGAAGTAATGCAAGAAATACCACAAGAAAAGATATATTTGGAAGGAGATTTTAATGGACATGTAGGTAAACAGAGGGATGGATATGAAATGGTACATGGAGGATATGGATTTTGAGATAGGAATGAAGTTGGCGTAAGCTTATTAGATTTTGCAGTGGCGTATGATCTAACAATAGCAAACACTTGTTTCAAAAAAAGAGATGAACATTTAATAACATTTAAAAGTGAATCTAATAAAAGTCAAATAGACTTTTTTCTTAACTAGAAAGATAGATAAAATAACATGCAAAATCTGTAAAATTATTCTAGGAGAGTTTAACTTCACAACATAGGATAATGGTAGCAGACATATAAATAAAATGAAATATAAAGTAAAATGTAAACTATTAATTCAAAAATTAAATGGTAAAATTTGAAAGAAAAAAAAAACTAGAATTATTTAAAGAAAAGTTAGTAAGAGTAATGATTGTAAATATAGATAGTGATCCCAACTTAATATGGAAAGAATCAACTAAATGCATAAAAAATATAGCAAAAGAAGTTCTAGGAGAATCAAAAGGAGTAGGACTAGTAGGAAAGGAAACTTGATGATCGAACGAGGAAGTTCAAGCTGCCATCAAGCTTAAAAGGACAAACTATAAAATTTGGCAAGAGGCTAAGGATGAAGAAAGTCTTAAAAGTATAGGAATGCAAAGAAAGAAGCTAAAAAAGTGGTAAGTAATGTCAAACTTAAAGCCTATATGATTTATATAATAGATTAGATACGAAAGAAGGTGAAAAGACTATATAAATTAACAAAACTAAGAGAAAAGAAAAGATCTTGATTATATTAAATGTATTAAGGATGAAGATGAAAGAATCTTAGTAAAAAAGAGATAAAAGAACGATGAAAAAGTTATTTTAAAAAATTATTAAATAAAAATAATTTGATAAATTTAAGGATAGAAGGATGTGATAACCTAGGAGTAACAAATGAGCATAATTTTTTCATAGAATTAGCATGCTTGAGGTTAAAAAGGCTTTGAGTAAAATAAAAATGCAAAGGCATTAAGATCATATGCAATTCCTATTTGGAAAGACTTAGGCGAAATTGGAGTATGTGGTTAACCAATTTATTTAACAAAATTGTAATAACTAAAAGAATGCCGGATGATTGGAGAAAAAGCATATTAATACTCATAGATAAAAATAAAGAAGATATTCAAAACTATGCAAATTATAGAGGGATTAAGCTAATGAGTTATACAATGAAATTATGGAAGAGAGCAATAGAAAATCAATTAAGAGCTGAAATTTGGTGTCAAATAATCAATTTGGATTTATGCCTGAAAGATCGACCATGGAAGCTATTTATTTATTAAGAAGATTGATGAAAAGATATAGAGAAAAAAAAAGATCTTCATATGGTCTTTATTGATTTAGAGAAAGCATATGATATAGTACATAAAGAAATAATATGATGGGTTTTAGAGAAAAAAAGAATTACCAAAAGGTACATAGAATTGATAAAAGATATGTATGATAGAGCAATAACTGTTCTTAAAATAACAATAGAAAAAACTAGTGAGTTTCTAATTACTGTAGGTTTACATCAAGGATTTGCCTTAAGTCTATATCTTTTTATATTAATTATGGATTAATTAACTAAACATATTCAAAATGATTCTCATGGTGTATGTTATTTGCAGATGATATAGTGTTGATTGATGAAACTAAATCTGAAGTAAATGCTAAGCTAGAGATTTAGAGAGGTTTTAGAATCTAAAGGTTTTAAGATTAGTAAAATTAAAACTGAATACATGAAATGTAATTTTAGTGAGAATGAAAATACAAATGAAGAAACAGTAAAGATTGCAAGCCAAGAGATATCGAGGAGTGAAAAATTTAGGTATTTGGGATCAATTATCCAGCAAGAAGATGAAATAGGTGAAGATGTGAATCATAGAGTTAAAGCAAGATGGATTAAGTGGAATGCTTCAAGAGTATTATATGATCGGTGTATCCCATTAAAATTGAAAGGGACATTCTATAAAACTGCTATAGGCCTACTATGCTATATGGAATAGAGTGTTGGGCAATATTGAAACATGTGAATAAATTAAGTGTAACAGAAATGCGTATATTAAGAGGGATATGTGATAAAACTTTAAAAGATAGAATTAGAAATAAATATATAAGAGAAATGATAGGAGTAGCCCCAATTGAAGATAAAATGAGAGAAAATCGATTACTGTGGTTTGGACATATACAATGTAGACTTTTAGATGCTCCTGTTAGAAAGAGTGATCTTTTAACAATTCATAATAAGGATAGAGGTAGACCTAAACTAGTATAAGCAGAAATAATTAGAAAAGATATAACTATTTATAATTTAAATATCGATTTGGTCCTGAATAGAGCAGAGTGGAGGAAGCAAATTTATGTAGCTGACCCCATGTAGTTGGGAAAAGGCTTAGATGAGTTAAGTTGAGTATATTTAAAAGTCCTCTTATCGAAGTTTTAAGTCTAGCACCATCCACGTGTGAACTAGAGATTGCACAACTGATCATATCTGATCTAGCAAGCAACATCTGTGTAAGCTAAAACTTTATATCCAACACAAAAGATTCAACACATTATTAATGAGCTAACCTCAAAGCACCCATAATTGGGTATTGTGTTCCTGCATAATATAGAAGTCGAAAGAAGTAAGAGTTCTCAAATGATGCAGCATACTCCAATCTCTTGTCCCTTCCCATTGTCTTCAATGATCAAGATTTTGCTTAGTAATTAAATTTGCAGATGACTGCAAATCTGAATCAACCAAAAGTAGATTACATCATAGCACATGAAAGGTCAAACTTACTTGCATTATGCCACTTGATCCCGGCAAATCCTGGGAAAATAAAATATTGGAGCATGAAGAAAAGTTAGAAACATAACTGCATCACCAATTTGACACCATGCAAAACCATCTCAGGGAAACAATAACAAGCATGGACTTGCGAAGCATCTGCATAGTGATACTAGCATCCAATAACAGGAAGCAGTCCAAGTTGAAAAGTTGTAGAATCAACGTTGCATGAGATGGAGAACCAGACTTATGTGTTAATCAAGGATTTCTGTAAGCTTAAAAACAAACTCAAGCGATACACGTTTCTTAAGCACTAAGCTGCTGGAACAACAACAATCTAAAAAGGACTGCACATGTTTGATTCCACTCAGGCATTTAGTCAGAAAAAAATGTAAATGATGAAAACTCTTTGGACGGAGCATTATGTGATTAGGAAGAGTTACCTGCTCCAGTAAAAACAAGTATCGCAGGGTTAAAAGCATTTCAGGCAAGGATATAAATACTGGCAGGAAGGCAGGGCATCTCACCATCCCAAGTGACAGGAAGTGGGGCATCCCATTCTATGGAGCCCAGGACGGCCCTGTACCATGGTATTTAAATCCTTGGTTTCAGGTAATAAAAGCTTGTGAGCTGAGAAATGATCAAGATCTCCAGCAGATATACTTAAGAAAAATGTAAAAGCCATGCTTGAAAATAAATATGGTAGAACAGGCTTCTAGCATGTAGGAACATGCACTCCTTATAACATAACCATTTTCCCTATTAGAATTCAAATTTCTTCGATAATTTCATAACAGGATCTTAGCTGTATCTTTAGAAGTCATTTTCATTTGATGCCAAGATACTCTCGTAAGTTGACTGGCTTATGTAGGTTTGACAGGAGAAGGCATCAAGACTTGAAAGTTAAAGTGCATGCCATGAACATACTACATTTTTAAATATTTCATGCAAGAGAAGATGATGGATCTTATCTACTTGGTGAAAACCTGCAAGAGAAAACCAAGAGAAACTGCAAACAACCTTGAGGCGAGGATTAACAAGGATCACAGGACGGTTACCAGCTGCATCTGTCATCGCTCTAAGATCCTGCACATCCAACTCTGAGCTTAGTGAAAGAAAGCTAAATTTGCTTCCAAACTATAAATATAATTCAGCATTTTTTTCACAAATTCCTCACATCAATTATACAGTTCCCAACAGCATTTTGTGGAGCCACTAGAATAAATATATCATCTTGTTCATCGACCTCTCTAGCACCTATGATATCATAGAGGATTCATAAACTCAACTATTAAACATGTCTAACCAAAAATAGCCATACAAAAATGAACACACAGTTCCCAGTATCATATCTAGATGCTAGCAGTCCATAAATTTTGCATGAGTAGACAGTTAAAGAATTACGACCAAGAGAAACTATTACTGGTAGAGCCAAAATTTTGCGATGGGGGGCAACTGATGACTGATGGACGTATGTGTGCATCTTTGTATGTGTATTACAATTCAAGAATACTTCTTAACTTATTTTTTTTTAGGTTTTTCTTTCATACGTTCTCCTTCTATCAACAAGAACTTGAGCTTGACTATTACAAAAATAAAATTTCTAACGAAAATTATGGTCAAATATATGTAATTTCATATAAATTCACTAAATAATGAAAAAAGAGAGTGCTTCAGTTTTCAGTATATCATCAAAACATAAAATTAATAATTTATTAACTTCTGCACTTATATCTTAAAAAAGTAGAGAGAAAGCACATCTTTCTCACATCTGCATAGCAGAAAACATGAGCTCTATTTAGTATATTATTCTGATCAGAAATGTAAAATTCAGAAGCTAACAATGACTAAAGTAACAAAAATAAAAAAAGGAATTTCGAGCAATTTACCAAGAACACATAAGATTGGAATACATGATTTAAAAAGTTTTGGCAAGGCAACAATTGAACAATATGAATTCCAGATATTGAGGTTTTAAATACCAGTGGATGGAAAGGCGTCTCATGGTTCCAAGTGTTTGGTATAGGGCATGGTCACGAGTATCAGTAAACAACACCATCCTGAATATAAGACAAGTCAAGAAATGAATGAGGACAGGATGGGACATCCACCATCCTGAAGTGTCAGGATGCGGGATGTTGAGTTTCATGAAAAAATTAGGATGGTCACATCCCACAATAATTACAATCTTGCAACATATCTCTAAGGAAAAAAAATTGACCATATCTGATTTAATTCTTCTCTCTGCTTGTAAATCCAATGTATTAAAAGTGATGACCTCATATGCTCCTCTCTATCTTTCTCATCTTCCATCTTCATCTCTTCTTATACTTTTCCCAATATTACACCAACACTGCAAACCTAAGTTTCAATAACATGTGCCCAAGATATAATTTAGACTAGGAATATCCAATATATTTTTTTACTCCTATTCTTCTTTATTCACCTTTTCTTCAATCTATCCTCCAATTTGAACTTTTAACTCCACCCCACAAGGCCTGTCCTAAATTACATTTGATAAAGATCTTGAAAGATTGGAATGGATTCTATAAATCAGAAATGGAATGTGCATGCTAACTGAATCGCAAACAATGGGTGTGTGGACCCCTGATTGCTTTACGGTAATAATCAACTAAACCCAAATCTCAAGGTCTTCAAATTGTCATCATGCATCCTTTGATTCATCAACATATTGGATTGCAAAATTCTGTTATCACACAGCATCAGTGAAAACAGAGAATCATATATAAATTTGACATGATAAAAATAGGGGAACTTAAAGGAGAAACAAAATATTCAACACGACGTTGATGTCTCAAACTACTGATTCAGATTGTGGTTTTGATATGAACTCAATATTGTTGATGAAATTTTTAATAGCTTTCTTTTTTTGTAGAAATTACATTAAAAAAATGAGTATCATGACAAGGCAGTGTCTATCATGACCTATCCAAATTTGAAGGTCAATTACTATCCTTTAATGGAAAGTGAACTTTGTTGCATAAGGTGTTTCCAAACGCCTTCTGCATATGAAATAATCTTTAAGACATCAACTTTCAATGTAGCATGTCTTGGTTTCTATTGTCCTCATGGGTCTGATATAATAAATCATGACTAAATTAGCAGGCTAGTGAAAGGATACCATGACAATATACGATAAAGTTTTTGAGTTCCTTGTATTCCAAGAACTGTATGTGATGTCTGCCCTCTTTAGAAAAGGCCAAAAATCAGATCACACTTATACATGGAAAATGGGTTGAAAAATAGGGTCTGCTTTTACACAAACAGGTGTTGTCAAAAAAAATGGTTTCTACAAAGTCATTCTTCTAGCCATATTTCCATTAAAGTTTGCTAAATTACAAATATCTTGTGGATACTAAACTTATAAAACCCATAAATCTGACAGATAATCTGCAAAGTTGCAAATTTGTTGAGATGAATAAGGATATGGACAAGGATGGATGATGGAGTTCGCCAAGGACACACTAAAAATGTGGACAATTTTTGGCAGATGGAAAATTTGGTCCACGTCATGCTGAAAGTAAGGACCTAAAGTGTAGCAGGGACCTTGAACACCAACCCTAATGTGTAGCAGGGACCTTGAACATCAACCTTGTCATGTTAGCACTAAATAGGAGATAATGATCACAAAGCAGATGAGAGTTCTGTTGAATAAAGGATAAGATCATTAAAATTTCCTAATCATTTGTAACTTTGGTAGATAGCACAGAATTCAGTTATCGAGTGCATAATTCTTTGGATTGTCTCAGGTTCAATCTGATACATGTAGCAGAATAGTGGATAATTGGTGACCAAAATAGGATTGATGAAGTTGTTTCTCTGGGTGGTTTTGTATATTCAATGGAACCAAACGGAATATAATTTGAAAGATATTTAGACTAAATGCAATCATAAGAATGATAACCTTCTATGCATCGGATGGGTTGCCAGTTTAGCGCGGATTATGACTTTAACTAAAATGTGTGTGTGTGTGTGTGTGTGTGTGAGAGAGAGAGAGAGAGAGAGAGAGAGAGAGGGGCTTGCAAGTGAGCTGCTGGCCAGTTTATTTGTTGGCTATGGCTGAAAACGGTCTACAAAATGTTCTTTCTGGTTTATCCAATGCTGTTTTCTTCGTAAATATGCTCCTTTCCTAATGTTTCTATCATCATGGTCTTCCCTCCCTTGTGAGCCTTCAAAGTTAGTTTGTACACTAATATCTGATAATTTTACAGTTTTATTACCCGTATACTGCAGTACATTAGAGAATAACTGCATATGGTGTAAGAAGAGGAGGATTATAACTCTAGAAAAAGGTGCAACTGTGTGCAAGTTTTTCAATCACAAACCTATGGAGCCAATGTTAATAAAGGTGCCTTTAGCACCATAGTTGTCCCAATCCATAAATTCCAAAATTTTTCTGCTTCCAGCAAGCTGCAACGGCATACCAGAAAGTGCACCTTCTCCCATAGACCCTTGAACACAAACCTAATTAATAAAAGGGAAAAAAAAACTTCACCAAAAATAATTTGTTCCACATGATATGATGCATAAAACCTCAGATGAAGAAACGCTTGCACACAGCAGAGATGATTTACCTTCACATGTTTTCCATCATCAGCAAAAGAAAGGGCAAGAGTTCGTGCAAGTTCCATAAGGGTACCTATTCGGTAGACATCCTAAACATGACAGGAGTTGTGAGTTACAGCATAAGTTCGATATTGAAGAGGGAAAATTGATTCCTTACCATTTCAGGGTTAAGTTCAGGAATGTTGATCTCCACCTGCAAATCTAGTAAATCAGTAAGACCTATGATCCTAATTTAATTTTCAGAGAGAAATATTGATTCAACAAAGAAGTCCAGATATAGATTGAAAAAACAAAGCAAGAGGATAATAAACTTAAAGGTAAAGATGAATTTAACGTTAAGGATCTTAACATATATATAAATATACACACACACACACACATATGATAAATCTATCTACAGAAAATATTTACAATTTGATGCTGGGACTGCTATTAACAATTTAAAAGTAAAAAGAAAAATGAGCTTAAGTATTTGACCTTTAATCGGCTTCTTTTATCTTCTACGGCCTTCTGTGTAGCTTGCAGCACATCATAATAGAAATATTCCCTTATTTCCTTAGAGTGTGGAATATTATTCAATCGAGTAGGAACCCCTCGCCAATTATCCTTGAAAACAATTTACAGTACAAGATATAATGCAACTAGGTTGATACATTAACATATGACAATATTTACTAATTATAGTCAAATAGCAATTAGTAGATGTAAGGGAACAAGTGGGTGCTTACCTTGTTTGAAGCTGTCATTTTCAGATTGGTATCCAGTTCTCCTAGTATCAAATAAAGTATAAAGAAGAATGAAGCATAAGAATTTTATACTTGTATGGCAATAACAAGTGGTGTGAACCTTAAAGTGTTTTTAACACCAATCAAGTAAAAGGTGATATATCATGAAACAAGTTGTTAAATACTCACCTTTAATTTTGTCCAACTTCTTATTATTTACAGCATCCTCACAAACCTGCTGCAGAAGGGAGTCTATTTCTTCAAACACAACTTCTTTTGGGCGATTTCCATTTACCTATTTCCTTGAAAAAACTTTAAAATAATAAGAACCATTCCACAAATTCTTATGAAAATAAATGTAACACAAAGTATGCAACCACCTTTCCTAACAAGTCCAGATATGTTGGCAAGGTAGCTTCAGCATTTTGTTTATATGTCTCAAGACGTGATTTGACCTGGCCATATATAAGAAACAACAGTTAGACATGGCACTCTTGATCCAGAACGAGAAGAAAGCTAAATAAACTCTTGATGATGGATAGATATTCATAAGCTAACACATAAAAATGGCAATATAATGTTGACAAAATGACTGCACATGAATCCTGTCCACAATTAGAGAATGAAGATGCTTCGTTATGATGATGTGACCAAGCTCAGCAGAAGAGGATGAAACAAAGGAGAAAAAAAATCACTATGTGTTTCACAAAATCGATCAACAATGGCTTGCAGAAAGTTGCAAATTCATTATTTTTAAGCGGACACCATCCTCTTAAGCCATTTTGAGTGTTATCCATAAGTCAAAAGTTCAAGTTATCTCGACATATAATCATGAATTAAGTGCAGTGTTGTGTCACTCACTACCATAACATCATACCCCTCCCTGCAAGATATAGGCAATATACAGGTTGCATATACCATTATAGCATGCTTACCAGTCTATATATACCAATCTGTATCAGCCATGCAGGCCAGTCTATCTGTATTAATCTGCACCAGTCACATGACCAGCATGGCATGACATATTGTGGTTTACACTGTGCTGGCCCATGACCAGCAAAGGTACAGCATGCAGCGCTGGAAATTTTTCATATATGGGCTACCATTAATTGTTCTAATTTTAATTTTATAAAACTAGCTGAGCAAATTTAGTTCAATGATACAAGCCAGATAAGCCCCCTATTGTTCAAAATTGTAATCTATTTGGTTTAAGCTTGAGTGCATTTTTTATTGATTGATATGGTTGGCTGTTTGTATGGGCTTGGAGCCCAACAGTGACCCATGATGGAAGGGCCTATTAGGGTTTCTTTATTCCAATAGACTAGGTCCCCTCTTCTCTCCTTACATGTTGCGATTGGTTTTTCCCATCAATAACACCACCTAAGGGAGGAGCAAGAAGAGAAAGATTTAGGCCTTTGCATGGTGAGTGTTTTCAGATCTTCTTACATAAATCATGACGAAACAAGGTACAATAATAAAATCTTATTTTATTATTATATTGGTGCTCTAAATTTCTTATATGCAATCCTTAAAAATTTATATATGTGGCATCAGAGTAAGCATATGTGAATTTAGAATCTAATTCTTTATCGTCTCATCATGATTTATGTATGTATTGTCGTCTCATTATGATTTATGCATGTATTGCGGTGTATCAGGGTTTCATGGATCTTGAATCCTTAAGGTGGGATTTTTTTTTTTCTCTACCTAGATTTTTTAGGCTATAAATTTTTAGGATTCGTTGGCCCTAACTAGTTTTGATAGGATGTATTTCTTCCCTAATCTCCTGCATGGATGGACAGAATTTGCTTTTCATAATTCCTTGAATTAGTTTTGCAAAGAAGAGGGAAATGATTTCTCTATTTCTCTTTCTTTCTTGCTCTCGTTTGCCCTGTTTTTGAGTTCAACCACCGAACCATCTTCCATTTCCCCCCTCCCATCAACTTCATATGGTTGTGCCTTTATCGGATTCCATCTGGTCTTCTACTCCTTTGAAACACCTATTTCTCTAATCTTGCTGCGCCACATCTTATGTTCCACAACACCAACTTCTTCTCCCCTCAAGTCCATGATCGTAGTCGAGCATGTGGACGAAGTCTAGGCCAACATGGGGCCTTTTATCGTTCTCTGACCCGTCTAATCGTGCAGCCATTACTTGCTTCTGGACCACCTACATTGCTAACAAGCTTCCTTCTACAGTTCGGACCATAATAGGATGTGCTCGAGTCACATCTGTGTCTTGAACATGCTTTGTACACAAATTAAATGGTTTTCTCAAAGGAGGATTTGGTCGAGGGTTACCAAAGAACCAACGTTTTGAGAGGACTTGTCTTCCCCAAAAGAGTACAACTTTAGGAGTTTTATTGTGGAACTTCACAGCATACAAAGCAAAAACATAGCCTTTTCATCCAAGTTAAATCCAAAACCATGGAGTCTGATTTGATGTCAAGACGCGAGCTTTTGTCATCTTCCTGACCCAGCACTATCATTAAATAACTTCATGGCCTTGCTTGCCCCAAGCATCTACTGATGGGCTAATTGATAGAAGGCTCAGCAGTGTCAATTACAAGTATAGTAGGCGTGTTATGAGGTCTATCTTGAACAATTTTAAGCATCCTAGTGCCATTCATCTAGTCACCTTTCCATCCTACTAATTTAGTGATCAACTCTGAATCAGGATATGTATCTTACTATTTTAATGCTGATAATGATGGAGAATATTTGTTACACTTCTTCATGAGTCAAGGATTAGTTTGGGCTACCATTCAACTCAAGCCACCTACCATTTTGGGCCAAAGTTTTAATTGGACCCTCTCTTAGGTCATAGGCTCTTTTTTGGGCCAAGGCAAATGTGTGTAAAGAATTGATTTAATTCTATTAGGCCAAGACTTGATTTGGAGCTTGTCATGCGTTGATAATGGACCAAGACTAATAAGAATCAAAGCCCAATTTGAGTTTAACTTGGTGGTGGCTTGATAAGTGCTATTATATTTACATGCATGGCCTTAATATTCTATATTTGCCATTATGCATTAATTATGAGGATAACTATGATAGCAATCATGTTTTCACTGCATGGGTCAACCCAAGCACTACATGACCATACCCGATCCAAAGAAACTCTTTGTTCCTTATGATATTGTAGATCAAGACCACATTTTGGTTATAGGCCATCATATAGATTTGATTGCTATCTATACTTACATCATGGGCAGAGATCCAACCTAACATATGGAGTATAATCCATTATTTTGGAACATGGGATGCCATTATGCAGTTATTTATATTTAATTGCATTATTATTTATTATTTAATGCATATTTTGTGATTTATGCATTATTGTTTTTTATTTCTTGAAATTTACGCCATATTCTAATTCTATTTGATTGCAAATTCTTGTCGTATTCTAAGAGTTTAAATGCAGCATGTTGTTTGCTTGCTCAAGTTATGATTTATGTACTCTTAGTATATAGAACATGTGCATATAATAAAATAATTATTGATTCTTAAATTAAAGATATACTGGTAAACGCAATTAAATATTATTTTATGGCCTGAGAAGGTACATACGGTTTGCGTACCTCATGTTGAGTATTCATTGGCATACATTTGGTTACGTATGCATATTATTATGGGCATATTGAAATCTCATTTTGAAAAAATTTTACAAGTTGATGTAGGTGTTTGGCTACCAAAGTGACTCACAGAATAAGGCTTGTGGAATTTCTTTCCATATCGGTGTTATGGAATCCTGAGTTACAGCATACAATCGCTTGCCCAAAAGGGGCTATTGTATATTGTAATTTTAGGGGCTAGACATGAAGCATTATGTTAGAGGGTACACTAACTTAAAGGATCTATCTACCCAAATGGGATAGCTTTCTCGAAGGCTAAAGTATTCTCATGGTTTGCTCCATGTGTTATAAGATCTTAAATTATAGCATACAATCACCTACCGTTATTGTGTTGTAATTTTAGGGAATAGACATGGAGCATTATGTTAGAGAGTGCACTAACTTAGAGAATTTATTTGTTCAAAGGGAATAGTTTTCTCAAAGGCTAAGATATTCTTATGGTTTACTTTATGTGAGAAAATCTCACTAGCATGTTGTATTCTTTGCCCAAAGGAGAGTTTGTGATGATGCACCAAGATTCTCTGGATATATAGTCATAAGGTATTCAGACTATTTTATTGGCCATAGGTTGATATATCTTGCATTCAATGTCTTGAGTAGTCTCCTTTAATATGAATGACCATGCCATAATTAATATCCTGACTAGTTTTAATTATAGGAGATGGAAAAAGGCTGTATAAAGTCTGCCTTGACGATGGATAATCCAACTTCATGTGAGAGCACTATTGTGCAAAAGAAATTTTGTGTCAAGCGAGAAAGGTTATATCATTTAAGCATGCATGCATGAAAAGGTGTACCTTGAACATCTTATAAGTGGATTAATTGAAACCAACAGTGCCAAAAAAATTTTGGCAATTGTAGGACAAAGACATTAAGTGCTTAATAAAATTAAGATTGAAAAATCTCATAAATTTATAGTTCATCATTCCCTCACTTCCTTGTTTATTAGGTTAAACCAAATCAAAGTTGCCTATAATGCTTTAAATAAAGCTAAGAATTGCAAATAATGTTAAAACTAATATTGACTTCATAGGGACTATTAGTTTGAATTCAAAGTCTGGATTTCAACTTATCCCATATTATCCTTTTAGGGGAGAATTTAATTTTAATTTAATAAAGAAGGATATTCTTTTTATATTGAAGATAGAAAAATAGTTTTAATTTTGAATCTATAAATTTATTGGGTAAATTTTTATTTGATAGTTTGAACTATCCTTCACTCCCAATAATGAATCTATACTTACTCTAATATAGAAAAGTTTGTATCCAAAAGGCCTCTAGTTGAAGAAAAATCTTCAATCCTGTGGCATGAAAGTTTAGGTCACACTTCGAGTAAGAGAGAGAATTTACAAATAATGATAATTTTATTATCTTATTTTTGAAGAAATGGAGACTTGTATTGATTGCATTATAGGTAAGCCAAACAAGTGTATAAATAATTGTGCAACTCATAATTCTAACATGCTTGAAATTAGCATACTAATATTAGTGGACTTCTGAAGCCCATTTTATATGGTTATAAATATTTTATTAATGACTTCTTCATAATTATCTCTATCTGGTCAAAGAGAAATATAAAGATCTTCAAATTTGAGGTTAAAAAACAATTAGAAAAGGTCATCAAAATTGTGAAGTCTAACCAAAGTAGTAAGTATTATGGCAAACATGATGCAATAAGACAACAAATAAAATGGTTTGTCAAATACTTGATAGCAAATATGATGACAGTTTGCCAAATAGTTACAGAAAAATAGGATTATATCCCAGTATACCATGTTTAGTGGTTTTGATTATAATGGTGTAGCTAAAGAGCATAATTGCACCTTGAAGGATATGATGCGGTGTATGATAATTAAGTTTAACTTTTCTAAGTCTGTTTTGGGGTAAGGCTATTAAGATTGTTTTGAGTATGCTCGATAGAGTATTTAGTAAGCATGTTCTTGAAATACCTTTTGAGTTATAGATAGGAAGAAAACCTAGTTTGAACCACTTTTGTACTTGAGGTTATCTTCCTAAGGTTAAAGATTGATGATCCTTTTGAGAAAAGATTGACCCTACGACTATCCATTGTTTTTTATTGAGTATCAAGAACATTTTAAGGAATGCAAATTTGATTATCCTACATATGGCACTGAGAGTGTGAAGTTCATGACGGTTAAATTTGAGTTTGATGTTGCTTATATTTTAAGTTGTCACACTATTAATAAGAGAGCCTAGTGGATGCATTATGATTCCTTTGCCATTATTACATGAAGGTGTTATGCTTACACCTACAAGAGATAGTAGATCATAGCAACAGAAACTAAACCCCTTCTATTTAGTCTTGCTCCTATTAAAATGTTTCATTAGGAAAAGACCATTGTAGAGGCATATGTAAGGAGTTCTACTAAGCAAAGGAGATCTATTATTTCAAATGATTATAATAAGGCTCTCTAATCCATTTCTTTCAAAGAATTCTTGTAGGACCATTATGATACTGGTGGCTCATTTTAATTTAGAGTTTCACCCGATAGATATAAAATAACCTTTAAATGATCATCTTGGAGAATAGGATTGATTAGTGTATGTACCACTGGATCAATGGAAATAGATTCACCTTCCTTGTATTTTATGTGGATGATATTTGACTTATCAATGGTGATTTTGTTTTGCTACATAAGACTAAGCAATTATTTTCCAACACTTTTAACATAAAAGACCTTGGTGTCTTATCTTTTGTTCTTGGAATTGAGATCGATACAGATAGAGATCTCATGGTATGTTAGGACTCTCTCAAAGAACCTATATTTATTGTGTGCCTAGTAAGTTTATTGTGATGCACCTGCTGTGAAAGGTTTTAAGATATGTTCAATTTGAATTGGTACCCTAAAATGGTTTTGAGAGAGAATCAATGAAGAATGAACTTTACATTAGTACAATTAGTAGTTTATTGTACACATAGTTCTGCACTAGACATTACTTATGCAATGTGTATTCTAGGCAAATATTTGTCAAACATTGGTTTGAGCATTAAAATGCTGCCAAGATAGTGATAAGGTTCTTGATAAGAACGAAAGGTTGTATGCTAATCCATAAGAAGATGGATAATCTTGAATAGTTAATTATTCAGATTCAGTTGTTGATGGTTGTTTTATTAATATAAAATCCATTATAGAACATAATTTTACATTAGCTAGAGGAGACATTTTGTATGAGTGTTGAAAAACACTTATGGCTTCTTATATTACTATATTTGTTGCATGCTATAAAGCTGCCATGCTAGCTATATAGCTAAAGGATTTGATTTCAAGGCTTACTGTTATTTATTCCATCTCTAGACCACTAAAATTATGTTGCATTCTTTTCAAAGGACAATAAAATATTAATGGGTCTAAGTATATGAAGATTAAATATCTTATAGTCAGAAAATTAATAAAAAAAGGAGACATTTTTGTTAGATACATTGGTACGAAAAGGCATGGTTACTAATTTGTTGACCTAGTAATTGACCTATTTAGGTATGAAACATGTTAATGATATGGATGTTTCAGGATTTTTTTTTATGTACTTGGGTAGTGAGAGTGGATTGTATTATTAAACTTTCACAAGTTGACTTATTGCATATGTTACTATGGAACCCATTTTGTTTGCTAGATACATTTATTTGATATATGAAATTATAATTGTTTTATTGATAGCATATTGCTTTTATTTATATATACACATTGTTGATATATGACATATTATGCTATTGAAAACTTGAGACTTGGTGTTGGTCTGGATTGTTACTTATGTATGTTTCTTGATGACACCATAAAGAAAACCTTGAAGTATTTTATGAGAGACATGCTAGGCATATTATAAATGCCATATGAGATTTCTCTAACTTCAGTTGGAACATAAAGTTCTATGAAAAATGATTCGATGGACCGATAGGGAAAATAGCATTTACAATATCACATCTGACATATTGTTTTCTTACCACACTATCACATAATGATCCATGTTAGTGAAAGTCATTAGCATTTGTAACTATGAATTGGTCCTATGTCAATAAGGGGCATAACGACTGCCAAGATTCAGTGTTGATAGCTTTCACGTGACCAAATTATTTTCTGAGGTGTTGTGTCAAAAGACCAAAAGTTTTCAAAATTTGTAGCCATATTAAGTTTAATTGTTCAGCCAAAGTGCCATTTTTCAAACAAACAAATGTTTTCAAAACTTAATCAACTACAACTAATGTTGCCCAACTGGGACGATGTTGAAAATTTTTTACATGTGGGCTACCATTAATTGTTGTAATTTTAATTTTGTAAAACTAGCTGAACGAATTTGGTTCAATGATACAAGCCAAATGTTTAAAAGTATGATCTATTTGATTTGGGCTTGAGTGCACTTTTTATTGATTGACATGGTTGGCAATTTGTGTGGACTTGAAGCCCAATGGTAACTCATGATGGGAGGACCTATTAGGGTTTCTTTATAAATAGACTAGGTCCCCTCTTCTCTCCTCAGATATTGCGGTTGATTTTTCCTATTAAGAACACCGCCTAAGGAAAGAGCAAGAAGAAGAAGCTTTAGGCTTTGCACAGTGAGTGCCTTCAAATCTTCTTGCATAAATCATGACAAACCAAGGTATGACAATAAAATCTTATTTTATTATTATATAGGTATTTTAAAATTTTATATATGTGATCCTTAAAAATTCTTACATGCAGTACTTGCTTTCATTATTATGGAAGAGTAGACCTTGACTAGATTTCTAACATGAGTAATCCTATGTCCAAATATCTATTCTAACAGGCAAATATTTTTCATTAATGTTATGGGTACTATAGGTGTAACTAAGCCATTGAATAACCATAACATCTATAATTCTTCCACGTAAAATTATAGTCATTATCTTGATGAAGAAATACATCTACAACTTTGAACTCTAGGTTGGCTTTTTTTGTTTTGGTTGTTTCCCTTGCTGGATTTGCAACATGCATGGCACATGCTCATCCAAATGGTGACAGCTACATCAACAAATATATCGAAGCACACAAAAGGTGCTTCCCATCTTTGTTATAGAGACAATAAAGAATGTAGCAAGAGAAAGAAAGCATAAGAATAACAGAAAAGAATTACCTTTTCCTCTGTATCATCAGAACGAGTTATAAGACGTGCAGAAATGTCCTCTGTTTCTGGAGGAAAGTTTTTAAGATGGTAAATTTTGCCCGTCACAGGATCCAGCCTTCTTCCAACACATCTGTCGATTAGAATTTCATCAGGAACCTGAATGTGAACAGATAAGATTTATGAATGGTCAAATTTATCAGGTTCGTGGCCAAATTACCAGGTTGGATCAAGGTAGCATAAGTAAATCTAAATGCTTAGCTGTCAAGGTGTAAAAATTTTATGTACATTTATGCTTTTATAACAAGAAAAAACATCAAGGGCAGCTATTTGAAAAGAAACAAAGTGGTTATCTTCTTTTTTTGTTAATTAGCACTTAGAATTGTTTGACATGCAAATAAAGATATGACACCAAAGAGATCAGCAGTGCAGATCAACATTTAACAATGTTAATAAATTAAGAGGACAGACAACAAGTTTGAATAAATAACTGGTTCCTTCAATGTATGCATGTAAGTTTTGATGTGGTGACCGGTGAGGAATCTAGGTGTCCATACAACCAAAAATACCAAGATCTATATCACCTGTTTCAATCTTAATGGTTTGCTTGGTTTGAACCAGCTACCCATCACATTTATTACACCTAATTGGACCATACCACATGAAATATGATCTGCATCTCCATAGTGCTCAAAACACTTACCATGCCTTAGTTACAAATGTCAATTAGCTCTCAGGAATTTGAACAGATACTTGCACCTTTGCAAGCATGACAAACAACTGCTCAACGTCCATCAGACAACTCCTCATTATCGCTTTCAATTAATCAATTAAATTGGCTCACATGTTCATGTCATATAAACAAAACAAGAGAAAGTGTTAATCACATTTGGAAAAGTTAATAACAGTAACAAATCGAGTCAAAATTGCTCTATGAGATAATATGGATACTGAAAGAAACAGCAAAGTAACCTGATACATGCTGATCAGCTTAGTAAGTTCTTCCATTAGAACCCATTCAAATTGGTAAGCAGTTTTCTTCCATTCTGAAAATCAGTTATTGGGTAACAGTCATGCCTAAATGGCCCCTTGGACTGAACAATGACAGCTGCTTGAGATACAGGGCTGAGTTCGTGGGCTTGGGCCTTCTAGATATGAGCTGTTTGAGATACAGGGCTGAGGGAGATATGAATTTATCACCATCTAGATGTGAGCCAATATGTCGAGATTTTATGTATACAGGCAGGTAAAGACCACGTGAGAGACTCTATGGTAGTGAAGCAATCTCTTCTTGGTATGTCTCCATTACGGGTATCCTTGCAGAAGTTACAATTTTGGAACTATTGTTGTAGTTTCATGAAGAACATTACACTAACATGATAAACAAGGGGTTCCAAAAAGAATCATTTGAATAGAATTGTTGTATAGGTCAAGAAATAAGAAGAGGGCAATCTGTACTCTACCCAGCCACACGGTGCCTAATAACATTAACAAGATGGGGAAACACTTGTGAAAGTGATTCAGGCTGAGACATCAACTTCAATAGCTGATCACCAACGATAGATCTAAGATCTTATTTTAGCCTTGTATTGCATCCCAGCCAAAATATTTTAGCCCAGTCAGAATATAAAAGAGAGATGTACTAGAAATGGTGTGCCAATGAACCAAAATTATTTATTGGTCCTCTAGTGATATCCAATAGAAATCAAACATGAACTAAAAATGAAGCAATATTTTGTATTTCTCAATCAAGTATATTGTATACACGACCCTCGTAGACTCGAACAACCTTAAAATGATAGAGAATCTATATTAAAACATAAAGCAGATGAATATACACCTGAAGGATAAATTCAGTACTGAAGCAGAAGACACAAGCTTTAAGACATCGGCACACATTTATCTAGCACTAACATGGTTTGAACTGAACATAGGAACTCGAAAGACTAGTTTAATTCAAAAATGGAGAATGGGAGTAAATAAAATATTATAAATGGCATACTTCTAGCACAATGTATATGTCTGGTCTTATTTTGATCTTTTCCAGACTTTGTGCTTGTGCAGGACTCCTGGGGTAGCCATCAAGGAGCCATCCTTTCTCTTTTACATCATGTTGTGATAGCCGTAATATCACCATCTATGGGAAAGAAACTACCAATTAGAATAGTATTGGAACAGAAAAGGAAAAAGATGCAGACTATTAAAAGATAACATACATCTGTGACAATTTCATCTGGAACAAGCATGCCATTGTCCATGTATTCTTTTGCTTTCCTTCCAATTTCTGTCCCCTGTGATACTTCTGCTCTTAGAAGATCCCCTGTTGATATGTGCACCAAGCCATACTGGAAAGTACAAATCATAAATCATGTCAATCAAATCATGTACTTGAAGGCCAGAAACTACACAAACATGAAGCCAATCATAAATCCTGTCAATCAAATGATGTACTTGAAGGCCAGAAACTACACAAACATGAAGCCTCATAATCATGAACTTATCATGGGAATGTGGCATTGGTATTGCCATTCAAGTGCATTTTCACAATAATGTGGCACATATTTTGAGATACAGTAATTGCAAGTGAACGAATACTTATCCAAAACAAACATCTATATGACCTACCACTTATAGAACACAAAATCAAATATTCAGAATAATGAATAACAGTTCCTTCCATAGATGTGATGGAATTTATAGAAAATCAAAGAGGCACAAGTTAAGAGGTTACATTCTTGCGACAAACAAGGGATTTGACACTAAACTCTTGTTCCCATATACACAACATAACAATCACTGAAAGGAAGCCTAATGAACATTTATAACTTCGGAATGCATTCTCCGCCTGTGCAAACATAAGTTTTGAACTTAGAGGCTAGAGCTGTACTTGAAGAAAACCCTTCATTCCTTAAGCTCCCTCTACTAGCATGTTCGGAAATTTTATACTTCTTATCCTCGTTTGCTCCTACTTTTTTCTCTCTATGCTTCTTATCCTCCATTATATCAACCCTTCTTCTTTTTTGCCCTTACTTAAACTCTCTAACTTGCATTTTTTTTTTTACTACCATAAGAAAAGAACATCCAGATCTATCCAAATATGGAGTTTATTTTTATAGCTTGTATCAGATTTACTAGTGACCCTAACAATAAGAAGCTGCATCTAAGTGTCATGAGAGCAACGAGATCCTACATAATCATGGACAACAGGCTAAGAAGGTTTGCCAAGGGAATTAACAAAAAACTCAAGGCTGTTAGGGAGGATATGAAGACAATTTATGAGTTATTGGAAGGGCAAGCTGTGTTTGAGATTCCAGCTCCTTCACTGGCATCACCTTCTTCCAAGATCTTAACCCAACTTAGAAAACAAGAATGGGTATGCCCTACACCCCATATCTTCTTTCACTTTTAAGAAGATAAAAGATAATCCAAAAATTAGCAAAGAGTATGCAATCAATCTAGTTGTGAGTGACCAGGATATTGAAAGGACATCACATGGATTGGAAGCACCCTAGTGCCTTCAATAATTACAATGGCTTACAGTGGAAAGCAGATTAAAGTATTCTCTACTAATTAGGTACAGAGAATTTTTTTCTCAACAAAAGTGGTGGAAGAGGTGAATTTGAAAGTTTAGTGAAAGAAAATCCCCTTGCAAGTGGTCATATGACATGACAGTCTCACTGTAAAATAATAGTTTCTTTCTTCCCTATGGGATGATTCAAGGACCAAGTGATTCATGATGCCTATCGGAGTGCAGAAAATATTGCTTGAGACAATATCTACACTGTTCAGATATCAGAATCAAGGCACAATATAGCAGTTCATTCCAGACAACAAGATATTTGCAGTCATGGACTTAGAGCATCTTGTCTTGACTCAAAAAATTTCAATGCACATTCCATCTCCAGCAAAAAGAATAGTGGGACCATATCTTGGATAGGTCGAGCAATTTGCAAAAGCAACAATTTTTGAGCAAGTTTAATGAAAGCAACTGATGCAACTAGAATTTTGAAGACTTAAATTACAGAGATTTATCTTTCAATTCCAATCTTTGGGCTTTGATATTATACTTTCTAGCAATTCTCTCACTAACTTTTATAGTAGGATCATTTTCTACAACTCGCACTTTACTAGGTTTAAATTGGGTTCGAAAGGGTTTTAAGTCATTGCTTTTGTGTTTTGAAGTAATTTCCATGCCTTTTCATGTAGCTTTCCATGCACACGCAAAGCTTTTGCTAGGAAAATGAGTGTTTAGGTTGAATAGAAGTTTGATTTTGAATTGAATGATGTTAAGTTCTGGGTCCATTGTAAGTGGGAGATCCTTTCTATTATCGAAAATCATCATTTTAGGGTTGTATGAGTATTAGCATACATAGGTCTTTGAAGAGTTATTTATAAAATAAAGTAGATTCTTTTGGCAGGTTTTTTCATTAATTTTTGTCATCCTTCTCTTACTTTGCACCTTATTGTTTTGAACTTTCATACCTCATAAAAGAATAATATTAACATATACCCAATTGACTCATGCCCTTAATGCTAGGTTCTTGGAACAGCCTCTAATAAACTAAACAGCTTGATCCATTACTCTCGTACCAAAATGCTTGGCATAACAGATGTTCACAGGACCGGACTTGTGATTACACCCTTTACAGAAGCGTACAACAGAAAGACAGCATTTCATATAAAAATGCGTGTAAACGGCATGGGCCCTTAGCACTGCACAGGGGAAAGGGGAATTATGATTGCAAGAAGAAATACAAGGGTCCAGTGCCACAGACACATCTCTATAAACAGAGTTGACTCCAGTGCTTCTGTTTGTTTTCTCCTTCTCTCATCTTCATTCATCCCTTCTGGTATCCGTGATCAAGAAACCCCAAGAATTTCAGCCTACAGGCGACACCAGTTCAACCAAGGATGTATGCTGCAAATGCAGAAGGTGGTAGACTCCTAAACACTTCATAAGTTCTTGTTCAAGACCTTTATTTTTTTTTTCGGCATTCAACTCTCCAATCCTAGGAGGCGTGCCAAATCTCTCGCTGCTTTTTCTTGCCCCTACTATGCTCTTATATCTATTATGAAACAAACTTTAGCATCAAATCTCCTGTGTTCACGTTCACTGATCCCTGATGTTGGGTTGAGCTTCGGCGTTCAGTTTCTTGTTCTCAGGAAAAAAATAGCTTCTTTTTCCAGTCTTCCTCAAAAACGACAACGAAAAGAAGAAAAGAAAAAGAAATCTATATGCATCACCCTTCCTTAAAAGTCATCATACGATTCTGGACTTTGACCTGTCCAAGAAAACAGCAGAAAGAGCAAAAGAGGGCAATGAAGAGGATTATGGGAACCGACCTTCTCGACGATCATCTGACACTGAGTGCCTTTCCCCGACGCAGGAGGCCCAGAGATCATCACCTTCAATGGCTCCTTAGCCGAGCAATCCACCCTCGTCGCCTGCCAAACAAAACACAACGGCATCAAGAAATCTCAAGGAAAGCTAAAAGAAACGGGTGAAACATCCGGGAACTGACCTTAGGTTTAGGGTTCCTCTTCCAAGAAGTCTTGAATTCGACACTAAGGGGGCGAGAGAAAGCAAGAGAAGAGGAGAGAGAAGAAGACGATGATGAGAAGGGGACGTAAGAGGAAAGGAAGAAACCGGAAGGAGGGCGAGTGGGAAGGGAAGGGACGAGGGAGGCGTAGCAGTGGTTTCCAGGAGTTACTTGGGTGACGCTGCTTGAGGTGACCATTTCTCCCCGGAGGGAAGCGATAGCAGAGGTTTCTTTGTATGGAGAGGAATGAGGGACGGAAGGTGGAACAGCCCGCCGCTGATAAATATTTTGATAATCCCGGACCGTTGGTTACCCAACGGAAGGAATAAGTTTGCAAAAAGCCGTCAACATAAAGTCGGCAACGTTTTTGACGACTTTATACGAGTTCACAATTATTCTTGACCCCATATGATGTCGGCGATAGCGATCAGGGGACCGATAAATAATAATATAAAAAATATTTCAGGAACTCGAGATTGTTTTTTGAAATATCCTCTGGCTGACGTGGATGAGTCCAAGTCCACTGTTGCAAGTAAATCTCCTCTTCCGGCGTTTGTAAATTTGTGGAAAACAACTATCATTTTACTTGATATATGAAAAATAATGCAGACAACCAACGACGTTGCTGTCTTGTGAATAAGTGATCCTGTAAAATAATTTGTTAACTAGATAATATCAATATTTGCTGATCTTTTTTGACAGGTGTTAATATTTGCTCACCATATTCTAATCAATAATAGATGGAAAGGAGTCAACGAGTAACGATTCATAAATTATAATAACTTTATCAATGAGCTCATATCAAAGATATTAGGGTCTATATATATATATATATACACACGAAAAAAAAAAATTTCTCTATCTTATGTTCATTCTATATTTTTTTGCTCTTTCAAAACTATTATTACTAGCTTGAGCGTCAAAGAATTTCTTACAAAGAATATCTAATCCTCTTATAAATTTCTTCCCTAACAATCAATGCTCTCATCAAGCATGATCCCATTTCACTAGTAATTAAAGTTTGAAAGCAAATTTTAGACAGTAATAAATTATTTTCATCTATTCAAAAGTTAAAAATAAAAATAAAAAGGTAACAAACTTGATGACAAAGAGAATATGTTACGGGACAGACAATCTCTAGCCTCCTTCTACTAGACATTCAAGCTAGGTCCCATAATTTTGGAGCAGATTGAGCTAGCCAACCATATCACCCCATAACAAATTGAAATCGTCACATAGGATCAATTTAATATACTTATAGAATATGTCAAAGCCTTAACCAATCTAATACAAAACTTGATCATACAAGGGTAGAGTCAAAGAGACATAAAGGAAGCTGTAAGCAAATTCCAAAGCTTATGGAATAATCAAACTCGCCAATCACAAGCCAAAGAAGTGCATCATCCTTAACACTAGCAAAACGGAGATGCATGCTACAGGAGCCAAGATTGGAAAGAGTCTAAAGAGCACATTGCTTATTCTAAAATGAATTCAAGCTAATAACTTCTCAACATGTTGACCAAAAGGTTTGCTAGCCGGCAACTTGAGGAGATGAACTAAAAGGTTCGAGCATTGATGGGATGGGTCAGAGGTAGAAAGTATATGCAATGAAGGAGCTAGAACTCTCAAGGAAGCTAATATTCATTGAGGAAGTCATTTGAACTACTATCCCTAGATTCAACATGTTTCAGCTTGAGCCATAAAATAAAAACTTAAATCCTATGGATCATTTAGACAACTTCAAGGTTCTCATGCTGCTTTATAAGGCATCAAATGCCATTATATGCTCGACTTTTCTAGTGAGACTAAGGAAGGCAACTAATCTCAGTACTTTAATCTCTAACTTACCTCAAATAACTTAGTCAATAGGTCATTAACCATTTTATCATTAGGAGGCACAAAAGGATTTTCATCAACTTGATAATCATCAAGCAAAAGAAAGATGAGCCACTGAGATGCTATATTTGATGATTTAACGCTAAAGCTCTAAGGTAGTGTTTGAAAGAAGGGATAAGAGGGGATCAAGGGATATACCCTCTTATTTCCAAAAACCATAACTATAAAGGGATAGCTGGGAATAAAGTTAACCAAAGGGATAATCCATGGTTAATCATGGTTAACCATGGGATATCCCCTCAATTTATTCTCTAGAAAATGCAGGAATAACTGATTATCCCTCCAAATAAAAGTAAAAAAAAATATTCTATGGATTTACCTTTTTGTATTTGATATGATCAATGGGATAGCCAAGGGATATCCCTAGGGATAGCCAGGGGACAAACTCTATCCCGTACACTTATCCATGATAATATTTTTTCTATCAAATACTACCTAAAAGTCTAAGGCTTGGATTCCTCGATGGTTGTAGTAGTGGTTAGAATAGTTTCAAAGACTTGCATTTCAATTTCCTTCTCTTAAAGCATCTTCTCAAGTATTTGACTAAGTTATTAGTGCAAACTAAGAAATGTATTAATATAAAGGAGGCCGCTATAGTTCAAAAAAGAAAGTACAAAAAAAACTAAGCCAAAGAAAAGCATAGAGAACCAAAAGAGCAAAAAGCAAAATCTAAGAAGATTAAGCTATAGCTCAATAATACAATGTGGTAACCTTTGAAGAGAAATCAAAACTAATAGCTATATTGCCTATTGGAAGTCTGGACATGAGATATGAGCTCAAAGATCAACAGGATGAGTCCCTGAAAGTTTGAGAAAACAATGCTTTAACGTGAATTCGAATATGATCTGGTTCAAATCAGATTTTAAAATTTCAAATCTGAAATCAAACTAAATCTAGTTTTTACTATCCAAATCCATTTTTTCTTGTTCGATTTAGTTCGGTACCTACAAAAAAAAAACCCCTCTCCATTCAATCCCTATCAATAATCAATCAAGGTTAACTTGGAAAATTTCTATTTGCACCGCTCCAGTTGCTCAGTACACCCCCCAATTTAAAAAAAAAAAATTCTAAACTACCCTTAGCACCCTGTTTCCTCTCCCCCCTTCTTTTTTCGGAACCGGCGCCCCCTCTCTCCTCCCCTCCTTCCCTCGGCCCCCGTCTCCTTCTCTTCCATCTTCAGCACTGCCCCTCACCCACCCCCCTTCCCTTGGCCCCGGCCTTATCCTAGGGAGGGGGGAGACGGTGCCGAAGGGGGCGTCGAGGCTGGAGAGTGGGAAGGAGACCGAAGCCGGAGGGAGGGGTGGGGGACGGTGCCAATGAGAGGGGAGGAGGGGGGGAGGCTGCCGGAGAGGGGAGGGGAGGAGAGGAGACGGGAACTGGAAGGGAGGGGTGGAGGGCGGTGCCAGGGAAGGGGGAGGAGAGGGGGGTGCCGGTGTCAGGGAAGGGATGGGGGGGGAGAAGGAGGAGACGGGGTCACGAGGGTGCTAAGGGTAGTTTAGAATTTTTTTTTAATTCGAGGGTATACTGAGCAAATGGAGCGGTGCAAATAGAAATTCTCGTTAACTTGATGGGTCATAGGCAGTTACCCCTTTTAGAAAAGACTTGCTGCACCGAGGACGGTGCAGCAAGTGCGCATCGGGTGTGGGGATTGGTCACATGCGATGCGCAACAAGGTTTATTGGGCTTTGACATACGTGTCTTCGGGCTTTCGATTAGCACGTGCAAGCGCTCTCTATGGCTACTAGATCCTTGCGTCTATTGGTGATGGCATTAGAAGATCCCTCTCCTTATCAGCCTAAACCCCATAACAATAAAATAAAATCCTAAGCCAAGTCCCACAAACACAGCGATATACGGGAAGCAAAGCCTTCCCAACCAAAGAACTTTCCACTAAGTAACTTTGGATACAATGAGGTTGCTCGTAGGCCAAACACTTCTCTCTGTCCCTTATAAAGATCAATCAAAGTGTCCGCCCTAACCTTACTTAAAAACACGAAACTAACCTTAGCGCCTCGCAGTCGTGCACCTCCTGTGCGTACCGGCCTAGTCTCGTCCGTGTCCAAACCCGTCTGGCCTAGACCTCTGTACGGCCTTGATCTTTGTTGGTCAAGCCGTATGATCAAAATTGCATGCTAGGTGCTTGCTGAATTGCCTTCTATGAAAACCCATTGCCTTTCTTTTATAGGTGGAAAGCCGTTGCTAATCCGTGTTGAATTCGCATAAAAATCATCACCTCAAAGCACAGTCTAAGAGTCCTTCAAGTAAGCCTCAAAGTAGTTTTCATTCTTGGCCATTGGATGTTGGTTGGACGGCCTTGATTGGCCCAAAGAACCGCCTCAAAATGAAGTCCCAAAAAAATACGGCATTGCTGGGAAAATTCGTCCAAGGCTACTGCCAGGATGGCAGCCAGCCTGGGAGTGCGTCTGGCACACTCGGTCTGGGCCATGTGCCCAGTTGGGCCACACGCCCGCGCATCCCCCATATGGGCCGAATGATGGCAATCCTCCTCCCGCTGAAGTCTCGACGCCCTCGTCAAGCCATGCCAGACTCAATACTGCTGCACTATGCGCCCTCCTGGTGCACCTTACCACTGCATACCTTGACCCTCTTGGTCAAAGTCTCCCGGATCCCAATATGGCCACCTACCACATACACCCACTGATGCCTCCCTGGTTGGATAGCTCTCTCGTCAAGCCATCCCGCTTGTTGTCTCCTGCTGTAGGCTGATATGCCTAAGCCTGCTATGCATGCGCCGCCGCCTAGGCGCAAGGTCACCGTGCAACCTCAAGTCTGATGGTGGGGTGCTCTGCTCCATCCCTTCGCCGTCTTGCCTCATCCCTCCCCTAGCACGAAACAAGGACGTCTACATCTTCGGATCAGGATGCCTCTACGATGAGGCATATCCTCGGCCTTTGCGTTGATAAAGAAATTTATGCCTAACACCATGTCGAGATTGTCAAGTGGCAGAACCTTCATGCTGCAGCGCCCTCGCCATGAGCCCACTTCCAATGTGGCCTCTGCTTGGCCCAAAGACTCCATCTCCTTGAAGTTTACGAGCTTCACCTGACAAGGCTTGGAAAGCGCTTCTAGTCCCAATCTGTGCGTCACTCACTGGCTCACAAAACTGTATGTCACGCCGGTATCAACCAAGGCCCGTACTGTCCTCCCATTGACCCGAGCCCTTACGTGCATCAGACCTTGGCTCTGCTCCATTGCGATCAAGGTTCCGATTACTATTAGTGGGGATAGCCTCACTATTGGCCCTTCCTATGAACTCTCAGATGCCTTATCTTCTTGGTTAGTAATGACAGCTATTGTCGTCACTTTCCTTGGACACTCCCATGCTAGATGCGGTCCTTCGCATATGAAGTATCCGCTGAAATTTGCTCATACCTTTGGTTTTGCTGATGCATGTGCTGGCACGTCCTCTTTCTTGCCTGCTCGACCCCGCGGTGGTGATGCACTCTTGTACATGTCTTTTCCCTGGCTACCACTACCTGAAGTCATACTGCTACGAAAGTCCACCAGTGCCTCTACTACTGCGAAGGCTGAAGGAATATCCCTCACCTCCTTCCTGTGAAGCTCGGCCTGTGCCCACCCTCACAGGCCTATGAGGAAGTTAAAAAGCTTATCCTCCTTTGACATGTTGGACACCTTCAAAAGTAGCGTGCTGAACTACGCCACGTACTTCTGGATGCTCCCTATCTGCCACAGCTTCCGCAGATTTTTCTGAGCAAGCCAACCCGCATTGCTCGGCAGGAATTGACCCTTTAGCTCCCTCTTGAAGATCTCCCATACCTCGATCCTAGGACGCCCTGCATGGTCATCCTCGGCCGTCCTGGTCCTCCACCAGAGCTTGGTGTTGCCCTCCAAATATGTTGAGGCCCGATCCACCTGATCAGATGCTGGGATCTTCGCTGCACGGAAGTAGACTTCCATATCTCATATGAAGTTCTTCACCTCCATCGCACTCCTGACTCCTCTGAAGGCCCTAGACTTCTGGACCTTCGCTTTATTTATCGGAGCGCCGACCATGTTAACTGAACTCCATGCCTTCTGCTTTTGTCGGATCAACTCTGCCTCCAAAGCATATATTCGAAGCTTCAATCTCTCCTCCATGGTCAGATCTGATCATTGTTGTTGCAGATTTCAATGCTCGAGGTCATGAATCAGCCCCTTCGTGCGCCTTCATCAGTTGATTGTATGAAGTCCGTAACTCGGTCAACTGCATACTCAACTCTGTATATATAGCTACCAAATTCATGGTTGATCCATCTTCTGGATCTTCCATAATGCCCTCCAAATGGATCACACGATCAGTAATTGTCACCATATCTTGTGCTTGAAACTTGCTTAAATTGGGCTTTGATACCGATTATCACCGGGCTTTCGATTGGCACGTGCAAGCGCTCCCTATGGCCTCTAGATCCGTGCATTTACCGAAGATGGCATTAGAAGAACCCTCTCCTTACCAGCTTAGACCTCACAACAATAAAATAAAACCCCAAGCCAAGTCCGACAAACACAGCGATATATGGGAAGCAAAGCCTTCCCAACCAAAGAACTTTCAACTAAGTAACTTTGCATACAATGAGGTTACCCGTAGGCCAAATACTTCTCAATGTCTCTTACAAAGATCACTCAAAGTGCCCATCCCAACCTCACTTAAAAACATAAAACTGACCTTGGTGCCTCGCACCCATGCACCTCTTGTGCGTATCGGTCTAGTCTTGTCCGCGTCCAAACCCTCCTGGCCTAGACCTCTGCATGGCCTTGATCTTTGCTGGTCAAGTTGTATAATCAAAATTGCATGCTATATGCTTGCTGAATTACATTCTATGAAGACCCTCTGCCTTTCTTTTATAGGTGGAAAGTCGCTGCCCATCCGTGTTGAATCCGTGTAGAAATTATCGCCTAAAAGTCCTTCACGTAAGTGTAACCCGGCTATGTATAGGCTATTTTTTTTTCTAAGTACGGAAGCATCCTAGCAGGGGACCGGCCTTAGCACGCCTCGTGCTAAGTCAGCCTCTCTCTCTCAGAGTCGTTGTGCACTACTAGTAGGGTGAGGTTGATCAAGACCTCCCCCCTATAGAAACCCCAAAAACCCCAAGTAATCACAGATAATGCCCAGCCCCAAATACAAGATGTACAGGGTCAACACTACCCCAACCTCTTTGATTAATACAATCCTAAGAGGAGGACAAGATGAATATGTGCCGCAGCACTACAAGAAATCTCTCACGATCTCTCCCTCACCTTGCCCTTAGGCTACAAGATGACTCACCCCGTAACCCGTAGATGATCGCCTGCAGGAAGCTCCTCAACAGCACCGATCATATCTTCTCTCTCCTCCTTCTCGCCCAAAGTGGTGGAGACGAGAAGATGCCGCCCACCTTCTTGATAGCCGGCTGGATAGGATCTCCTTTGATACCTCTCCGTGTGTTGTTGTGTTAATTGCTTCCTCCCTCACGAAGACCTCCCTTATTTATAAGGTTAAGCCACCGCCTCATCCAAAGCTGTCATCCTTATCCCTTTGACATCCTTGGCCTTATCTCCATGCACGCCACTTTTGAATCACCGCTTGATCCTCTCCAAATCTTATTTCTAGATAACGGTTGTGTAGGCTGATTAGGAGATCTCGTTGCCGCTGGGTAGATGCCTCCAAACGTCATCAAAAGGACTCCACCGATGGCTTAGGATAATGCCCAAACAACCATCAACCAACTCCCCCAAGAGTCTCTCAAATCTTCAAGTTAGTTAGTTGTAGATAAGGCTGAAAATCTTATCCAACATCTTATCCAAAACCTCCCAGCTGGATCCCCAAATCTTATCCATAGGATAAGGTTTGGATTCGTCTGATCTGGATGAAATTATTCCCCCAAAATTGGCTTGGAAGTCTGTTGGACGGTTGAGGCCGTTGCAGGTGCGTCTGGGCGGTTTTGGGCTTGCCGCACTCCACGTTGCTAAGGGTTGGCTCCGGGTCTTCTTTGGCCGCGCATGCCTTGCTGAAACTGGGCTTGCTGATGCGACTCCGCGTGCCATCGCATCAGGAGATGGGTCCGCATTCGGCCTTGGCGCTTGGTCCACCAACCTCGCACCAAGTGTCTGACTAAGTGTGGGGCTTGTCGGCCCCATGGACGTGCACATCCCGTGGCACGGTCAAACTCCGTCCTGGCAGGTCCTCAACTACCTGCCTTGCCCGTGTGCACGCCGCGGGCTGCGCTATGGCCTCCTGGCCGTGCGCATCACTGGGGCGGTGACAATCCTCCCCCACCTGAAGATGCTGACGTCCCCGTCATGCTCGCCCTCACGTAGGCCTGAATGTCCTCCTCGAACTACCAAAGTTCTTCTGCTTGCCTCCAGGTGGCATCGGAAACATCCTCTCCGTGCCATTGTACCAGATACTCTGTGTACTGGGGTCCTTGACTTGTACCCACCTTTCGGTCCGCCAAAATTCTTGCAATCTTCCTTGCGAACTTGGGTCAGATGGCAGGGCGCATCCTGCCTGGGTTCTCTAACTCGTCTGCAGCCAGGTCTCCATGGTATGGTTTGAGGAAGCTAACGTGGAAGACTGGATGAATCTTCAGTCTGGCCGGCAAGGCCAGTTTGTAAGCTACTTCTCCCACCCGTCTGAGTACTTTGAAGGGTCTGTCATACCTTGGCAAAAGGCCTTTGTGGAACTTTTGCTTGGTCGCTTTCCTCCAAAGATAGGGTGTAATTTTCAACATCACAAGATCGCCCACCTGGTACTCCATTGGTCGTCGATGCTCGTCTGCACGCAGCTTCATCTGCATAGCTGCTCGCACAAGGCTGTCACGCGCCTTAGCGATATTTTCGGTCCTGTCCCTTGCAAATAGATGCACCGCGGGACATGGGCCGTCATTGTAGCCTAGGCATAACTTGCTGGACTTTGATCTGTTGCTGAAGACCGGTTTAGATTGTAGAAAAATTGTGCCACGTCCAGCAACTCAAGCCAGTTTCGTTGTCTTGCGGTGACGAAGTGCCGCAGATACTCCTCGAGCAATGCATTCACCCGCTCGGTTTGGCCGTCCGTCTGAGGGTGATATGCTATGGAGAATTTAAGCTCCGTGCCCACGATCTGAAAAAGCGTGGTCCAGAACTTACCCATGAATCGGACGTCGCGGTCACTGATGATATCTCCGGGCAAACCGAAGATCTTGACCACATGGGTGAAGAAGAGTGTCGCGCACGTCTCGGTTGTGCATGGGTCGGTACCGCCATGAAGATAGCATACTTGGAAAATCTGTCCACCACTACAAAGATGGTCCGCTTGCCGTCCACTTCCGAAAATCCCACTATGAAGTCCATGGAAACAGATGCCCATGGTCGGCTTGGGACGGGCAACGGTTGCAGTAGTCCCGCTGGCTTCCTGCGCTCCACTTTGTCCATCTGGCAGATCAGACAACTCCGCACATAGGCCTCCATGTCTCTCCACATATTTGGCCAGTAGAAGTCATGAGATAGCAGGGCATACATCCGCTCCATGCCCAGATGTCCTGCCCACCTTGAGTCATGGGACTCTTTTAATAAGTCACGCCGTAAAGCTTCATTTTTCGGCACGACTAGCCTGCCTCCATGTGCGCGAAGCAAGCCGTCCTGGATCCAGAAGCGTCGCACCAGTCCGCTCGTCACATCACGCATTAGCTTAGCGTATGCCGCGTCTGCCTGCTGCCTCGGGATATGCTCTATAACGCCTGACTGCATGGTCACCACCGCGGCCATGTACTCCTGTACGACTTGGCGGCTGAGGGCGTCGGCCACTTGATTCTGACGTCCTGGCCGATGCTCCCAATCGAAGTCGAACTCCGCCAAGTATTCTTGCCAACGAGCTTGCTTGGGTGTCAACTTGCTGGGTCTTGAAGTAGGTGTTGGCGACGTTGTCGGTAACAATTTTGAATTTAGTTCCGAGTAAGTAATGGCGCCATACCTCCAAGCAGTGTATCACAGCAGTCATCTCCTTCTCGTGCGCCGAATACCGTGTCTCGGCGTCCTTGAATTTTCTGCTCTCATATGCTACTGGATGTCCCACCTGGACCAAGACTCCACCAAGCGCATGGTCGGATGCGTCGTGTGCACTTCAAAAGGATCCTCAAATCTGGGTAGCTGCAAGACCGGCTCCGTAGCTAGCATCGTCTTCAGCTTACCGAAGGCCTCCTCACAGTTGGAGGACCAACTCCACCTTCGCTCCTTCTTGAGCAGATCGGTAAAGGGCTTGCGATGGCCGAGTACCCTTTGATGAACCTCCGGTAATAGTTCGCGAGTCCTAGGAACGATTGGAGCTCGCTCACTATAGCAGGTGTCGACCAGTCCAGGATGGCCTGGACCTTGGCGCTGTCCATCCGTATCGCGCCATGGCCAACGATGTGTCCAAGAAAATGGACCTCGTGCGTGCAAACTCGCACTTCTCCCTTTTGATGTAGAGGCGATGCTCCCGAAGTCTGCATAACTTGCCTCAAGTGCTCCACATGCTGCTGCATGCTACCGCTGTAAATGACTATGTCGTCCAAATAGACTACGACAAAGTCATCCAGGAAGTCATATAGGACGTCTGTCATGAGATTGCAGAAGGTAGCTGGTACGTTCGTCAGGCCAAAGGGCATGACCAGGAACTCAAATGAGCCGTACCGGGTCACACACGTTGTCTTTGATTCATCACCTGGCGCAATACGTACCTGCCAGTATCCAGAGCATAGATCCAATTTGCTGAAGTATTCCGCCTTCGAAAGACGGTCAAATAGATCTGCTGCGTTGGGCACCGGGTAGCGATTCTTCATCGTGACCTTGTTGAGGGCTCGATAGTCCACACACATGCGCAGAGATCCATCCTTTTTGCGCTGAAAAAGGACCAGTGCTCCGAAAGGAGCGCGGGATGGCTGAATCAGTCCCGCGGCCAGTAACTCATCCAGCTGAGTGTGCAGTTCCTTCAGTTCTGCAGGGCCCATGCGGTAGGGGCCTTTGCCGGGGCACGCACTTCGGGCTCCAGCTCGATTCGATGGTCGTGTGTGCGCCGTGGCGGTAATTCCTTTGGTAGCTCATCGGGCATGAGATCGGCGAACTCCTGTAGTATCTCCCCCACCTACGCAGGCACCTCCTCTACGTCCTTCGATTCGGGCTGAACCTGGACTAGTGCCGCGACATATGTCTGGTCTCCTTTCCTTAAGCCTTTGCTGAGTTGCTTAGCGGATATCAGCCCGCTATCTGGAACTGTGCGTGAACTGGTGTTGGCCGTCTTCTGCTTTGCAATGGTTGACTAACCGCTGCTCTCTTCCTTAGCGGCTGGTGGCAATGCTGAAATGAAACCGGTGCTGTCCTCCGCTCCTATCAGCATGCCATTGAGATGTGGAATGATCATTGCCTTGGCTGCCTTGAAGAACTCCAGGCCAAGGATGATCTGAAAATCATCCAGTGGGATCACCAAAAAGCTGCAAAGCCCTCTCCAGGAGCCGATTTCTAAATAAGCCTTTATAAGGCCATTCACCCTCGCTGCCTTCGAGTTGATGGCCTTTATCATGGTTGCAGCGGTGGAAGTCTGCAACCCTAACTCCTTCGCTATGTCTTCCGCGATGAAGTTGTCGGTGGCACCTGTATCAATCATGGCCCTCAGCTGGTGGCCATTGACCTTCATCGAAACATAAAGAAGCCCTTTGCAGGATGGCGGCTTCTTGGTGACAAGCGCATTAATCGCTTGCAACGGGTTCACCCGGGAGGGTCCCTCTGAGTCGCTGGATTCTTCGACCAATTGGGAGATCAAGGCCGTGAGCTTCCCCTTCTTCTGACAGTCGCGCATCCGATGTGCACCTCCGCAGATGAAACAGCCTTGGGGCCGCTCAGATCTGGTCGTGGTATCCTTAGACTGCTGAGTAGTTCCCTTCTCTTTTGGGCTATCGTCTTCTTCTTCTTCCCTTGCTTCTTGGGATGAGACGTCTTGCCCTCCTTGGCTTTAGCTTTCTGCTTGCCAGGGGCGGGGGTAGGCGTAGTGGTACGAAAGTCGACGAAGCTCTTGGCAGCAGCCATCGCCGAATTGAGATCTTTCACTCTTGCCTTCGCAGCTCCACTTGCGCCCAATTCTGCAACCCCGACTAAAAGTTGAACAACTTGTCGGCTTTGGACATGTCTGGGATGTCGAGTAGCAATGAGCTGAACTCCTTGACGTAGTCTCTGATGGAACCCGTCTGCTTCAGCTTCTTCAGTTGGTCCCTCGCCACCCATGTGACGTTATGAGGGAGAAACTGAATCTTCAACTCTTCTTTGAGGGCCTCCCAAGTTGTAATTCCTGACCTACCGGCGTTTCGATCCTCCGTGTTGCGAGTACGCTACCATAGCTTGGCATCACCAACAAGGAACACGCTGGCGAGGCAGATTTGTTGCGCTTCCGGTATATTCATTGCTAGGAAGTACTCCTCCACATTCCATACGAAGTTCTCCAGTTCCTTGGTGTTGCGCGCGCCGCTGAATGGCTTCGGATCAGGTACGCGGATCTGGGATGGATGTGGTAGATTCACGTAGGGCTGGCATGCACGCTCTCTCCTGAGGGCGTCCACTTCATCTCCCAGCTCCTTGATGCGATTCAGAACCTCCTCTAGAACGACATCTCTTCCGTCCTGTTGGCCTTCATTGGAAGAGCTTGGTCCGGCTCCATGATCTGGTTGTGTCGGGATCGCCTGCTGGATCAGATTGATCTGCTGCTGCTGCTCCAAGGATCGGGTGATGAGATCAGTAAACCCATCCTCTGGAGGAATCCCGACAATAGCCTCGAGCCTTGCTATTCGATCGTTGTGATTCACCATGGTTGATTTTTAGAAGAAGAAAAAAATATGTTCTTGGGTTCTTGTATTGAACCAGGCTCTGATACCCTCTTGTCACCCGACTAGGTATAAGCTATTTTTTTTCTAAGTACGGAAGCGTCCTAGCAGAGGATCGGCCTTAGCACGCCTCGTGCTAAGTCAGCCTCTCTCTCTCAGAGTCGTTGCGCACTACTAGTAGGGTGAGGTTGATCGAGACCTCCCCCTACAGGAACCTCAAAAACCCCAAGTAATCACAGATAATGCCCAGCCCCAAATACAAGATGTACAGGGTCAACACTACCCCAACCTCTTTGATTAATACAATCCTAAGAGGAGGACAAGATGAATATGTGCCGCAGCACTACAAGAAATCTCTCACGATCTCTCCCTCACCTTGCCCTTAGGCTACTACAAGAAATCTCTCACGATCTCCCTCACCTTGCCCTTAGGCTACAAGATGACTCACCCCGTAACCCGTAGATGATCGCCCGTAGGAAGCTCCTCAACGGCACCGATCATATCTTCTCTCTCCTCTTTCTCGCCCAAAGTGGTGGAGACTAGAAGATGCCGCCCACCTTCTTGATAGCCGGCTGGATAGGATCTCCTTTGATACCTCTCCGTGTGTTGTTGTGTTAATTGCTTCTTCCCTCACGAAGACCTCCCTTATTTATAAGGTTGAGCCACCGCCTCATCCAAAGCTGCCGTCCTTATCCCTTTGACATCCTTAGCCTTATCTCCATGCACGCCACTTTTGAATCACCGCTTGATCCTCTCCAAATCTTATTTCTAGATAACCGGTTGTGTAGGCTGATTAGGAGATCTCGTTGCCGCTGGATAGATGCCTCCAAACGTCATCAAAAGGACTCCACCGATGGCTTAGGATAATGCCCAAACAACCATCAACCAACTCCCCCAAGAGTCTCTCAAATCTTCAAGTTAGTTAGTTGTAGATAAGGCTGAAAATCTTATCCAAAACCTCCCAGCTGGATCCCCAAATCTTATCCATAGGATAAGGTTTGGATTCGTCTCATCTGAACGAAATTATTCCCCCAAAATCGGCTTGGAAGTCTATTGGACGGTTGAGACAGTTGCAGGTGCGTCTGGGCAGTTTTGGGCTTGCCGCACTCCACGTTGCTAAGGATTGGCTCCGGGTCTTCTTTGGCCGCGCATGCCTTGCTGAAACTGGGCTTGATGATGCTGACTCCACGTGCCGTCGCGTCGAGAGATGGGTCCGCATTCGGCCTTGGCGTTTGGTCCATCAACCTCGCAACTAAGTGTGAGGCTTGCCGGCCCCATGGACGGACGTGCGCATCCCGTGGCACAGTCAAACCCGTGGCACAGTCAAACTCCGTCCTGGCAGGTCCTCGGCTACCTGCCTTGCCTGCGCTACGACGCTCTTGGCCGTGTGCATCACTGGGACGGTAACATAAGCCTCTAAATAGTCTTCATTCTTGGCCATTAAATGTTGGTTGAATAACCATGATTGGCTCAAAAAAAAAAAACCGTCTCAAAATAAAATCCCCAAAAAATACGGTATTACCGAGTAAATTCATTCTAAAACTGCTGCCCGGCTGGCAGCCAGTCTGGGCGCGCATCTGGCATGCTTGGTCTGGGCTGCGCATGTGACTGGGCCGCGCGCGTTTCCGTCTGGGCCGAACGGTGACATACGTGATGGAATGGACATACAGTTATTCCGTACGCCTGGTGCAGCAAGCCGCGTCCTCAATGTGCACTTATTGCACCGTCCTTCTTAGGTGCATCAAGTATTTTCCTACCTGTTTTACCCACCATCTAGGGGTAGGCATTGCCAAGAGCTAGGGTTCTATTGGGAAGTAGATAGCTCCTGTGGCGAGTGCTCCCTGTACCAATTCCTCTCTGATCATCTTCACAAAATCCCTAACCTTTTTTCTCAATACGTTTGCAAATACCGGAGACACTTTGCTGCATCTGACTGGCTCCATATCTACCTAGTCGGGCAAAGAAAACCTCTACCCCATACAAGAAAAATATAAAGCCAAATATCTCCATCACGGAAGATGGCAATCCCTCCAGGCACCTGCCGACTGATTTATGTTTGGTGCGGTAGCCTGTGATGGAGGTGCCAACGAGGTTGGCTGTGAGTTTATCTCGAAAGAACCAAAAGATGCCAGCATATAAAAGTGGCATCGACGGATGGTCCGCTATAAAAGAATCAAAAAGGAGTTCAAAAGAAGTAATACTTTTTTTTTTTTATATTGGGTCTCGAACTGCAAAATGACAGCACCAAATAGCTCACGAGGGGGAGAGAACATTCTGCTAATTTACCATGAGATCCCAAGTACTCCTCAGCATCAGGAAAGCATCTCCATTCCATGGCATCTTAAATTCTTAATCTATCTTCACTGAGGAGAAAAGGTAGTGAACAAACCAGAAGGAAGAAACGAATCGTCCCTGTGGCAAACATGATGGCAAGAACCATGAAGTGCGAGTAGCCAAGACAGACAGTAGCCGACGCTGGACCGCTCAAACCCTTTAGATCGAACACCAAAATGGCAGCGTGCCGCAGCGGAGAATCAATAACCAAGATGGTGATTTTGCGGGGGGATCTGGTTAGTCCTCACAGGATACTCAAAGTGTGTGTGTGTGGGGGGGGGGGGGGGGGTGGCGCAGCGGCGGCGGAGGAGGTCGGACTCTTTGGTGAGCATCTGGAAGCGGTAGGAGGCGGCGGTCGCCCATGAGGAGCTCGCCCAGGTTCTCCTCCACATACTTGATGCCCTCCTAATTAAGGCCGGCAGAGCAGGAGCGAGTCGTAGCCGTAGGGGAGCTCGGTGTCGATGGACATGAGCGAGTTCGCCTTCACGGAAAGAGGATCGCCGACGCTGGACTTGCGGGGTAGCTCCCAGCTGGGAAGTAGAAGCCATGCGCGAAGGAGGAGACGAACAGCGGAAGCCATTGGTGATGTTATATCAAATGTGAAGGGAAATCAGATCGGATATGGGCGAGAAGAGGAGGAGAACTAGAGGATTGGGGTGTCAATGGTGGAATGGGGAGGCGGGGGAAGGATGCATGCATCAAGCGAGCGGTTGAAGAGAGAGACCGGGCTGAAGCACGAAGAGAGAGAGAGAGAGAGAGGAAGCTGCTAGTCCAAAAGCGTGATTCTCGGATCAGAGAAAGGCGTGCACGGAGGCGTGAGTTGGAAGCGGTGGGGCGTGGGATTTTTATGGCTTTTGCTTTCTCGTGGGTTGCGGTGCATGGAAGAAAGCGAGAAATTATCTACTTATTTACTGCCATTGATTCAGTGGCGACCCGCGTACCCGTTCATAGATCTCCTTGCGTCACGGGCCCTGCCATGCGGATTTCCTCACTTGGTCGGTGTGAACAGGGACTGCCACCCTTGCTGGCAAACCCTTGCACTGGGATTTCACCGCACACACAGAAAAATTTGGATTTGCGAGGCTATTTGTTACTTAAAGGTGGACATCACCGCTCCTCTAATTAAGACCTGGAATCCAGGTCAAGAAAACGTGGCAAACGATTCAATATAAAACTTTCTGATTGTTTGTTTTTGGAGGACAGGACGTTAAGGATTGCAACTTCCTGCCGGCGATGGCCGGAGAAAGCCCAGTTTACTGTCTGTCTCTAGTTGTTAGCGAACAAAAGTGCACCGAGATCAGGGTTCAGGGGAGCCCCGGTGCAAGGCTTCGTTTTCAGCTACGAAGAAGTGCTGTGATTCAAACAAAATAATTAACCCGCTCCAGTCGGAGGGGAACGGTCGATGATGACTTTGAATGGAAAATTGAGAGGCAAGCGGAAGGAATCTGGACGCTGGCGTTGTTGACTCTAATGCAGCAATCAAAATAAACTAGCTGGCAGGCTGGCAGCAATTTATGGTGGCCGGCTGTTATGGGGCCGGCCGATATCGTAGGTGAGACTCGAAAGGAAAACGATATCCAAAGAGGTGGGCCTCCTAAATCAAATAGGGAAGGTTCCAACGAATGAGCCCAAGAATTTCGTTGTTGAAGGAAAAAAGCTCTTGTGCATTATATGCGATGTAGTTCGCATGCATGTATGTCTTCAGCGATTTAAACGCCGCGTATGCGTGCGTGTGCCAAAAAAAAAAAAAAAAAAAATCCGCGCGTCGATCGTCGAGAGCTGCACTAGACTTTTCCCTCATTGTAGAGACAACGAGCTCATGGGAAGTAACCTAATTGGAAGGGTCTGATGTGATGCTCCAATTGGATGTGGACACGTGGAATGAATCTGACCGGCGAATAATGTCTGGAGCAACCGGGTCTAGCCAGATTAAAGTCGCTCGGCCGAGCAATACTACTGCATCGGTTATCATTATTGATCGAAAATCTAGCATTATTTTCATATTTCTTATTTTTAGAAATAAAAAAAATATTTTATTCTTATTTTTCTGATTTTTAAAAATATAATTTTATTTGATTTAGTTATTTTTTAAAAAATATAAATATTATGATGGCCTCAGATAATAATAGCTGTGGTGAAGACTGAGGGACCCACGGCAATGATGATGGCTTTTACGATGACCAGAGCAATGGTGATTTAACAACAGTGATAATGTAACCAAGATCATAATCACCATGGATATAATTTTTTATACTTATATTTATACCTATAAAAATTATATAGGTATTCCATATCCACCACCTATACTCAACTTTATTTCATTCATCTTTTTTTTATAAAAAAAAATAAAATTTAATTCCTAACCTAAACTCAAAGTAATTGTAGATTTTTTCCTTCAAGTTCAAATTATAAAAATGAACTAGGTCTAGAGAAAATATTGTTTATGCTTGTTTGTAAAATTTTTAATTAAAAATTTACACTTATAGTAATAAATAAGAATAATTAAATTAATTAATTAATGATACAATAAGTCTAAGATGGGATAGGATTATTTTTACATTCGTATCCATTTTATACTAATGACGAATATTACCTTATATCTTTATACTTATATTTGTACTTGTTTTTTAATATCTTCATGCTTGTTTCAAATGGAGCGAAGGCGATAGGTACCGTAGGTTTTAAGAAAAATTATCATCTCTGATTATAATAACTTTAGTAGAATCAGGGGAAATAGGAGTAAGAATGATTGTGGTTCCTGCGTTCTTAAATTTTAAAATAATAAAAAAAGATTTCTAAAGACCAAAACAATGTTTGTCGGGTCATGGATGGAAAGCTACCCTAAACCTGCCTCATATGTATTTATAAAAACATTAAGTTTCAAGTTTAACTCCGTATAGGGTAGGTGTTTGCGATTCCTAGATGAATTGGTTTGTTAGCTGCCACCTAATAAATTACAGTTAGCTATAAGTGTGCATAATGCATGAACCAATTCAAAATATGTTTTAAAAAAATTTAAATTATGTGCTGCTCTGAGATTAATATATGGATAATTTCAATAAAAAATATCTTTCCTGTTATTGTTAGTTGCTATTTACATGGAGGAGTCCATCAGCAGGGATTAGGAATTGGGTTTGGGCTCCACTAATCAGTCTCTATGACAAGCTATTTCACATACGGTGAAGTCATGCAATTCTAGTCTCTAACGTAGCAGCTCACGTTTTATCTAAATTAACAATGTAATTAATATATGTTTCCATGTACACCAATTTTGTAACTGCTAATGCACTGACCTGCCTTTGTTGGGTGAGGCCAGATATACGGCACCCCCTGGCCGGGCTCCTTCAATTTATAGCAGCGCTTATTATTTTTCCTTTTTCTTTTGGTAATTATATTATTTTTTCCTTCAATAGATATATAATATTAAAAAAAGCAAGAAGATTAAAAAAAAAAATCCCTCCCTTCCTTTCCATTTATGCAAGGGATTGCAGAGTTTGTTATTTTTCCTTCTTTTTTTGGTAATTATATATATATATATTTTTGTTTCTTCAATAGATATGATGCAAGATGGAAAAAAAAAAAAGGCAACAATATGAAAACAAAACTTTATTCTATCAATGAAAAAATCGCTATCAGTTGAGAACATACACCACGGCAGTACCCAACGATAATTTCAAAGGCTTGCCGAATTACAACTGAAAACTCTGACGCGACTTCCAAGTGGTTCCACCATTGCATTTAGGAAGAGTCGAAACTACCATTGGAGCCGGGGTAAATCCGCCCACTATTATCGAGGGCAATACCGTCCGATCGAGCATGGGCTTTTGTTCCTCAGCGGAAAGGGAGAGGGCCCTGACGACCCCTATTATTTTATCCCTTTATTCTCCCAATATAAATATCCTCGAAGAGGTTCAGGCGCCCATCCCCACTTCGCTCTTCCCTTCCAAGCCTTCGTTCTCTCGCCCACCTTTCCCTTTCTCTCTCTCTCCCGCCCCTCTCTTTAGGGTTTCTCCGAGCTTCCATGGCCGAAGTTGACGACCCTGAGGAGCAGCACCGCCGCGCCACGGAGGAGGAGGCCGTCCTCGCCGCTGCTCAAGTGCTTTTCAGTTTTCACAACGCTTGGCTGCGGGATCCGCCTCCGTCGTCGGAGGACGACGAAGGGCCGTCGGAGGCGGCGCCGCAGCCTCTGAGGTGGGGATCGGTGAGAAAGAGGTCCCGGCATATAACGATGGAGGGGATACGGGAGGCCAGGAGGGAGGAAGCGGCGGCGGCGAAGGCGAAGAAGAAGATGAGGGCCAGCCCACCGTCGCCTCTCGACTACAGCGGCGGATCCAGCGCGTCGACGAGCGGCGGCTACGACGGATCGAGCTCGCCGGAGAAGTTGGTGGCTGCGGAGCCGCCGAGGCCCGCCGAGGCCCTCGCCGTCCGCGTTGACGGTCCTCATCCTAGAAAGGTCAGGCTCTCCGCCTCGAATTGTTGTTACCTTTCACTTTTCTTTATCCGTCCCACGAAAATACCCCTGCCGAGATGCGAATTTACTACGGTGCCCTGGTTGGACTCCCGTGCATTTTCTTCCAATCTTTTAAAAATTTTTGTGGTTATTTTTTTCCCCTGAATTTTCCGATCACTTAGACTCATCTTCTTTGCCGACCTCACAATTTTTCTGATTTTAGTTTTTTTTTCCTCTTTAATCTATTTATCAATTCCTAAGAAATTAGCTGAAACATTTTCTTGGATCTGACCAGTTATTGGTAGGGGTATTTTGGTCACTGGAATAAAGGAAGTGGGATCGCCTCCCTATCCGACCGATGGCCTTTCCGCTCTCCCCACGCTTTTCTTTTCTTGGACTCGCGGGTTTCCCCGCATCTCACGAGTCCATTCCTGCAGTCTCTCCAACATGACGAAAACGCCCTCGGTCGAAAGGGCATTCAGCCATTACCGGGGGGCTTTTCGGTCAAAAAGAAAAGGTTGCTTGTTTAATTGCCACGCCCACGCCACGCACCCTTTGTGCGGTTTCGCTGTGGGATGACTGGTGAGCAGGTGAGCGAGGGGCCGTTACGGGTAACGGGGCCCACTATCCCGAAATTTAAATATTAATAATGAAATGATACTTGTACCCGATATCATTATACTCCCCGTCTGGGTGTTAGACAAGGACACCCAGGGCGACAAGGACGTCGGGGTGGAATTATCGATCACTATTATAATAATATTTAGAGAAACAGGGAGGAAAAGGGGCCTTGGCCGGTACATGAGGAGGGGCTCGGCAGCTTGGCGTTGGCGTTAGGTCCACGTTTTGTTTGCGCTTCCAGTTGCTATACGTATTGGAGTCGGAGTGGATGTCGCCTTGATTCGCCTCCGACGCCGTCTTATGAAACCACTGCAACGTCTCCACGTGGCAGGTTTGATTGGAAGCAGATCCACACAAAAGCCGGGGTTCGGAACTTCACGGAATGGTGCACTAGTAGATCCCAAGTAGAGATCTATTTTCCTCTTCTTCTTTTTCCCAATCGTGATCCGCCATGTGGCCATCTTAACAGTAGAGAGACTATTCGCCTAGCGCCATGTGCGGCACTTACGCCGCGTTCCTGGAACCCTCCGGTCCCGTGCCTTGTTTTTTTTTTATCCCCCCCCCTTTTAAATACGTGTAGTGCAACGGGGTGTTTTCCTGACGCGGTTTATTTGGTGTTTCGTGATTCAGGTTGTTGAGAGCAAGCGGCCGCCGGTGGTTTCGAGAGTTTCGGCACGGAAATCCACCAAATGGTCGGCGAGGAAAAAGGTCACTTGCCGTTTCTAGGCCCCCCCCCCCCCCCCCCCCCCCCTCTTTTTTTTTTTTCTCCCTCTCTCTCTCTCTCTCTCTCTCTCTCGCGCGCGCTTCTCTCGCCCAACATGGGTGTACGATCCAAAAATGCCAATTCTTTGTTTCTGCCCGGCGGTAATTTTAAGCGTATCTTTACCGTCAGCTAGACGGAAAGGTGAGGTCTAAATGATATAGTTTCTCGCCCGTACCGCAACCCCCGGCCCCCACCGAATGGGCGGTTATAAGATGGGGGAGGTTGGGGTGCGTAAGATTACCGCCAAGGGTAAAGCGTTGGCATTGATTGCGTGTATCAGATTATCGACTGTTTTAATAAATATTAAATGGAGTGTGCCTTTTGGATGTGGTGAGCAGACGATCCCGGAGCTCCAGGCGATGGAGAAATCACTAATGGAGGAGAGAGGGAAGCTCCAGAAGGTAAAAATTTTGATCTGTTGTTTAGCGGTTTTTGCATGGAAGAGGTTTTTATGATTGCTGTAGAGTATTTGCTTGCAAGAATAAATGGGTGTTGGGTATGTGGCCGTTGACAGGAGATGGACGCGTGGCGCAAAGGTCACGAGGCGCTTTTGGCGGAGAACCGAAGGCTGAAGGTAACAAACCCACTATAACAACCCTCTCCCTCGTCTCCCTTCTTCTTCTCCTCCTCCTCCTCCATGAGCCGTTGCGGAGGGCTGTCTGCTCTCCATTTTAGGCAGGTGGAGGCTGCGTGTCTGCCATGTCAGGTGCCAATTGGTTGGCATGTGGGCCCCGCGGGTAGTATCGTCGCGACCCACCATGCGAGTCATAGGCGCTTGCCACGCATCATTAATTTTTTTTTAAAAAAAAAATAGAGTAAAAGGTGTCTGCTGCCAAGACAGAGACAGCTGACCTGCCCCCACCGTGGGATATTCACGCTTTGCGTTGAAATAAAGTTTGTTTCGGTTCCGGGTAAATTAAATAACTTGCGCACCGTGGACTTTCGTAATGGCATCTCCGGATGCTTTGGTTGGTATGACTTCAATTCATTCCACCGTCAAATCTGGCTTTTGAAAAGATAGTAGTGCTGCAACTTTACATTTCAAAATCTACTAAATTAAGCATGTGCTTGGGGATTTAGCATGGTGTAGTCTCAATTGGTATGTTCCCGTACTTACAATTAGTGTGTAAGAGAATGCTTGACTTGGTTAGACTCAAGCGTATCTCTGATCTGGACAGGTTTATAAGATATGGCGATAGAGGTCCCCACATCAACGACCTGAACTAGCGTAATCTACTGCTTTAAAATGCTTATACATTGGCAAATCAAGTGATTAAAAAAATAGATTATTTAGATAACACTAAACAGCATATTTTCTTTTGCTTGCTTGATGATTGGACTAATAGTCATATGATTTTTGGTGGCCAGTCATTTCAGAGGTCGGATATCTCACTCAGTGGCTTGCAAATGTGAGATTCCATTTATTCAATCTATATCTGACTGGATTTGATTGGTAGCTAAGTCAAGCGCGTGTGCACTCTCTCTAACTGATTTAGAATATATGATTTGAGTTCTATTATTTGCATGACCACATAGAGATAGGACTGTTACCTATGACTATGATTCTGTTAGTTGTACACAGATAATGAACATGACATATAACGGATTTGAAAATCTTGATCTTACCTCTTGGCGCTTATCAACTCAGCATTTTCACCTCCAAATTGAGATCCAAAATCTTCATGGATATGGATCTGGCTTTTGATCATGCAAATGCATATTGAATTTATTTTATATAAGGACTCATGTAGGACCTGTTCCTAACATGACGCATTGCTATTCCTTTTTGTGGTATCAGCATGATTCAACCATCATAAGTGAAACTCTTTCTTTCAATCACAGAATAATCGTAAACAATCTTCATAGGTTACCCTGTGCTACCATATGACCGTTCTATAATATCTACTCATAACCAATATGAGCTGAATAACACAAATGGGACCCCTTACTTTGTTTGTTGTAATCTTTTGGTGACTCATTCATCAATCTGGTCCAGAAGCAATATGCTAGTAGTTTTTTTTTTTTTTTTTCATTTGATGATTAGTATCTGAATCAACTTCAGTTCTTCCCAATTATAAGTTTTTAACATCACCCATGGTTCCTTCCTGCCAAAAACAAGGCTTCTCATCCTAGGAGTCTGCAAGTACGAGAGTCTTCTGAAAGGTCAAGGCGGCCAGGTAGCATGACCATCTACATAGCTGCCTGTACCTTCTTTTTCTTTTTTTCTTTTTTTTGGAATTGGTTTGATAGTTTTATGTAACCATGATAGACAGTCCGGGTGGTCTAGCAGCATCAACTATACTGGTTTGCTTGTAAGGATGCCTAGGTGCCTAAGCTGCCTCCCTGTGATGACATGCACTACCTCAGACCCTCCAAAATTTATGCTTGTATTAGTTCTCTTTATGACTCATATTTTGCTTGGTTTTATTGTTTTTTGTATTTAAATGAAACACCAAGGTGTTAGATTTTGTGTTTGCACTTGTTTACAACTATGCTTGGATGCATGTCAGATGCAATGGATTAAACACTTCATAAACTTACTGTTGATTGTATAATAATTTGATATTAGAAAAAGGTTGATTAAGTTTGTATTAAGACGTGGCTGCTCAAGGTACCATGATTTCTTCAATGCATGCCATTTTATGCTTGTTCTTCTGATTGTTCGATTTTCCTGGCAAGAGCATTTGTCGCAATTTGTAGTTTAGGAAGATTGTAGTAGATCTTCTCTTCTCTTCAGAGTTATTTGCAGGGTAGAACCAGCAGAAGTGGTGGATATTGGATAAAGCATAGTATAAAACAAAGTGCAAACATGTGATGTATTAGTTTTACAAGCGTGTTTGTCCAACTCGATATTATTTATCAATTTCACAAGTAGATCTATAGCATTTAAGTTCTTTACATATATTAGCTGTCTGGTCTTTTTACGGGCATGGTTTTTAGCCAGAAGAAGCGTATGCCAAAGTTGACAGCTCTTTGCGGAGATCATTAGTTTTTCTTATTTGCAATGCTGGTTTTTCTTTGTTTTTCTCTTAATCTTAATCCTTGACTTAAATAATTTTGTCTTGTGCCTGAAGAATAGGTAGTTTTCTTAAATAATAGGCACTCTGTTTCATTCAGCTGAGCTGGAGGCGCTATGGACGAAGGATGCAACTCTGAGGTGTCCATAGAAATGAAGCAGCCTGAATCGTCGCATCATGTTGCCCCGTCTTCTCCTGCACAGGGCCGCAGGGATTTCCACGTCCTACCCGATCTCAACGAACCGTTACCGGAAAATCTAGATTGACATGTTGGGACTTCATAGAGGCAGGATCTTGCTAACTCAACTCCTGTTCTGCGAATAACCCCAACTGTACATAAAAAGAGAGGCCGGTGGCGGCTGTTAATCGTTATTAAAACCAATGAAAGTTGTTTGATAGCTGATAAAGAGGACTAGGCAGTGGTTGTAGACTTGTAGTATCTCTGAAATGGAGGACCGAAGGGGAAACTCTAATTTGTTTTGTTGGTTTTTTAATGCTCCAATGCTTTTGCTGCAGCTACTTTACAAATATTTTTCTTCTGGGCAAAATGTAATCATTTATTAAATCAATCTAATCCAAGTAATCCTCTAATTTGAAGGTTTTTGGTATGTAACGACCCTCCCTTTTTTTATATATATATATGTTTAAAGGAGATCTCTCTCGTCCGATCCTTCTTTCAGCTCGACTGTATGGCCAGCTGATGCTATGTAGGTTGCGTGTCGCTTGCTGCATTCCCTTTGGCTTGCCTGTTTGCCGATGCCGTGCCAAATGGTTCAATTCCTCGTCGTCGAGGCTTGAAGGCGCGCGGTTATTGCCAGGACGAGGGGCGGGAGCGCTCTGTTATCAAATTAGGGGTTAGAGTCCAATCTCTGTTAAATCCAATCACTATATTGAAACCTTCAAATTCCATTTATCGGTGGATGGGTTCATGCGGAAACCTTGTACTGCTTGCCAGTGGGCCTAAACGTCACTCCATTAGATATTGCACGCGCCAAGATTTTTTAATCGGTTCGGATAATTAAAATTAAATCCTAACTCTAAATAATTAGATTAAGATTAGTTTTTGAATCATTTCAAATTGGCTTAGTTTTTTTAAAGAATTTAATATACATTTTTTTTCCTAATTCTTGTTAAGAAATTTATTAATGATTAGTTCAATCTTTTTTTTTAAATAAAATTATAGCATGATTAAACACTAATAGAAATAATAGTTATAGGCTTATAAAATACTAAAATAATATAAGTAAGTAATAGCATGTAAAAGTGTATTTTTCAAATTAAATAGATGTTAATGTCAAATTATTAATAAGATAACAAAATAAAATAAGTAAATATTAAAAATACAGTAATCATATAAATATTAAAGGAAGTAAACTTATACTTAATTATACTCTTTTATCTCCTTTTTTTTGAAATATTTAAAGTTATTGGTGTTGATCATTCAATAGTACTCTTGAAAAATTGCACTTCTAATCCCATTATTTATTGAGTCACGTTACTATCAACTATATTATATATCAAATAATATAAAATATTAAAATATTAATCATATAAATAATTTAATTGATACAACTCAACTCAACTCATTTGAGCCTTTTTCCAATTGCATGGGATTAGTTACATAAATATGCTTCCTCCACTATACTCTATTTATGACCAAGTCGACATTCAAATTACAAATAGTTATATCTTTTTTAATTATTTTTATCCATATTAATTTAGGTCTACCTCTATCTCTATCTTTATCATGAATTATTAAAAAATTATTTATAAAATTATATAATATCATATAAATAAATAAAATTAAAAATATATCTTATTCAAATATCATTTTCGAGCTATTCTGAGTTACTAATGATTTCACCTGAATAGACCCTAAAATTTTGGGTCTTTCAAGTTTGCATTAGTTTAGATTCGAATTTTTTTAAAAAAGTAAAACCATAACTTTATTTTTTTGGATTGGTTCAGTTGGTGGGTCAGATTGGGTTTTTACTACCTCTAGTTATTTTTTATAAATAGAGAAAGAGATTTGAACCTTGTATTTATAGCTATCACAAATCATTTTATTTTAAATCCTATTTCATTCTTGGCCTCTTCCCTTGTGTGACAAAAATAATACTCTAACTTAGAAAACTTCTAGGAAAAGTCTTTGTACACCGCCCCTGGTGCAGCAAGTTCTATGTGGGCTGCACCGCCTCTTCTGATTGATCCACGGGAATCCTACATGGCTGACGATGCGGAATGGTATGGCTCTGCTACGATGTTACGTTCTGATCGTGACGGCCATTAAAAGCGCTTCGCCTTTATTTTAAAATTATTGTGCAGACAAAAATGTCCTTTCCCTCCAGCCTACTTCTACCGCCATTTTTTCTTGGATTACATCTGTTCAAGAAAAACTCTTTCTTCCCCCTCGCTCTGGCTTTTGGATGCTAAGGAATCAGTCCAAGGTTTGAGCAAGATCCTGAGCCCTCGCTCTGAGGAGTCCGGTCGAAAGAAAATATTTCAGCTTCGAGGCTGGAATACCTGGCTACTAAAGTCTTTGTATAAAAACTTCTAGAGAAAATGTCATCCGCAGCACGAAGTAAAAAGTCTTTGTTCCCACTTCTTTGTAAAGCTCCTTTATTACACCAACTATTTTTTCTCGTTAGAGGTAGTTAATGTGTGACTAAACCGTTTAATGCGCGGGTAACTTCCTTAGAACAAAACAGTTATGACATTCTGGAAGTCATAACTGTTTAGAGTTTAGTGTTTTGTAGCACGAATGTCATACTCTTTTAACTAGGATGTTATACCTTATGAACTGGGTGTCGTCAGAGTGTTTCGACCTATATTCCCCGTTATTTTCTGTATGTATAGCTCTAGTGTTGTTATAAAAGCTACGACACCCCAGATTTACTGTTAATACACAGTAGTTACAAGCCTACGACACCCGTGCTCCAAACGAATGCTGGAGAAAAACCTCGCGACATCGCAGGAGAAAATCGGGAGTATTGCGACACCTAAGTTAAAGAAATAAGATACCTCTGTTAAACAAATACGACACCCCTGTGATGCTCGGCCGAAAATCCTTCGCGACACCGCAGTTCAAACATCACGACACCCTAGCGATAACGCTACGACACCCATGCTTATAACCTTACGACACCCAAGGAGGAATTCGGCCAAAAATCATTCGTGACACCGCAGTTGAAACGTTACGATACCCTAGCGGTAACGCTACGACACCCATGCTTATAACCTTCACGATCTTCGTATGTTGCTTTCTGGGTTGTCGTAGCTTGTTCTATGGGGTATCTTTAATTGTTAAAGGGTGTGTCGTGCTTATAACTGACGCTGGAGAGAAGGCCCGCGACACCCAAGTTATGTTCACCCAAAAAAAGATCTACGACGCTGCAGTTGAAACATTAAGACACCCAAGCATCAACGCTACGAAACCCCGTGCTCATAAGTGACCATGGAGAAGAATTCCCGCAACACCCCAGGAGCAATTCGGCCAAAAATCCTTCGCCACACCCCAGTTGAAACCTTACGACACCCTAACGACAATGCTACGACACCCGTGCTTATATCTTTAAAGCGACGACACCCCGCTTTAACAGTCCCCTCATGGGTGTCGTCGCCTTAAAGCTAGGGTGTCGTCAGATGCGAGCTGGGGTGTCATTAACAGCCTGAGTCGGGGATGTCGTCAATCCCCTTCTAATAGTCCTCGCATCGGAGCCATCATTTTAAAGCTAGCGTGTCATTAGATGAGAACTGGGGTGTCGTTAGCAGCCTGAGTCGGGGATGTCATCGTTCGTGATACCCCAGTTGAAACCTTACGATACCCTAGCACCAATTCTACGACACCTGTGCTTATAACTGACCACGAAGAGAAGGCCCGCGACACCCCATGATGAATTCTGCCGAAAACAGTGAGGACACCCTAGTTGAATTATTACGAAACCCAAGTTACAAACCTAAGACACTCGTTCACGCTTAGGAGAAAACTTTACCACATCCCAGGATGAAATCGGTCGAAAAACAGTGACGACATCCAAGCTCCCTTATCCTTTGGTCTCAACCGATGCTAACGGGACACTCCTCATGCTTCGGCGAGTCTGAGCAATATACCCACTCCGGCTAAAACTTATGAGTTTCACTTATCTCAGGGACGCTACACCTTAGCCTCGTCAAGATCACCAAAGACCCCCAGGAGGATGGTCCATTTGGTAAGGCTCACATAATAAGAGCGAATGGCAGCAAACACAAAAGTTACTAAAATTTATTTTTATTCATTACACAAAGAAAGACAAGAAGAAAAGAAAAGAAAAAAAGTAAAGGAGCCCTCACTGGGGCTTATCATCTTCTCCGAGCGCTGCCGAGCTCCCCCCACGCTGTGGGGCTAACTCGGTGATCTGGCGCTGGAGGGACGCTACTTGCCCCTCCAGCTGGCTATTGGCCCAACGCAGGAGCTCGATCTGTCTCATTGAAATGGCTAGGTATTGCTTGGCCGCCCTATGGAGTCGCTCGCGGTTTGCAAGCGACGACGCCATGACCTCCCCATCGACGATTACCATAGTGCAGCTCCGATGGGGCCCCCCATGGCCACTAACGCCGCTGCTTGGCGCTTCAGTCGATCGCCCTCGCCTCCAGAAGCCATCTCAGTATCCAAAAATTTTGGAAGATCAGCTGAAAAGGTGATTAACGATGGCATTTCCCCATCCATATTTAAGCTACTCCTGGCGGGTGTTTTGATTGCCCGAGCTATCAGCTCCATCGCCCCTATCGTGTAAACTCGCCACGTGCCACCATCTCAGTGGGCGCTCACAGGAAACAAAGGGTTGTGCCCCCCTCGCTGAGTTTCGGGGGATGGGGAACAGAAACCATTACTGAAGAGAGTGTTGGGAAACCAAATGCACGCTGGACGGATAAGCTTTACGACGTCCCAAGAGGAAACCGACCGGAAGTATTACGACACCCAAGTTATGTTCACCCAAAAAAGATCTACGACGCTGCAGTTGAAACTTCACGATACCCTAGTGTTGGCCCAGATGGCAACCCAAGAGGGGGGGGTGAATTGGGTTCTTAAAAATTTAAGACTTTTTAACTTTAATTGATTAGTTAGCAAGATGTGCAAGTGAGAGGCTAACTAAAATCAATACACAAGCAAATAAAGAGAGATAGAGAAGAGAAAATAAGGCACGGCAAACACAAGATAATTTTATAGTGGTTCGGTGCAATCAACACCTACGTCCACTCCCAAGATTCACTTGGGTCCACACTATAATCTCTCTAGATTACAGCCGAGTTGTTTTCCAAGCTCACAACTCAAACTTGTTGTTTTACCGGGTGCACAACGAACCCAGCTGGTTTTAACTCGGGCTTACCAGCACAAAACCCTACACGTTGTTTTTCACGGGCTCACAACTAACCCAACACAAGCACTCCGGCTTGTAACGAGGTATACCAACCTCCACTGATTCAATCCACTGATTGAATCAGCAAACAAATAGAATAAAGTGTTTGAACAATAAGTGCTCCCCTTGAGCAAATATACAAATGAAGTACAAAATAATAAGGTTAGAAAAGCCTGATTATTGCAGATGGTAGTGGCTTGGGCTTTCTTCCTTCTTCTCTTTAACTCCTCTTGAAGTGTTGAATCACGCCTCAGCAGATTCTTGACCGTTGAAGACTTTGGAGTTGAGATGAAGCTTTTTCCTCTTTTGAAAATCCTCCGATTTGACCTTTGAAATGCTTGTGGATTTTCTTTTGACTCTTGTGGATTGATGAGAAGGAGCAGACGAAACTTCACTTGGATTTCACTCCTTTTGAATCACTCTCCTTTGAGCTAAATGATTTTTCCAATATGCTCTGTTTTTCCCTCTTTTCAAAGATATTCTTTTCTCTCTTTTTGATTTTCTCTTTTGATTTGAAAAGAGCTCCTCTATTTATAGAATCTGCAAAAATATATCCGTTAGAGACAAGGAAAAATAGCCGTTATTCAAAAATCTTACCGTTGGGGCTGATGTGTCATCGTTAAAAATCGCGCCCAGATTTCGCGGAGTCGACTCGAGCTTTGTGGGAGTCGGCTCGAAGTCGATTACTAAAAATAGAAACATTTTAAGCATTGAAGGGTCGACTCGCGAAAACTAAAGTGTCGGCTCCGAAAGTGGGAGTCGACTCGAGGAAAATGGGGAGTCGACTCGAGAAGTGCTCAAAAAACATGGGTTCTGTTGTTTGAGCGGAGTCGGCTCGCACAGACAGGAGTCGGCTCGCAAAAGTCAGGGGTCGACTCTTGAAAACCAAGGGTCGACTCGAGAAAATCAGGCAATTTGGGGAGTCGACTCGGAAACCCTTGAGTCGGCTCGGGAGCGATACAAAAATCAGAAAAATGTTCTGATTGACTTTAAAACTTGTCCCAATTAAATTTAAAATATAAATTTGACTTGAATACATTAAATATGACATTAAGCATGGATTCAAGACATGTTTCAAGAATTCATCGATTGAATTATAATGTAAAAATTCCTTTTTGAAATCTTTTAAGCATAGAACTTGAAACTTCTTTTTCTAATAGATTCAAAACTCATTTGATATAACCATTGATAGTTCATTCCTTTCAATTTGAATAAGCTCAAGGTTTTTGATAAATAAACACATTGTTTTCTTTAAGGTACTCATGGCTTTTGGAAATCATCAAAATCAATAAAGTTGGGGCAATTATGTTTCAATAATTTCTCAACAATCTCCCCCTTTTTGATGATGACAAAAACATTGAGTATATGCATTATAAAATTAAAAAATTTGTGATTCCAAAATCAACTATTGTGTTCATGGAAAGGCTCCCCCTCAATGAGGTAGCTCCCCCTATGAACCTTAATTTTATAAATCATTCAAAATTTTTCAAAATCAGAAACTTAAGCATTTTCTTTATGAAATTCAATTTATCTCTTCCCCTTATGCTCTTCCTCTTTCAAAATTAAACTTTGATTGAATTGAAGGCAAGGCATATACGATTGAATAAAAACTCTCCCCCTTTTTTGTAATCAACAAAAAGGTTAGGAAGTTTAATATCAATAACATTCTTTATCTTTTTCTATTTAACTTATCAATTGAAGATAATCATTCAAAGTATTCAAGATACTTACAATTGAAATAGACAAAGTAATGCATCAAACTTTCTCATTACTTCAAAATGAAAGTACATGAAAATGTAAACTTGCTCATTGCATTGAAAGTTGATTACATCATTACAAAAAGAGATTACATAAAAACTTAAAAATTTCTTCTAGTAATTCTATTCAAGTGATCAACAATCTGCTTCATCCCTTCACATTGAAGTCTAACATAGTCTTTGAGCTTATTATCAACAAAAGTACAAGCAGATGTAATTTTTCTTGAAGCTCGGCGTTGCATTGGGAGTATGTCTCCGAGTCACCGCAGATATCCTTAAGTTCTCCAAAGATATTCTTTAAGTCTTCACTTAAGGACTGGTAGATGAACTGAGAGTAGACTCAATCGATGCAACCCGATCACTGAGTGAATATAAGGCTTCTTTTAAATTCATAACTTTTCATTAAATTCTTCTTTCAATCTGTTTTCATGCTCACTTATCTCAGACTTGAATAATGATCGAAGCTGATCTAACTGTGTATCAGAAAAACTACCAGATGAAAATGTAGAAGACTGAGCAGGAGCAACAGTAGGAGCAGGGGTAGAATCAGAAGCAGGAGCTGGAACAGACTCTGGAACAGACGAGCACTGAGGAGGCTCAGGTGATGAATGTCTCAAGAAGGTCTGGGGGCCTCAGCTCTATCTCTGTCCTCAGTAACATTCTTTCTCTCCCAATTCCATTTTTCTTAACAAACCCCATGCGATGAATAGTGGCCAAAGATAATAATCGTATGTCTTAGTTCCTTCTTTGGCTCACTATCACCAAAAACAATCCCTTGGCTTGAAATAATTTAGTTAAAACCATGCCATAGGGCAAACTGATTTCTTTTTCCCCACAATCTGCAATATACCAAATTATCATCCGAGGTAGATTGATGGGCTTCCCAGAAACAACAGCATCCATAACAAAAATATCTCTCTCAGAAACATAGTCGAATCTGCCGGTCTTGGGAAACAAAATCCTGCTGCAAATGTTGTGGAGAATCTTAATTCCAAAGGCATTGACTAGCAAATACTTCTTCAAATCCTTCAAAATTTCTGTTCAATAGCCTAGTGAGGGCTGGAGATCTATCTTCTGGGGCAAAGGTGGATGGTCCAGACAAGGGTAATTCAATAATCTAGATAGAATAGAGGATGTAATGTTCAGACCAATGCCTCTAACCTTGCTCACCAAGCCATCATCTCCTCTGGTCAAATTCTTGTAAAACTCTTTAACTAGAGCAGGGTAGGTGGGACAGTCCAATGAACAAATATCTCAAATCCCATCTCAATTAGTTGTCTACCAATTATGAATCCTTCATTCTCAAACAATTCAAAATCAACCTTTCTTCCTGTGGTGACAATCCTACTGGCAAGATGATCTACCTGAAGGGTAGGAGCTGGAGCAGGAGGATCACTAGCAGAAGGGGTAGAGGATGAATCCGTAGACGGCTCGCGGACGGGTCGTCGAACGGTCCTCTTTCTCTTCAAACCGGCGCCACTCGAGCTAGCTCCACGGGTTTTGGGTGCCATTGATCTTGAAGGATTGGTTAATCAGAGGTTATTTGAGGTTTGGAGGGTTTTGGGAAAGCTTTGGAGAGGATTTGGAAAGATTTGGAAAGATGAAATGTCCGTGGGGTCGACTCGTGCCCTAAATAATCGACTGGGACCACGTCGAGTCGACTCGCGCAAAGTGTGGAGTCGGCTCCCGACTAGTCACAGAGCACGGACACGATCTCGAGTCGACTCGCTCAGAGGAGGGGTCGACTCCTGAGTTTCAGCAGAAACTCGAGTCGACTCCGATACTCTCGAGTCGGCTCCCAGACAATTTCAGAGAAAAAATAGATTAAGATTCAGAGAATCCGAATTGAGTCCGGAATTTGATCTTTGAGTATGATTAAAAATCATGGATTTTGAGAGATCAAATTGATATGAGTTCTAGATAAAATTTCCTTAAGATTTTGAGAATTTGAAAGAACTCTAGATATATTTCCTTAGAGGTTTCAAAATTTATTCAAAAGGGTTACAAATTCCTAACTCTCCTCTAAGATAACAAAATCTTTCTTCATTTAAAGGTTTGTGAATATGTCAGCTAATTGTTCTTCAGTGTTTACATAATCTAAACAAATTTCATCATTAGCTACATGTTCCCTTATAAAATGATATCTAATTTCTATGTGTTTTGTCCTTGAGTGTTGAATTGGATTTTTAGTTAAGTTGATTGCGCTAGTGTTATCACATCTTATGGGTGTTTTATTAAGTGTGATACCATAGTCTTCAAGTTGTCGCTTAATCCATAGGATTTGCGCACAGCAACTTCCAGCTGCTACATATTCAGCTTCAGTAGTTGATAATGCAACTGAATTTTGCTTTTTGCTAAACCATGTGATTAAGTTACTACCTAAGAATTGGCATGCACCACTTGTGCTTTTTCTATCTAATTTACATCCAGCATAATCAGAATCTGAATATGCAATTAGGTTTAATGTAGAGTCTCTAGAATACCATAAACCTACATTTTTAGTTCCATTTAGATATCTTAAAATTCTTTTAACAGCTATTAAATGTGATTCTTTAGGTTCAGATTGAAATCTAGCACATAAACATACTGAAAACATAATATCTGGTCTACTTGCTGTTAAATAAAGAAGGGATCCGATATACCTCGATAATACTTTTGATCAACCTTTTTACCTTCTTCATCTTTGTCCAGCTTGCATGAAGGACTCATTGGAGTTCCGAGGGGTTTCATTGTTTCCATACCAAACTTTTTGAGTAGTTCTCTTGTGTATTTGGTTTGGTTGATAAAGATTCCCTCTTGCATTGTTTGATCTGGAGTCCAAGGAAGAAGTTGAGTTCTCCCATCATGCTCATCTCGAATTCTCCCTGCATCAACTTTGCAAATTCTTGACAAAGAGAATCGTTAGTAGCACCAAAAATAATGTCATCTACGTATATTTGTACTACAAGTAAATCTTTACTTTTTCTTTTCAAAAACAAAGTTTTATCAACATTTCCTCTTGTAAAATCATTTTCTATTAAGAATTTACTTAACCTATCATACCAAGCTCTAGGTGCTTGTTTCAAACCATATAAAGCTTTGTGCAATTTAAAAACGTGATTTGAAAATTCGTGATCTTCAAAACCTGGTGGTTGTTCTACATAAACTTCTTCATTAATAAATCCATTTAAAAATGCGCTTTTTACATCCATTTGAAATAAGTTAAATTCATATGACATGCAAATGCAAGTAATAGCCTAATGGCTTCTAATCTAGCTACAGGTGCAAAGGTTTCATCAAAATCAATACCTTCCTCTTGATTATATCCTTTAGCAACCAATCTAGCTTTGTTTCTAATTACAATGCCATTTTCATCTAGTTTATTTCTAAAAATCCATTTTGATCCTATTACTGAATGATTTTTAGGTCTTTCAACTAAAGTCCAAACATTATTTCTTGTAAATTGATTTAGTTCTTCTTGCATTGCTAACATCCAATTATTATCTTTTTCAGCTTCTTCTATAGTTTTAGGTTCAATTTGTGATACAAATGCAAGATGATTACTAATATTTCTCATGTATGATCTAGTTCTTATTCCTTGAGATGGATCGCCTATAATCAATTCCTTAGGATGACTATGAGCATATCTCCAGTCTCTTGGAAGATCTATATCATTATGATCAATATTGACATCATCGTCCTTATGTGAATCATCATCTTTAGCCTCTTGTTCATGATCAGAAGATACTTCAATATTAAGTTTTTCAAGATCTTTTTCAATTATGTTTGTATCTTCCTCATCATCAATCTTTTCAGATCCAGTTGCTAAAGATTCATCAAAAACTACATGAATGGATTCTTCAACTACTAAGGTTTTCTTGTTAAAGATTCTATATGCCTTACTAGTTGTTGAATAACCTAGAAAAATTCCTTCATCAGATTTAGCATCAAATTTTCCTAAGTTGTTTTTACCATTATTATGAATGAAACATTTACATCCAAATGCATGAAAGTATTTTATATTTGGTTTTCTTTCATTCCATAATTCATAAGGTGTTTTCTTTAATATTGGTCTTATTAAAGCTCTATTTAAGATGTAACATGCTGTGTTAATTGCTTCCGCCCAAAAATACTTTGGTAAGTTGCTTTCGCATAGCATGGTACGGGCCATGTCTTCTAGAGTCCTATTTTTTCTTTCAACTACACCATTTTGCTGTGGAGTCCTAGGGGCTGAAAAATTATGATTAATTCCATTTTCAGTGCAAAACTTTCAAATAAGTGATTTTCAAATTCTGTTCCATGATCACTTCTTAGAGATACTATAGTAGTGTTTTTCTCATTTGTGACTTTCTTGAAGAATTTCAGGAATATCGAGAAAGTCTCATCTTTGTGAGCTAAAAACATTACCCAAGTATATCTAGAATAATCATCTACAATCACTAGACCATATTTCTTTCCTCCTAGACTTGTGGTTCTAGTTGGTCCGAAAAGATCCATGTGAAGTAGCTCTAAGCCCTAGAAGTTGAAACAATGTTTTTAGATTTAAAAGAACTTCTAGTTTGTTTTCCAAATTGACATGCATCACATATTTTATTATTTTCAAAATCTAGTTTAGGTAATCCTTTAACTAAATCCATTTTAATTAGTTTTGAAATAAGGTGTGTGCTTGCATGACCTAATCTACGATGCCACAACCAACTAATTTCATTTATGTTAGCATTGTCAGCAATTAAGCAATGATCACTCAAAGATAATTTTTCTAAATCAACTAAGTAAACATTGCCATGTCTATAACCAGTAAATACAATGCTATCATCAATAGAATTAGTTACAGTGCATACAGAAGATTTAAATGAAACATTAAAGTTTTTATCACATAATTGACTTATACTTATTAGATTATGCTTCAAACCATCAACATAAAGTACATTATCAATAATATAGATGGAGTTATGCGAACTTTACCAAGGCCCATAATTTGACCTTTACCGTTGTCGCCAAACGTCACAACTCCACCTTTCTTTTCTTCTAGGGTGATGAATTCATCTTTGTCACCCGTCATATGTCTTGAGCAGCCACTATCAAGGTACCACTTTTTCTTTGATCTTTTGGCTACAAGACATTCCTGCAATATAATCAAACTTTATGCTTAGGTACCCAAGCTTTCTTGGGTCCTTCATGGTTAGCAGCAATAAAAATTGTTCCTTTCGGAACCCATATTTTCTTAGCTTTAACATTTAACTTGTTGTTATTATTTAACGTTTTGCATTCAAATGATTTATGACCTTTTTCATTACATTTGAAACAAGTTATATTACTTTGGTTGGCTTTTATAAAAATATTCTTTAGAGATTTCTGTTTCCTTAATGTGTTATATCCTAAACCTGCTTTGTCAAAAACAGCTTTTTGACTATCTAAGATCATGTTAAGTTTAGTTGAACTTAAAGTGAATTTCTCAACAATGTCTTTATATTTTTTAACATCTTTCTTAAGAGAGTCATTTTCTTTAACTTGCTGTTCTTTTTCTAAAGCTAAAGTTTTTATTGATCTTTTAAATCTTTAGTTGAGTTTTTAGTTTCAGATTTTAACAAATCTATTTCTTGATTAAGATTATCTCTTTCTTTGCTAAGTTCTTCTTTTTCATTAGTTAAGTTCTTAACTTCTAAAGCTAATTCATTTTTACTTTTAGCTAAACTAATATTGTCATTTTTCAAAAACTTATACTTTTTTTTAAGGATTTAAAATCAATCATAAGTTCATTGAAAGCCTCAAACATTTCATCAAATGTAAAGTCATCATTTGAGTTTTCAGAACTTACCTCATTGTCGTTGTCGTCGTCGTTGGCCATGAAGCAGATATTGGCAACTTCCTTTTGCTCATCTTCTTCCGACGAGGAAGATTCATCAGACCATGTTGCCATGTATGCTTTCTTCTTTTTCTTGTAGGCCTTTTTCAGCAAAGGACAATCATACTTAAAGTGCCCTGGCTTTTTGCACTCATAACATACTAAGGGCTCTTTTTCTTTTTCTTTCTCCTTGTCCTTTTTCTTATCCTTTTCTCCTTCAAATCTTGCTCCAAATTTCTTTTTATGGAAGGGCCTTTTTCTCATAAACTTTCTGAATTTTTTGGCCAAGAGAGCAGTTTCCTCATCATCTTCATCATTACTTTCACTGCTGCTCTCTTCCATTTCTGCAGTCTTGAGGGCAAGAGTTTTCCTTCTTTTTGTTTCCTCCTCAACATGCTGCTTCATTGTTAACTCGTGGGTCATTAAGGATCCTAGAAGCTCCTCTAAAGGTAATGCATTGAGGTCCTTTGCTTCTTGGATAGCAGTGACTTTGCTTCCCACGATCTTGGTAGTGACCTAAGAATTTTGCGCACAAGATCAGCATTAGAATAAATTCTACCAAGACTTTTAAACCATTCACAATATCAGTGAATCTAGTGAACATGCATGTGATGGTTTCAGTTTGTTCCATTGTAAACAATTCATATTTGTGAACCAAAATATTTATCTTTGATTCTTTACTTGGTTTGTTCCTTCATGAGTAATTTCCAACCTATCCCAAATTTCTTTTGCGGAATTACAAGTTGAGATTCGGTTGAATTCATTTGAGTCTAAGGAACAATATAAATATTAATGGCCTTAGCATTTAGTTGTGCCATTCTCCTATCATTATCATTCCAATCCCTTTCGGGTTTAGGAACAATAGTGCCATCAATAAGGTGTGTGGGTGTACTAGGTCCATTATTATTACTCCCCACAATTCATAGTCCGAAGCTTGAATGAATATTCTCATTCTAGCTTTCCAATATGAATAGTTGGTTCCATTAAATAAAGGAGGTCGATTCGTAGAATGACCTTCAGCAAAACTTGAACCAATTTGTGTTGCCATATGGATCTTTAGCCCTTGATCGTGAGATCAAATTCTAAATGAGCACTTGCTCTGATACCAATTGTTGGCCCAGATGGCAACCCAAGAGGGGGGGGTGAATTGGGTTCTTAAAAATTTAAGACTTTTTAACTTTAATTGATTAGTTAGCAAGATGTGCAAGTGAGAGGCTAACTAAAATCAATACACAAGCAAATAAAGAGAGATAGAGAAGAGAAAATAAGGCACGGCAAACACAAGATAATTTTATAGTGGTTCGGTGCAATCAACACCTACGTCCACTCCCAAGATTCACTTGGGTCCACACTATAATCTCTCTAGATTACAGCCGAGTTGTTTTCCAAGCTCACAACTCAAACTTGTTGTTTTACCGGGTGCACAACGAACCCAGCTGGTTTTAACTCGGGCTTACCAGCACAAAACCCTACACGTTGTTTTTCACGGGCTCACAACTAACCCAACACAAGCACTCCGGCTTGTAACGAGGTATACCAACCTCCACTGATTCAATCCACTGATTGAATCAGCAAACAAATAGAATAAAGTGTTTGAACAATAAGTGCTCCCCTTGAGCAAATATACAAATGAAGTACAAAATAATAAGGTTAGAAAAGCCTGATTATTGCAGATGGTAGATGGCTTGGGCTTTCTTCCTTCTTCTCTTTAACTCCTCTTGAAGTGTTGAATCACGCCTCAGCAAGATTCTTGACCGTTGAAGACTTTGGAGTTGAGATGAAGCTTTTTCCTCTTTTGAAAATCCTCCGATTTGACCTTTGAAATGCTTGTGGATTTTCTTTTGACTCTTGTGGATTGATGAGAAGGAGCAGACGAAACTTCACTTGGATTTCACTCCTTTTGAATCACTCTCCTTTGAGCTAAATGATTTTTCCAATATGCTCTGTTTTTCCCTCTTTTCAAAGATATTCTTTTCTCTCTTTTTGATTTTCTCTTTGTTTTGATTTGAAAAGAGCTCCTCTATTTATAGAATCTGCAAAAATATATCCGTTAGAGACAAGGAAAAATAGCCGTTATTCAAAAATCTTACCGTTGGGGCTGATGTGTCATCGTTAAAAATCGCGCCCAGATTTCGCGGAGTCGACTCGAGCTTTGTGGGAGTCGGCTCGAAGTCGATTACTAAAAATAGAAACATTTTAAACATTGAAGGGTCGACTCGCGAAAACTAAAGTGTCGGCTCCTGAAAGTCGGGAGTCGACTCGAGGAAAATGGGGAGTCGACTCGAGAAGTGCTCAAAAAACATGGGTTCTGTTGTTTGAGCGGAGTCGGCTCGCACAGACAGGAGTCGGCTCAGTCAGGGGTCGACTCTTGAAAACCAAGGGTCGACTCGAGAAAATCAGGCAATTTGGGGAGTCGACTCGGAAACCCTTGAGTCGGCTCGGGAGCGATACAAAAATCAGAAAAATGTTCTGATTGACTTTAAAACTTGTCCCAATTAAATTTAAAATATAAATTTGACTTGAATACATTAAATATGACGTTTATCATGGATTCAAGACATGTTTCAAGAATTCATCGATTGAATTATAATGTGTAAAAATTCCTTTTTGAAATCTTTTAAGCATAGAACTTGAAACTTCTTTTTCTAATAGATTCAAAACTCATTGATATAACCATTGATAGTTCATTCTTTCAATTTGAATAAGCTCAAGGTTTTTGATAAATAAACACATTGTTTTCTTTAAGGTACTCATGGCTTTTGGAAATCATCAAAATCAATAAAGTTGGGGCAATTATGTTTCAATAAGGAAACCGACCGGAAGTATTACGACACCCAAGTTTGTTCACCCAAAAAAAGATCTACGACGCTGCAGTTGAAACTTCACGATACCCTAGTACCAATGCTGCGACACCCATGCTTAAAACTGACCACGAAGAGAATCCCCATGACATCTCAGGAGGAATTCGGCCGAAAATCCTTCGCGACACCCCAGTTGAAACCTCAGGACACCCTAGCACCAATGCTACAACACCCGTGCTTATAACTGACCACGGAGAGAATCCCCGCGACACCCCAGGAGGAATTTGGCCGAAAATCCTTCACGACACCCCAGTTGAAACCTCACGACACCCTAGCACCAATGCTACAACACCCGTACTTATAACTGACCATGGAGAGAATCCCCGCGACACCCCAGGAGGAATTCGGCCGAAAATCCTTCACGACACCCCAATTGAAACCTCATGACACCCTAGCACCAATGCTGCGACACCCGTGCTTAAAACTGACCATGGAGAGAATCCCCACGATACCCCAGGAGGAATTCGACCAAAAATCCTTCGCGACATCCCAGTTGAAACCTCACGACACCCTAGCACCAATGCTACGACACCCGTGCTTATAACTGACCACGGAGAGAATCTCCGCGATACCCTAGAAGGAATTCGGCCAAAAATCCTTCGTGACACCCCAGTTGAAACCTCACGACACCCTAGCACCAATGTTACGATACCCGTGTTTATAACTGACCACGGAGAGAATCCCCGCGACACCCCAGGAGGAATTTGGCCGAAAATCCTTCACGACACCCCATTTGAAACCTCACGACACCTTAGCACCAATGCTACGACACCCGTGCTTATAACTGACCATGAAGAGAATGAAGGGAGAAACAATCTCCAAGGAATGATATTTTAAAAAATTGATAACAATTATCAATGCGGAAATTTAAAGATTACATACTAATCTATCTAACATGCATCAAGATCATATCTTTGCCTTGTATATAGGATCGATTGATCCAAAATATGCATATAAATAAAACTATCAAGATCATATCTTGATCTTCAAGATAAGAAGTCATACTTCTTATCTTGAAGTATGCCTTAAGATCTAGGGATCATAGCACTTACCTTAAAGGCAATTGGTAAATCCTTTTATGCTTTGCAGCCGTTCAATCGTCCGGCCTCTAGTATCGTCCACACGAAGCCCCGAATGATCGGATTCCCGGGAGTGCTAGCTCGCGGAAAACGACTTTGCTGATCTTGAATCCTCCCACTTGAATTCTTCTTCTAGGATCCCCCACACTTCCATTAGCACCAGAATCACCAGGATTTTCTATTCTAATTATTTAGAAAATCAATTCACGACATATCGTGTGTTGTTTTTCTCTTCTTTCTTTTTTGTAATCTGGTGAGGGATGTCCTCTAATTATAGTCTCTTTTAGCCAGCCATTAAATTCTAACATTTAAAATTCCGCCGCTTGGGAAAACCAAAGAGACGCCGAACCGTAGCGCTTGGTTAATTCCGACGTTCGGTAAAAAACCAAAGAGTCATCGATTCGTAGCACTTGGTTAATTCCGACGTTCGGTAAAAACCAAAGAGTCGTCGAATCGTAACGCTTAGTTAATACAAAGAGGCGCATTTATTCTAACACTTTAGAATTCCGACTGAATTGTTTGGAGAGGATTAATGCAAGACATTAAATTCTATATGTGAATTTAATCTCTTAGACTTATGCGAGAGGTTTGGATTTAGTTTTTGGTTTAAGCTAATATGAATTTATTGGACTGAACCCACATAGATCATGGTCCTAGCCCAAATCAAATTTGGCTAGTCCTGAATCTATTTAAATCCAAATCAAGTCTAATTTTAAATTAATATTTGAAATTGACTAGTCCTTCTAATAGACTTAAACCAAATTAATCTTATTCAATTGTACTTAACCCAATTAAGATAATTCAATCAATCAAATTGATTAATTAAATCATATACGATTCTCAATTATTGATCAGCAAACAGATCATCCTAGGAAACTTCTATGCGTGTGACTCTCTAGGTTCGAACCTAAGCCGATAGCATAGAAACAACTTTCTATACTAATCGATGTGCCCATCTAGCAATGGAACCCAACGTCCGGATAGGTCGAAGAGTTGCCGAGCAAACTCCAAGAACCCTAAGAAACAGTTACCGTATAATTCATCCTCTTGACCACAAATGCTAAGGATGGCTTAAGAGCCTGTCAACTCTAAACAGCGAATCCATAAAGTGATTTCAATTTTAGTGATCATATGACTTTCACATGAAGTTCCTTGGCCAAGGTCTTGCTAAATTGAAACACAAGCATTTCTCCTTTTAATGGGATAGGTCAAATTCCATCTTGATCCACAACTGACTACCACAAGTACTTGACTGCACCCAGTAACCTTTCGTAGCTGGATTAGAAATCCAGGTGGTCTAGCACCTAAGTACAATGAGTTTCTTGTAAGCCACTGGTTGTGATCTTCAGGTCTGAAGGATACTTATACCTATATCTTCTCGGATTAACTCTTGACAGTAGAGTATCCGAAAATGAGTCATGTTCGGTGAAATGTACTCCTACACTTTCACCTGTATGTCATACCAGTGTCTCTACACTCCTTGGTTAAGAGGACAACCAACAAATATGATATACAACGTCCTATAATTGATAGTACTATGACCCTGTCATAGTATATCATATAGTCGCAAACCTTTTGAGGACCTTCAAAGATAAATCCTCCTTTATCGTGAAGAAAGATCCTAAGGGCTTCATTACAATCAGAGTATTAAGAAGATGTTCTTGTAATGAATAAACTGCCAAATAACTTTTATTAATATATTAATTTATATACAATTAGCACAATCATCAAATGATTGGCTTTAGGATACAATTCCCAACAAACTCCAACTTAGCCTAAAGCAACTCATTACAGTATCTAATACTCATCTTCAACTTATAGTTGTCAAACTCCTTGATGCTGAGTGCTTTAGTAAATGGGTCACCTAGGTTTTCCTTTCCATCAATCTTCTGAAGATTTATGTCACCTCGGTCTATAATCTCTCGAATAAGATGAAACCGGCACAGTATGTGCTTGGTGCGCTGATGTGCTCGTGGTTCTTTGCTTGAGCTATGGCACCAGTGCTATCACTGTATAACAAGACTGGTCCATCTATGGAAGGTGTCACTCCAAGCTCGGAGATGAACTTTCGTAGCCACACAGCTTCTTTTGCAGCATCTGATGCAGCGATGTACTCTACCTCGCATATCGAATATGCCACTGTATGTTGCTTGGAACTTTTCCAGCAAACAGCTCCACCATTCAGGATAAACACAAAACCCGATACACTTTTGCTATCATCATGATCTGATTGGAAACTGGAATCATTATATCCAACAAGTTTCAAATCAGACTCTCCATAGACTAACCACTGGTCCTTAGTATTTTTCAAATACTTAAGGATTGTCTTAACAACTTACCAATGTTTTTCTCCTGGATCAGATTGGTATCTACTCACTACTCATAGTGAGTATGTCATATCTGGTCTTGTACATGTTATGGTGTACATAATCGATCCCACTGCCGAAGCATATGGAATTTGACTCATACGTTCTCTTTCATTAGGAGTTATCGGACAATCCTTCTTAGACAGATGAATTCCATGGCCTATCGGAAGATAGCCTTTCTTGGAATTCTCCATGCTAAACCTCTTTAGCACTGTGTCAATGTACATAGATTGGGATAAACCAAGCATCCTCTTAGATCTATCTCTATAGATCTTCATCCCTAGGATGTATGATGCTTCTCCCAGATCTTTCATGAGAATTGTGATGATAACCATGTCTTTATTCCTTGTAATGCAGGGATATCATTCTCGATTAAGAGAATATCATCCACATATAATACAAGAAATACAATAACGGAATTGTTAGCCCATTTATAAATGCAAGGTTCTTCTTTATTTTTAATAAAGCTATAAGATTTGATCACTTGATTAAATCGTATGTTCCAACTCCTATATGCTTGCTTAAGTCCATAAATGGACTTCTGTAGCCTGCACACTTTAGACTCGTCTTCAGATATAAAACCTTCAGGCTGTATCATATACACATGTTCTTCTAAATCATCATTTAGAAAAGCGGTTTTAATATCTATCTGCCAAATCTCATAATCGAAGTGTGCTGCTGTAGCTAGCATAATCCGAATGGATTTCAGCATTGCCACAGGAGAAAACGTTTCGTCATAGTCAATACCATAACGTTGACGATACCCCTTAGCAACCAGACATGCTTTATAGGTCTCAACCTTTCCGTCTGCGCCTCTTTTCCTTTTGAAAACCCACTTACACCTATGGGTTTTATCCCTTCGGGTGGGTCAACTAATGTCCATACATTATTGTCCTTCATGGAGTCAAGTTCGGATTTTATGGCCTCAAGCCATTTATTAGAGTCAGTCCTTTGCATAGCATCCATATAGGTGATCGGATCCTCGTTGTTCTCATCGAGTTCAACAGGATCTTCATTCTGGACCAAGAAACCTAAGTATTTGTCCGGTTGATGTGGTACTCTACCAGATCGCCTTAATGGTGCATCTAAAATGGGTTTTAAGTTTGATCTAATCAACTCAGATTCTAAGGGTTCACTGGTTTGTGTTGTTCCTTCTACTTGATGAACTTCCTCAAGTTCAACATTAGAGCTATTTGTTTCTTCACTAAGGAACTCCTTTTCAAGAAAAAACTACTCTATTATTAATGAACAACTTTTGTTCTTAAGTATTGTAGAAGTAATATCCTTTGGTCTCTTTCGGATAGCTGATAAAAAAAATATTTGTCAGATTTGGATTAAGTTTGTCTGATTTTGCACGTTTCACATAAGCCGGACACCCCAGACTCTCAGATAGGTAATAACCGGTTTATGTCCATACCACATCTCATGTGGAGTTTTAGAAACAAACTTACTTGGAACCTTATTAAGAATATGACAAGCTGATTCTAATACATATCCCAAAATGATATTGGCAAGCTCGCAAAACTCATTATGGACCGAACCATGTCTAACAGAGTTCGATTCCTTCTTTTTGACACATCGTTATGCTGCGGTGTTCCAGGAGAAGTCCATTATGAGAGAATCCCATTCTCTCTTAAATATGTCACAAATTCATTGGAAAGGTATTCGCCTCCTCGATCTGATCGAAGGGTCTTAATACATTTTTCTGTTTTTTTTCTACTTCTTTATGATATAGTTTGAACATTTCAAACGACTCAGATTTATGTTTCATAAGATAGACATAACCGAACCTAGAAAGGTCGTCTGTAAAAGTAATGAAGTAGTAATATCCACATTTAGCACAAGTGCTCATTGGTCCACATACATCAGTATGTACTAGACTCAATAGCTCTTTGGCTCTTTCATCTTTTCCAGTAAAAGATGACTTGATCATTTTACCAAGAAGACAGGATTCACAAGTAGTTAATGATTCACAATCATCAACTCGAAGGATGCCCTCCTGAGTTAACCTGTTTAATCTGTTCTTATTAATATGACCCAGCCGATGGTGCCAAAGATAAATATCTGTGACATCAGTTATTCTAGGACGCTTACTTGAATTGTACACTACATTCACAGGCTATGATAATATATAAATGCCATTAGATAAATGCCCAGTCATTACAGTGACTCCATTCATAATGATTTTCAAAGTAACATCCTTTATTGAAATTTCATAATGACTAGAGGAATTCGGCCGAAAATCCTTTGTGACACCCCAGTTAAAACCTCACGACACCCTAGAACAAATACTATGACACCCGTGCTATAACTGACCATGGAGAGAATTCCTGCGACACCCCAGGAGGAATTCGGCCTAAAATCTTCACGACAACCCAGTTGAATCCTGACGACACCCTAGCACCAATGCTATGACACCCGTGCTTATAACTGACCACGGAGAGAATCCCCGCGACACTCCAGGAGGAATTCGGCCAAAAATCCTTCGTGACACCCCATTTGAAACCTCACGACACCCTAACACCAATGCTACGACACCCATTATTGGCCCAGATGGCAACCCAAGAGGGGGGGGGTGAATTGGGTTCTTAAAAATTTAAGACTTTTTAATGTTTTAAACAGATTTGCTCAAGATGTGCAAGTGAGTGAAATTAACTAAGAAGCAATGCACAAGCAATTAATAAAGAGAGATAGAGAGAAAATATAGCACGGCAAACACAAGATAATTTTATAGTGGTTCGGTGCAACCAACACCTACGTCCACTCCCAAGATTCACTTGGGTCCACACTATAATCTCCTCAGATTACAGCCGAGTTGTTTTCCAAGCTCACAACTCAAACTTGTTGTTTTTCCGGGTGCACAACGAACCCAGCTGGTTTTAACTCGGGCTTACCAGCACAAAACCCTACACGTTGTTTTTCACGGGCTCACAACTAACCCAACACAAGCACTCCGGCTTGCAACGAGGTATATCAACCTCCACTGATTCAATCCACTGATTGAATCAGCAACAATTAGAATAAATGTTTAATAATGAAATGCTCCCCTTGAGCAAATATACAAATTAAGTATAAAAATAAAGGTTAGAAAAGCCTGATAATATGCAGATGGTGTGGCTTTGGCTTTCTTCCTTCTCTCTTAACTCCTCTTGAAGTGTGAATCACGCCTCAGCAGATTCTTGACCGTTGAAGACTTTGGAGTTGAGATGAAGCTTTTTCTCCTTTTGAAAATCCTTCGATTTGATCTTTGAAAGCTTTGGATTTTCTTTTGACTCTTGTGGATTGATGAGAGGAGCAGACGAACTTCCTCTTTGATTTCACTCCTTTTGAATCACTCTCTTTGAGCTAGAAGATTTTTCCAATATGCTCTGTTTTTCCCTCTTTTTGAAAGATATTCTTTTCTCTCTTTTTGATTTCTCTTTTGATTTGAAAAGAGCTCCTCTATTTATAGATTCTGCAAAAATATATCCGTTAGAGACAAGGAAAAATAGCCGTTATTCAAAAATCTTACCGTTGGAGCTGAGTGTCATCGTAAAAATTCGCCCAGATTTGCTGGAGTCGACTCATGCTTTTCCCGAGTCGGCTCGAGCTCGTCTTACCAAAAATAGAAATGTTTATAAAGGTTAGGGGTCGACTCGCAAAAGTAAAGTGTCGACTCCTGAAGTCGGGAGTCGACTCGTGAAAGGCTTGGGGTCGACTCGCGAAGTGCTCAGAAAAACACTCTTCTGGTGTCTGAGCGGAGTCGACTCGCACAGTCAGGAGTCGGCTCGACAGAATCAGGGGTCGACTCGACAATTTCGTGGGTCGACTCGACACAGATGCACATTTCTGTACACTGAGCGGAGTCGACTCTGAAACTCAGGAGTCGGCTCCGGAACGTATCAAAAATCAGAAACTTTTCTGATTGACATTAAAATCGTTCCAGATTCATTTTAATTCATTGTTTTGACTTGAATCAATAAAATTGACATTTAGAATTGATTCAAGAACTATTCCAAAAACTCATTGAATAAAACATGAATTATAACATTTCTTTTCGAAAGTTTGAATATTGAGCTTAAAGTCACTTTCAAAATTGATTAAAGTTAAACTTGAGCATTCTCATTGATTGTTCAAAATAAATTTGTTGCTCATTTACATAAACTCATTACATCCTTTAATAAACTCAATGGCTTTTAGTAATCATCAAAATCAAAAGGATTGGATCATATAATTTTTCTATAATCTTCCAACAATCTCCCCCTTTTTGATGATGACAAAAATATTGAGTTTGTTCATGATTGATTAGTGAATTTATTTTGTTTTCATAGTTAGGCTTAGGCTCCCCCTTAATGAGGTAGCTCCCCCTATGAAACTTAATTAAATATCTCATTGTTTATCATTGATTACTTTGATTTTTTCAAATGTATCACAATCATAGAACTATAAAATTCTCCCCCTTTTTTGTTATCAACAAAAAGATAGAGAATCATAAACATTCATTCAAATTTCATTCATTCATTGAAATAAGGAAATAGAGAATTCATTTCATTAAAGGTCTAATACATCAAAATGTTCAGTACATTGATTTCAAAATGAAAGCATAAAAAACTTCAGTACAAAACAAGGATTGAAACTCTAGTAACTCAAAAATGAGTTCTTACAATTCTAGTTAAATGATCTACTATATTTTTCATTCCTTCAGATTGAATTTTACATAATCCTTGAGTCTTTCATCAACAAAGGTGCACGCACTCTGAATCTTGTCTTGAAGCTCGCGTTGCACTTTGCATATGTCTCTCCATCTCCGCATATATCCTTAAGTTCTTCAAAAATATTTTTGAGATCACCACTTAAGGATGCCGAAGAAGAGCTGAGAGTGGACTCTATCTTAGAGATACGATCATCAATGAATAAAGAGTCTCTCTCAAATTCATAAATTTATTCTCAAAATCAGTTTTAAGTTTATCAGATTGATCATCAAATAAAGCTTTGAGTTGCATAAGTTGTTGATCTGAAAAACTAGCAGAAGATGAAGCTTGAACAAAAGATGGAACTGGGGCTGGAGCAGAGGCAGAAATCAAAGGGCTCGGAGGTGCAGGCGAAGGATGTCTAACAGAGGGTCCTGCAGCCTCAGTATCTGTAGCTCTATCTTCTGTCACTCCTTTCCTTTCCCATTTACCATTCTTTTTGATAAATCCCATCCGATGAATTGTTGCCAGGCTATAAAAATCAGTGTGTCTTAGATTCTTCATAGGCTCATTATCAGAAATCACACACCTTGGCTCGAAAAATCATTGTAAGGATCATCCCATAAGGCAGACTAGATTTTCTTTTCCCTCCACAGTCTGCTATGTACCATAGAATCATGCTGGGAAGATTGATAGGCTTGCCTGTCACTATGGCATCCATTACAAAGACATCTCTCTCCGATACATAGTCAAATCTACCAGTTTTAGGAAAGAGTATCCTACTGCAGATATTGTGTAGTAATCTCAATTCTAAAGAAAGCTGATTAGCAAAAACCTCTTCAAATCCAACCACATCCCGGTTTAATAATCTCGATAAAGCTGGGGCGCGGTCATCAGAAGAAAAGGTGGAAGTGCCAGATAAGGGTAATTCCAACAATCTAGAAGAATCTCAGCAGTAACAGATAGCCTGACTCCTCTCACATTGCTAATAAGCCATGATCTCCTCTAGACAGATTCTTGTAGAATTCCTTTAACCAAAGAGGGATAGGTCGGGCACTCTAGAGAACAAATTTTCTCCCAACCCATCTCGATCAGCTGTCTCCCAACAAGAAACCCTCAGCCTCAAATAATTCAAAATCCACCTTCCTACCAGTAGTAATGATCCTATCCGCTAGACGATCTACCTGGGAAGAAGTGGCAGCAGGAGAAGCAGTCGGAGTAGAAGCAGATGAAGTGGAGTCCGTGCTGGAGAAGGCTCACGCACCGGACGCTTCACCGTTTCCTCACGGCACGCTTCCGCTTGATGCCGCCCGCCACAAACTAGATCCTCTAGTTTTAGGTGCCATTTGATGATTGGAGGTGATAATCAGGGATTCTGGAAGTTTGGAAGGTTTGGAAGAGTTTGGAGAGAGTATTTTGAAAGATTGGGTCGAATGAAATGAGCGGCGAGTCGACTCTGCCCTAGATAAATCAACTTGGGACCACCTCGAGTCGGCTCGCGCAAACCCAGGTGTCGACTCGGCACAGACACAGAAAGGCCATCCCGACATGGAGTCGACTCGCGCCTAAGAGGGGTCGACCCGAGAGTTTCAGTCGAAACCGGGAGTCGACTCCGATACGCATCGAGTCGGCTCCGAGACCATTTCAGACCAAAAACATGAAATTTCTGAAATGTGTCCGGAATATGATCATAAAAATTGATAAATAATCATTGGATATGAGTGAATCAATTAGATATGAATTCTAGATAAGATTTCCTTAAGGATTGAGGATTTGAAAGAATCTTAGATAAAATTTCCTTAGGGGTTTCAAATTCATTCTAAAGGATCACAAATACCTAACTCTCCTCTAAGATAACAGAATCTCTCTTCATTTAAAGGTTTAGTAAATATGTCAGCTAATTGTTCTTCAGTGTTAACATAATCAAGACATATTTCATTATTTGCTACATGTTCTCTTATAAAATGATATCTGATTTCTATGTGTTTAGTTCTTGAATGTTGAATTGGATTCTTTGTTAGATTAATTGCACTAGTGTTATCACATCTTATGGGTGTTTTATCAAGTGTGATACCATAGTCTTCAAGTTGTCGCTTAATCCATAGGATTTGCGCACAGCAACTTCCAGCCGCTACATATTCAGCTTCAGTAGTTGATAATGCAACTGAATTTTGCTTTTTGCTAAACCATGTGATTAAGTTACTTCCTAAGAAATGGCATGCACCACTTGTGCTTTTTCTATCTAGTTTGCATCCAGCATAATCAGAATCCGAATATGCAATTAGATTTAATGTGGAGTCTCTAGAATACCATAAACCTACATTTTTTGTTCCACTTACATATCTTAGTATTCTTTTAACAGCAATTAAATGTGATTCTTTAGGTTCTGATTGAAATCTAGCACATAAACATACAGAAAACATAATGTCTGGTCTACTTGCTGTTAAATAAAGAAGGGATCCGATTATACCTCGATAATACTTTTGATCAACCTTTTTACCTTCTTCATCTTTGTCCAGCTTGCATGAAGGACTCATTGGAGTTCCGAGGGGTTTCATTGATTCCATACCAAACTTCTTTAGGATTTCTCTTGTGTATTTTGTTTGGTTGATGAAGATTCCCTCTTTGCTTTGTTTGATCTGGAGTCCAAGGAAGAAGTTGAGTTCTCCCATCATGCTCATCTCGAATTCTCCCTGCATCAACTTTGCAAATTCTTGACAAAGAGAATCGTTAGTAGCACCAAAAATAATGTCATCTACGTATATTTGTACTACAAGTAAATCTTTACTTTTTCTTTTCAAAAACAAAGTTTTATCAACATTTCCTCTTGTAAAATCATTTTCTATTAAGAATTTACTTAACCTATCATACCAAGCTCTAGGTGCTTGTTTCAAACCATATAAAGCTTTGTGCAATTTAAAAACGTGATTTGAAAATTCGTGATCTTCAAAACCTGGTGGTTGTTCTACATAAACTTCTTCATTTATAAATCCATTTAAAAATGCGCTTTTTACATCCATTTGAAATAAGTTAAAATTCATATGACATGCAAATGCAAGTAATAGCCTAATGGCTTCTAATCTAGCTACAGGCGCAAAGGTTTCATCAAAATCAATACCTTCCTCTTGATTATATCCTTTAGCAACCAATCTAGCTTTGTTTCTAATTACTATGCCATTTTCATCTAGTTTATTTCTAAAAACCCATTTTGATCCTATTACTGAATGATTTTTAGGTCTTTCAACTAAAGTCCAAACATTATTTCTTGTAAATTGATTTAATTCTTCTTGCATTGCTAACATCCAATTATTATCTTTTTCAGCTTCTTCTATAGTTTTAGGTTCAATTTGTGATACAAATGCAAGATGATTACTAATATTTCTCATATGATCTAGTTCTTATTCCTTGAGATGGATCGCCTATAATCAATTCCTTGGGATGACTATGAGCATATCTCCAGTCTCTTGGAAGATCTATATCATTATGATCAATATTGACATCATCGTCCTTATGTGAATCATCATCTTTAGCTTCTTGCTCATGATCAGAAGATACTTCAATATTAAGTTTTTCAAGATCTTTTTCAATTATGTTTGTATCTTCCTCATCATCAAGCTTTTCAGAACTAGATGCTAAAGACTCATCGAAAACTATATGAATGGATTCTTCAACTACTAAGGTTTTCTTGTTAAATACTCTATAAGCTTTACTAGTTGTTGAATATCCTAAAAAGATTCCTTCATCAGATTTAGCATCAAATTTTCCTAAATTGTTTTTACCATTATTATGAATAAAACATTTACATCCAAATGCATGAAAGTATTTTATATTTGGTTTTCTTTCATTCCATAATTCATAAGGTGTTTTCTTTAAGATTGGTCTTATTAGGGCTCGATTTAAGATGTAGCATGCTGTGTTAATAGCTTCCGCCCAAAAGTACTTTGGTAGGTTACTTCGCATAGCATGGTACGGGCCATGTCTTCTAGAGTCCTATTTTTCCTTTCAACTACACCATTTTGCTGTGGAGTCCTAGGGGCTGAAAAATTATGATTAATTCCATTTTCAGAACAAAAACTTTCAAATAAGTGATTTTCAAATTCTGTTCCATGATCACTTCTTAGAGATACTATAGTAGTGTTTTTCTCATTTGTGACTTTCTTGAAGAATTTCAGGAATATCGAGAAAGTCTCATCTTTGTGAGCTAAAAACATTACCCAAGTATATCTAGAATAATCATCTACAATCACTAGACCATATTTCTTTCCTCCTAGACTTGTGGTTCTAGTTGGTCCGAAAAGATCCATGTGAAGTAGCTCTAGTGCCCTAGAAGTTGAAACAATGTTTTTAGATTTGAAAGAACTTCTAGTTTGTTTTCCAAATTGACATGCATCACATATTTTATTATTTTCAAAATCTAGTTTAGGTAATCCTTTAACTAAATCCATTTTAATTAGTTTTGAAATAAGGTGTGTGCTTGCATGACCTAATCTACGATGCCACAACCAACTAATTTCATTTATGTTAGCATTGTCAGCAATTAAGCAATGATCACTCAAAGATAATTTTTCTAGATCAACCAAGTAAACATTGCCATGTCTATAACCAGTAAATACAATGCTATCATCAATAGAATTAGTTACAGTGCATACAGAAGATTTAAATGAAACATTAAAGTTTTTATCACATAATTGACTTATACTTATTAGATTATGCTTCAAACCATCAACATAAAGTACATTATCAATAAATGTAGATGGAGTTATACGGACTTTACCAAGGCCCATAATTTGACCTTTACCGTTATCGCCAAACGTAACAACTCCACCTTTCTTTTCTTCTAGGGTGATGAATTCATCTTTGTCACCCGTCATATGTCTTGAGCAGCCACTATCAAGGTACCACTTTTTCTTTGATCTTTTGGCTACAAGACATTCCTGCAACATAATTTAAACTTTATGTTTAGGTACCCAAGCTTTCTTGGGTCCTTCATGGTTAGTAGCAATAAAATTGTTCCTTTCGGAACCCATATTTTCTTTGCTTTAACATTTAACTTGTTGTTATTATTTAATGTTTTGCATTCAAATGATTTATGACCTTTTTCATTACATTTGAAACAAGTTATATTACTTTGGTTGGCTTTTACAAAAATATTCTTTAAAGATTTTTGTTTCCTTAATGTGTTATACCCTAAACCTGCTTTGTCAAAAACAGCTTTTTGACTATCTAAGATCATGTTAAGTTTAGTTGAACTTAAGTGAATTTCTCAACAATGTCTTTATATTTTTTAACATCTTTCTTAAGAGAGTCATTTTCTTTAACTTGCTGTTCTTTTCTAAAGCTAAAGTTTCTAATTGATCTTTTAAATCTTTTGTTGAGTTTTTAGTTTCAGATTTTAACAAATCTATTTCTTGATTAAGATTATCTCTTTCTTTGCTAAGTTCTTCTTTTTCATTAGTTAAGTTCTTAACTTCTAAAGCTAATTCATTTTTACTTTTAGCTAAGCTAATATTGTCATTTTTCAAAAATTATACTTCTTTTTCAAGGATTTAAAATCAATCATAAGTTCATTGAAAGCCTCAAACATTTCATCAAATGTAAATTCATCATTTGAGTTTCGGAACTTACCTCATTGTCGTTGTCGTCGTTGTTGGCCATGAAGCAGATATTAGCAACTTCTTTTTGTTCTTCTTCTTCGGAAGAAGACTCTTCACTATCAGTCCAAGTTGCCATGTAGGCCTTTTTCTTTTTCTTGTAGGCCTTCTTAAGTAAAGGACAGTCATATCTAAAATGCCCTGGCTTTTTACATTCATAGCATACTAAGGGCTCTTTCTCTTTGTCCTTTTCCTTTTTCTTATCCTTTTCTTTTTCTCCTTCCATTTTTGAAACAAATCTCTTTTTGTGGAAGGGCCTCCTTCTTTGCATAAACTTCTTGAATTTCCTTGCAAGGAGGGCTGTCTCATCATCATCATCCTCTTCATCATCGCTGCTGCTTATTTCCTTTTCCGCAGCTTTGAGGGCGATGGTCTTCTTCTTTCTTGACTCATCCTCATTGACATGTTGTTTAACTTGAAGCTCATGAGTCATCAGCGAACCAAGAAGCTCTTCCAATGGTAGGATGTTCAGATCTTTGGCTTCTTGTATGGCGGTCACCTTGGCTTCCCAAGTCCTTGGAAGTGACCTAAGGATTTTGCGAACAAGCTCAGAGTTAGTATAAACTTTTCCAAGACTTTTAAACCATTCACAATATCAGTGAATCTAGTGAACATGCATGTGATGGTTTCATTTTGTTCCATAGTAAATAATTCATATTTATGAACCAAAATATTTATCTTTGATTCTTTACTTGGTTTGTTCCTTCATGAGTTATTTCCAACCTATCCCAAATTTCTTTTGCGGAATTACAAGTTGAGATTCGGTTGAATTCATTTGAGTCTAAGGAACAATATAAAATATTAATGGCCTTAGCATTTAGTTGTGCCATTCTCCTATCATTATCATTCCAATCCCTTTCGGGTTTAGGAACAATAGTGCCATCAATAAGGTGTGTGGGTGTACTAGGTCCATTTATTATTACTCCCCACAATTCATAGTCGAAGCTTGAATGAATATTCTCATTCTAGCTTTCCAATATGAATAGTTGGTTCCATTAAATAAAGGAGGTCGATTCGTAGAATGACCTTCAGCAAAACATGAACCACTTTGTGTTGCCATAAGGATCTTTAGCCCTTGATCGTGAGATCAAATTCTAAATGAGCACTTGCTCTGATACCAATTGTTGGCCCAGATGGCAACCCAAGAGGGGGGGGGTGAATTGGGTTCTTAAAAATTTAAGACTTTTTAATGTTTTAAACAGATTTGCTCAAGATGTGCAAGTGAGTGAAATTAACTAAGAAGCAATGCACAAGCAATTAATAAAGAGAGATAGAGAGAGAAAATATAGCACGGCAAACACAAGATAATTTTATAGTGGTTCGGTGCAACCAACACCTACGTCCACTCCCAAGATTCACTTGGGTCCACACTATAATCTCCTCAGATTACAGCCGAGTTGTTTTCCAAGCTCACAACTCAAACTTGTTGTTTTACCGGGTGCACAACGAACCCAGCTGGTTTTAACTCGGGCTTACCAGCACAAAACCCTACACGTTGTTTTTCACGGGCTCACAACTAACCCAACACAAGCACTCCGGCTTGCAACGAGGTATATCAACCTCCACTGATTCAATCCACTGATTGAATCAGCAACAATTAGAATAAAGTGTTTAATAATGAAATGCTCCCCTTGAGCAAATATACAAATTAAGTATAAAGAATAAAGGTTAGAAAAGCCTGATAATATGCAGATGGTGTGGCTTTGGCTTTCTTCCTTCTTCTCTCTAACTCCTCTTGAAGTGTGAATCACGCCTCAGCAAGATTCTTGACCGTTGAAGACTTTGGAGTTGAGATGAAGCTTTTTCTCCTTTTGAAAATCCTTCGATTTGATCTTTGAAACGCTTTGGATTTTCTTTTGACTCTTGTGGATTGATGATCTGGAGCAGACGAACTTTCTCTTTGATTTCACTCCTTTTGAATCACTCTACTTTGAGCTAGAAGATTTTTCCAATATGCTCTGTTTTTCCCTCTTTTTGAAAGATATTCTTTTCTCTCTTTTTGATTTCTCTTGTTGATTGAAAAGAGCTCCTCTATTTATAGATTCTGCAAAAATATATCCGTTAGAGACAAGGAAAAATAGCCGTTATTCAAAAATCTTACCGTTGGAGCTGACGTGTCATCGTAAAAATATCGTCCAGATTTGCTGGAGTCGACTCATGCTTTTCCCGAGTCGGCTCGAGCTCGTCTTACCAAAATAGAAATGTTTATAAAGGTTAGGGGTCGACTCGCCAGAAATAAAGTGTCGACTCCTGATAGTCGGGAGTCGACTCGAGAAAGGCTTGGGGTCGACTCGCGAAGTGCTCAGAAAAACACTCTTCTGGTGTCTGAGCGGAGTCGACTCGCACAGTCAGGAGTCGGCTCGACAGAATCAGGGGTCGACTCGACAATTTTGTGGGTCGACTCGACACAGATGCACATTTCTGTACACTGAGCGGAGTCGACTCTGAAACTCAGGAGTCGGCTCCGGAACGTATCAAAAATCAGAAACTTTTCTGATTGACATTAAAATCGTTCCAGATTCATTTTAATTCATTGTTTTGACTTGAATACAATAAAATTGACATTTAGAAGTTGATTCAAGAACTATTCCAAAAACTCATTGATTAAAACATGAATTATAACATTTCTTTTCGAAAGTTTGAATATTAAGCTTAAAGTCACTTTCAAAATTGATTAAAGTTAAACTTGAGCATTTCATTGATTGTTCAAAATAAATTTGTTGCTCATTTACATAAACTCATTACATCCTTTAATAAACTCAATGGCTTTTAGTAATCATCAAAATCAAAAGGATTGAATCATATAATTTTTCTATAATCTTCCAACACCCATGCTTATAACTGACCACGGAGAGAATCCCCGTGACACCCCAGGAGGAATTCGGCCAAAAATCCTTCGCGACACCCCATTTGAAATCTCACGACACCCTAACACCAATGCTACAACACCCGTGCTTATAACTGACCACGGAGAGAATCCTCGCTACACCCCTAGAGGAATTCGACCGAAAATCCTTCGCGATACCCCAGTTGAAACGTTACGACACCCTTAGTATAAACTTATGACACCACTACGATAAATTTGAACTAGATGAGAATTTTGACATCACCCTAGTTGTAATTCAACGACACCTTAGTAACTCAGCTATGCCATCTTTTCGAGAAAAGTTGAATAACGTGGCCGGTTCCTACGGGTTTGCGTATCGGTGATATGATCGTGGCGCTCCTGGTATCCTTTCATATTTCTCTGAGGTCGGCATAAAAAAATTTCTCAACCCTAGAGGTCCTTCGTTTGTTGCTCGAGAAGCCATCGATTTTCTAAATTTTTTCCATAGTTCTTTCTTCCATCTACTTCATTCATGGAGATGAGTACTTTTATCTGTGGATGATGACCGCGAACAAAGAAGAATCAGAAAGAGATAATGGCAGAACAAAGCAAGGACATCATTCTTCATTCAAATGAGGATGCGTCTCCTTCATGTATGTTTATCCCTTTGTTAAGATATTATGACATCCTCTCTTAAAATGTCATGACACCCTAGTTCATACATAATGGCACCCAGCTGACTAGTATGTTTTACCCCCTATTTCAGATGACATAAAAATTATTCTAGTCCCCCGAGTAAAGGCTTCCCAGCTGTTTAAGAATAGTTGCAGGCCTACCATATACGTTCAAAAGGTTTGAAAGATGGGGTTTACCATACAGCATACAAAACTTATTCGAAGGACCCCATTTGGTGCCTTCGTCGATATGCAGACTTTCACAGTCGACGGGCGACTGCTAGCAGACATCATAAGATGTCACAATGGAGGCGACGAGTTCATTTTCTGTGGCAAGCCGGTTCTATTCAGTGCCGATGAAGTCGCACTTATTCTTGGCCTTCCAGCTCATGGGAAGAAGATCAACACCTCCAGCTAGTTGTTCAACGGAAGGTTGTTCAGACGATTTGGCCAGGGTTTAGATCTTCGTCAAGAAGGTTTGGAGAAGTTAATTTTCCGACACCGATCATCTAAGGTACAGAAAGATGTCGAGGACACCGTCAGACTTTGGATCGCCTACATGTTTGCCATATTTTTGGCTCTAAAGTCTAATCAGAGATGTCCACGGTATCTCATCCAGCACTTGGATGACTTAAGTCAGCTGGATAGGATCGACTGGGCTTCGGCATTCAAGGAGCTAATTGTTCTGGCTCTCCTAGAAGTAGCTGCTTGCTTGCGTTCCGAGGAGCCGGTCCACTCAAAGAGAGCACAAAAGATTAGGAGGCAGCCTACCCTGTTCGGATGCTCGGCAGCGCTAGTGGTAAGAATTATTAAGATACAGAAATAGTGTCTCTAGTATAATTTCTTTGTTAATATTATATTTTTTTATATCCAAAAATTATCATGTTCAGGCATGGTTCCTCGAGCATACATCAATGAGAGCACTAGCATATCCTGATAAACTGCTCCGGCTGTTGAAGTGGTATGATAACCAAATGAAGATCCAGACGGTTCGAGTTGCCAATATGCAGCCTCACGACTTGATAAGCTAATACATTGCTTCATTGCTCTGACCATATTTTTCCACTTAATGTGTTAATATTTTTACTTAATATTAATTTTTTTATCGTCTTGCTTTGCAGTTGGAAGGAGCTACTATACCACTGTCAGAGGAGCGCTGGCTTCTCAGTCAATAGACAGTAGCATCGCCTGAACCAACAGAGCGCTGCGAAAGCTGTGTCAAGTTGAGGATTGAATTGGCCTGCGTTAAGGATCAACTCGACGAGCTCAGGCACAGGCTGTCCATTGCCGAGAGCCTCCTAAGTTCCATGCTCAGAAAGGAAAGTAATGCAATAAATGAGGAGGACAAGGGAGACGGAAAGACAGAGGAGGGGCATTCCCTGGACTGTCTTCTCGAGCTTGTTCAAGGAAATACTGAGGAGAATAAGATGGAGGAGAAGAATAAGATGGATGAGGACCAAGAGGAGAAGAGATTGGAGGGGGAATCCCTGGATGATAAAATAGAGCATGTGATTGAAAATAAAGAGGAGGAGAAGAGCGGGGAGGGGCATTCTACGGAGGGCCAAGAGGAATCCAAATCCGATAAGAAACTTGACACCCCTGCTCCAAAGGGTGATGATGTTGACATAGAAATCATTAGAATGCCTTCTCTTGTTAGGAGGGTTAAAAAAGAGCCGAGGAAGTGAAAGGTATCCAAGGTCAGAGGAGATTCTTATGAGACAACCCGTCCTAGAAAGTCGTCGAAGACAGTGGGCACATCAAAGCCCAGCACAACGATGACCAAATTATTATAAAAATTTTTTTGGCGAACGACTAACCGACGAGACCGTGTACACCAATAAGTTAGGTGGCATTGTAACAAGGAAAGGTCTTCGGGATCTCATTAACAATAATATGATAATAGATGATGTAAGTATCTCAAGAAACCTTTTCTAGTTGTTGATTTTAGAATTATATTAATCGATTTACATTCCATTGGCAGATAATTGATGCCGGCCAGGAGTTTTTGATGTGCAACTGGACAGAGCATCCGGATCGATACCATAAGTGCATCTTTGCATTAGTTTTCATAGCCGCTATGTGTCTGAATTCTCCATTAACTCCTTATGAACTCGCTGCATCATCAGGGGCTTCGATATTTGACGATGTATCCGATGAAGATAAGGCCCAATTCTAGTTTCTAGTCACCATAATAAACTCCGATAACTCGCACTGGCATCTTGTTGCTATCGATATGGAAAGAAAGGTGTTCATACATCTGAATTCATTAAAACATAACGCCAGGTACAAGGCCAATGCGAAGAAATGGCATACAATTCTTAGTCACATATTCCATATCTACTACAATAAGAAGGAGGTGATGACTTGGCCGATTGAAGGATTTCGGATTGCCCAAGTCAACCGGCCGGATCACTGGATTGCGGCCTATACTGTCTAAGATACATGGAATGTCTTGCTCAACGGGACAATCCTGATATGAAGATGGATTTTACGGTGAAGGAAGTAAGAGAATGCTGGCGACAATTAGCTGCGATGATATTGAGAGAGGGCCTCAACCAAAAGATCAACGACCTTGTCGCAAACTGTTCTTAATTTTTTCATTCTTCTTTCATTAAAAATTTAATACAATTTATTCATATTAACACTGTTTCATATTGAATGCAAATGCAAATATTTTATATTGAGAACATGGTTGTCCTCGATTTATTCATATTTATGCCTTTTCTACTTCACAATTTCTTGAGTTTTCATATATGATGTCATAAATTGAAAACTAGAATGTCGTAAATTGAGAACAGGGGTGTCGTAGGATTTTTTCCTTTCAGGTGTCGTCGAGCTAAAGCTAGGGTGTTGTTAGTCCAGAGCTGGGGGGTCATCGCGCTAAAAGCATTGGTGTCCTTTCATGTGAACAGGGGTGTCGGTAGGATTTTTGCCTTTCGGGTATCGTCGAGCTAAAGCTAGGGTGTCGTTAGCCCATAACTGGGGGGTCATCACGCTAAAAGCATTGGTGTCCTTTAGTGAGAACAGGGGTGTCGTAGGATTTTTGCCTTTCGGATTCGTCAAGCTAAAGCTAGGGTGTCATTAGCCCAGAGCTGGGGTGTCGTCGCGCTAAAAGCATTGGTGTCCTTTCGTGAGAACAGGGGTGTCGTAGGATTTTTGCCTTTCGGGTGTCGTCGAGCTAAAGCTAGGGTATCGTTAGCCCAGAGCTGGAGGGTCGTCGCGCTAAAAGCATTGGTGTCCTTTCGTGAGAACAGGATCGTAGGATTTTTGCCTTTCGGGTGTCGTCGAGCTAAAGCTAGGGTGTCGTTAGCCCAGAGCTGGGGTGTCGTCGTGCTAAAAGCATTGGTGTCCTTTCGTGAGAACAGGGGTGTCGATAGGATTTTTACTTTTCGGGTGTCGTCGAGCTAAAGCTAGGGTGTCGTTAGCCCAGAGCTGGGGGTCGTCGCGCTAAAAACATTGGTGTCCTTTCATGAGAACAGGGGTGTCATAGGATTTTTATCTTTCGGGTGTCGTTGAGCTAAAGCTAGGGTGTCGTTAGCCCAGAGCTGGGGTGTCATCGCACTAAAAGCATTGGTGTCCTTTCGTGAGAATATGGGTGTCATAGGATTTTTGTCTTTCGGGTGTCGTTGAACTAAAGCTAGGGTGTCATTAGCCCAGAGCTGGGATGTCGTTGCGCTAAAAGCATTGGTGTCCTTTCGTGAGAACAGGGGTGTCGTCGCTTTAAAGCGAGGGTGTCGTTAGGCGAAAGCTGGGGTGCCGTAACAGTGCAAGCGTATTCGTAAAATATCAAATCCTCTTGGCAAACGAGATGAGCACTTTATTTGGCTGAAAAAGACACCCTAATTACAAAGCATTTCATTTGCGACCAAGACACCCTAGTTACAAAGTTACGACACCCGTGTTTTATATGTGCTACTGTATTAGTTGACTCAATACATAAGCATCAAACTTGTCCATCAAAGTTTCGAAAGGTGGTACAATTCTTTCCATATCCTCTCCGGTGTTAACTGACTGCATACAAGTCTGCCTGTTGCTTGAAGCAGCTCTTACTTCATTTTGCATTGGTAGAGCATCAACGGTTGCCTTGACCAGATTTTTCCTTGATCTTTTTGACTTCTTCTCGACTCCACTCTTTAATCTATTCTCTCTTGGGCGACCTTTCGTCCTAATTTGCTGAGGATCTCGAATTACAAGCTCTGTACTTGGCTTAGCTGCGCAGTTAGCATCCACGGCAATTTTGAATATAGGTGTTAGACCATCCATCACTAAATTAAATGCATCTTCAGACATGGAGGCTATCTCTGCGAGCTTCATCATTCGATGACTCAGCAAACTATATCTATAATCAATAACATAATGTTATCAAAAACATATATTAAGACATTTCAAATAAAAAATTGTCACTTATCGTGATTTTCGTGTGCTTTTATCACAACCTTCAGTATTGTAGTCAAAATCATCGAATTGGTATTTCATGTCCTTGCACCATCTCTTCAAGAAGTATTTATCTGATAAACAAAATACGTCGCTTTGATGAAGAACCAACAAGGCATGCCTACACAGGTAACCCTTAAACTGAAAGGATCGACACTGGCATTGGACATCCTCAATATTTCTATCGTATGAACGATATATTCTTTGATCATCTCCTTGCCGATTCCATCGACTTCAATCCTTTCATACGACTTTACAGAATATACACAACAGTCATCAGCTTCCTTGATCAATTTAGTATTTGATGCAGCCATTTCAAGGATCTCATTCTGAAATTTTTTGAAAATGCGCCTTGTATACCTTCCTGCAGCTTGTCTCTCAAAAGGTGATGATGTCTTTAGGAAAGCAATCGTTTGCAATGTCCTATTATCTTCCTTATTTTTGGCCTCGTACCTTTTCTTCAAGGCATCTTCGTACTTACCTATGAACTTCGTTAGTGTAGTCTTTGAATTTATAAACCCATCGAAGAAGTGATTTATGCCCTCGCTCCTTTGTGAAGATGACATCCCTGTACATAATTTTGTCAAAAAAAGAAGCGTTGAACGTGAACATGAACCAAAGACAATGACATACAAACCTGCGAAGAATGTATCCTTTAGGTAAACTGAGACCCATTTATCCCGACATTCGTAAAGGACATTGAACCAATATGTAGCCTTGCATTCTTTATATTTTTCCATAACATGTGCCCAACTTTTCTTGAATGACTGTATGGTCAATGAATCATATATCGCCTCATCGAAATCAACCATAAATTTGAGATTTGTTATGCAAATGTGGCCAATCTTTTCAGGTATCTTCTTCAATATATGCCAAAGACAATATCGATGTCGTGTGTTAGGAAAAACTTCTTTAACAACAGCCTCGATTGCTTTATCTTGGTCAGTTATTATGGCAATAGGTGCTTGACCACCATTTATATCCAGCCATGACTGAAAAACCCATTTATATATCTCAGTACTCTCATCAGATAACAATGTGCAACCAAGCAAGGTGGACTGTCCATGATGGTTGACCCCGATGAATGGACAAAAAGGCATTTGATATCTATTTGTTAAGTAGGTTGAGTCAAAGCTTAGAATATCACCGAAGTTTGTGCATGCCAATCTTAACCTTGGATGAATCCAGAAGACAGACCTGAGATGACCATTATCATTGAGGTCTAAGGTATAGAAAAAATTGGGATTTCTGAGTTGCATTTCGGTGAAATGGATTACCATCGATTGGGCATCTCCTTCTTTCAGCTTAGACTGACGTTCGCGACAAATGAAATTACGAACATCCTTCTCAATGAAATCCAATTGTCTTCTGCCCCCTTTTCTCCTTGCTATGGCAGAGTATATTGAGTTGTCGGAACATTCACGGCATGTAGATTGCTGATCTCTGCCTTCTCTGGTGTGCTGATCCTTCTATGCGACTGTAGATAACCAGTTGATGTTATGGACATCCCATGGTTATGTTCTAGAGAAACTTCAACCAATATCCACTTACCACTTGTAGCATTCAGTCTCGCTTTTATGGATGCCATGCAATCAACTTTCCCAGTATCCCTATGATTCATGCTCTTCTCTGTTTTTCTAGATTTTCCTTGCCTCAAACACGCCAGGTGCTTGAAGCAAAGTTGTTTGTTGTTGTGGCCCTGCTACACACTGTTGTGATTCCAAAACCAACTCTTTTTGCGTATCCATTGTATAAAGTATATACTTCATCTGCTGAATTGAATTCCATTCCAGTTTAAGGAACTATAGTATCAACCCCTACTTTTGGAGCGATGGGTGAAGGTGCACGGCCGGGAGTGTGCTCGATTTCTTTCCAATCTATAATTTCAGCATCGTCTGTGGAAATATAGGCACACGGTCATGAATAATGATATCCATAGACTTAGCTGTCAATATATCCTGACAAAGCATTAGGGCACCAAGGTTAAAAAAATACGACACCTCACTTGAAGAAATACGATAACATAATTAGGTTGTTACGGCACCCCAACTCTCATCGGACGACACCCTAGCTTTAAGGCGACGACATCTCCGACTTAGGCTCTTACGACACCCCAGCTTTAGGACGACGACACCCTAGCTTTAAGGCGATGACACCCGTTTCGGGACTGTTAAGGCATGGACCGACGACTTAGGCTTTTACGACACCCCAGCTTTAGCGTGACGACACCCTAGCTTTAAGGCGACGACACCCGTGCGGGGACTGTTAAGGCGGGGACCGACGACTTAGACTCTTACGACACCCCAGCTTTAGCACGACGACACCCTAGCTTTAAGGCGACAACACCCGTGCGGGGACTGTTAAGACGGGGACCGACGACTTAGACTCTTACGACACCCCAGCTTTAGAGCGATGACACCGTAGCTTTAAGGCGACGACACCCGTGCGGGGACTGTTAAGGCGGGGACCGACGACTTAGGCTCTTACGACACCCCAGCTTTAGCGCGATGACATCCGTGCCGGGACTGTTAAGGCAGGGACCGACGACTTAGGCTCTTACGATACCCCAGCTTTAGAACGACGACACCCTAGCTTTAAGGCGACGACACCCGTGCGGGGACTGTTAAGGCGGGGACCAACGACTAAGGCTCTTACGACACCCCAGCTTTAGTGCGACGACACCCTAGCTTTAAGGCGACGACACCCGTGCCGGGACTGTTAAGACGGGGACCGACGACTTAGGCTCTTACGACACCCTAGTTTTAGCGCGATGACACCCTAGATTTAAGGCGACGACACCCGTGTGGGGACTGTTAAGGCGGAGACTGATGACATCCCCGAATTAGGCTGTTACGACACTCCAGCTCTCATCCGACGACACCCTAGCTTTAGCGCAACGACACCCGTGCGGGGACTGTTAAGGCGGAGACCGACGACATCCCCGACTTAGGCTCTTACGACACCCCAGCTTTAGCGTGACGGCACCCTACCTTTAAGGTGATGACACCCATTCCGTGACTGTAAAAGGCGGGGACCGATGACATCCCCGACTTAGGCTCTTACGACACCCCAGCTCTCATCTGATGACACCCTAGCTTTAAGGCGACGACACATGTTCCGGGACTCTTAAGGTTTAAACTGGGGAGTCGCTCCCCCCTGTTCTTCTCTTCTTTATATCCATTCACATGCTCTCTCCATGGTCAGTTATAAGCACGGGTGTCGTAGGCTTGTAACTACGGTCTCTTAATAGTAAATCTGGGGTGTCGTAGCTTTTATGACGACACCCTGGAGCCAGGGTGTCGTAGGTTTGTAACTAGAGCTATGTGGAAAGAAAATAACAGGGAATATAAGCCGCCGAAACACTCTGACGACACCCCAGTTTATAAGTTATACAGTATGACATTCGTGCTACAAAACAGTAAACTCTAAACAGTTATGACTCCCGGAATGTCATAACTGTTTTGGTCTAAGGAAGTTACCTGCACATAAAACGGTTTGGTCACACATTAACTTCCTCTAACGATAAAAAACTGTTGGTGTAATAAAGGAGCTTTACAAAGAAGTAGGAACAAGGACTTTTTACTTCCTGTTGCGGATGACATTTTCTCCAGAAGTTTTCTTTCGACCGAACTCCTCAGAGCGTGAGCTCAGGATCTTGCTCAAACCTTGGACTGATTCCTTAGCATCCGAAAGCCAGAGCGAGAGGGAAGAAAGAGTTTTTCTTGCACAGATGTAATCCAAGAAAAAATGGCGGTAGAAGTAGGATAGAGGGAAAGGGCATTTTTGTCTGCATAGTAATTTTAAAATAAAGGCGAAGCGCTTTTAATGGCCGCCACGATCAGAACATAATATCGTAGCAAGCCATACTGTTCCGCATCGTCAGCCACGTAGGATCTATGTGGACCAATCAGAAGAGGTAGTGCAGCCCACGTAGGATTTGCTGCACCGGGGGCGATGTACAAGGACTTTTCCAAACTTCTAAGATGGTTTAAGATTTGTTAAAACAAAGGGTGCATGTAGAATTGGGCCGGTCAAATAATCAAACAACTAACCGTTTTTTATTGGTTTGACTTTGAGTTAAGGGGTTGGATAATGTAGACCCAAATTGACCTAATCCATGTACACACAATTATAGGGTAATACATACAAATATTAACTTGTGGTACTATTTTAATCATATAGTGCTACGTGATTAATTTCATAATTTTTTTTTTTTTTGCATTCTCATGATTTTGGCCATCTATTGATTTTTTTGAACATGATATTTCTAGATTCATATATTTTATGTTTTATTGCCATAAGATGTTTTTGAATGTATTAGTTACTTCTTTTCGTTATTTACTTTTTATTATTATCTTAAATAAAATCTATAATTTATTTACTGATTTTGATTAATTTTTAGGTGATTCAAATGCTGCGACTCAAACCAATCCAATCTTGATTGAATTGGATTTGGATGGTTCCAACATTGATGGGACATCAATTAATTTGTGTCTTCCTTGGGTTTTAAGCCAGCTAGACCCATGTGGACTCTTAATTAAAGTAAGGTCCACGAAGTTTTCTAACTAACGATAATTTAGGCATATAAAATAAATATTCTAATATGTTGGTCACGAAGAATCTGTTATGACTCATGCTCTAAATTGTGGATGATCCTGGCTTGAACCGTATCAACAAGTTCAACTTAAAGATCAAATTGGAGTTCTCATGCAAAGGTTTTGTATAAACGCTGGAATTCCATCGTAGCACCACCAGAAGGTTGCACTCGTTGACTGCCTAAACGTAGGCAACAGTCTTCATCGCCCATTGCAACTGTTGATTGGACTATATCAAATAAAACCGATGATCATGAATAAATATTATAATGACACGCAAGGGATGATAACCGCAGAATTATGAAACCATAAAATTTTTAAAATAACATGAAAAAATGCTATTTTTTTACTAAATGTTCATATTTATTCAGATATCAATATAAAACAATATTCTTATACCATCAAACATTGAAAATATGATGCTGATAAAATAATGAGATGGCAGCTACCTTAAACGTGCATACATCCATCAAAAACCGCTATGATATTTAATTGGCTATTATTTTCAATACTTTCGTTAGCATACTTTTGACTGTAAATTATAGATGATGCCATAAATGAAGAAAGATAAAAAAGGATATAAGAAACTTTGCAGGATGAAATGAAATAAGTTTGATTTTTTAATGTGATTTTACAAAGTTAGATGGACCTATTTTCAACCATGTTGATGCTAGCTAGACCGAAGGTTTGACAAGATAGATCTGATCAAAAAGCCTAAAGATTCGCTAAATATGAACATTTTAGGTTTAGATGAACAAAACTCCAATTGATAGTCCTTTAACCCCTAAAATAATGTTTTGGGTGTGCTGCCCCCTACCCTTAGCATTCATATTGTGCAAGGCTTCATTTATCCTTTGGCATTACACAATAATGCTTCATTTCTTAATACCTCTAGTTGTAGCTTGATCCTAGCTAAAAATTATTGATAATCTCAAAATAATGTTGAGATGTTTGCGGAAGCAAGATAAGGATCAAATCACATATATTAAAAATTTATTTAGCAATCTATACCTATATTAATTTAATAATAAAAATAATAAGAAGATTAAAAAATTGATCTTTCGTTGAATACCTTAATCTTCGCCAATGCCATCTTGGAATCATCAAATCCTTTTGTTCACCATAAATTTTTCAGACGTTCTCCAAAATATGATAAACACGAACAAGTGCGCATTTTTTATTTTTGGTTGAGATCACACAACTAAATTTTTTATTTATTCACTTTATATTCTCAACTCATGAGATAAGGTGAAGATGAAGGTGAAATCCCTATGTGGTTGATGACAATCATCATCTGTTATTTTTCTCTTATATTCTAAGAGAATAATAACTCCAATCCTTTTTAATTAATTAATTAATAATTAAAAATTAAAGATAACTTCCAACGAGATTACTTTAATGTATCCGTTATTTTTCTTTCATGAATCTTATATTCTAAGAGAATAATAACTACCATCCTTTTTAATTAATTAATTAATTAATTAAAAATTAAAAATAACTTCCAACTCTTGCATATTACTTTAACGTTATTTTCTATCGTGAATCTTATACTCTAAGAGAATAATAACTATAATCCTTTTTAATTAATTAATTAATTAATTAATTAATTAATTAATTAAAGATAACTTTCAATTACTTTAACGTATATCTATCCAATAATCAATTGTTGGTTTGTTTTGATATATTTATCGTATGATGAAATGGAAGAAAGAAAAGCTCTCCCACGATCCCATATATTTTTCCAACAACAAAATAACTTTCACATGGAAACATGCCTACGATCGATGTGTTCCCTAGCACACCATATATTTTTAATTTAAAATAATTTTAAGTATATTTTTAAATAATTATATTATTCAAAAATAGAAATTAATCCAATTAATTTTTGTGTGTAAATTAATTTAGAATTCTCAATTCCAAATTAATAACTCAAACCAATATATCATAAAGTTCACATAATTTAATGGAGCCGTCCAAAGGAACTATGGACATTATAATTTTAAGCTTTAATAATTTTGACATTCAATTAACACTTTAATTAAAATATCAAAATTATTAATTCCAAATTATTCTACTAAAAATTTGAAACTGCACTCTCAAAATTATAAAATTAATTATTGAATTGTCCATTGATATAGTCACTATTTATAAATCAACTTTTCATAAACTGTTCATAATTAAAGTTAGGTATTTTTCATTAACCTCTTTAATTATATCTTTATCCATAAGTACCATTGATTCTATTATGAATAATATTTATGATCCAATCATAAATTGAGCGCTCTTATTATTCAAGCCCCAAATCAATACTTATAATACTTCTTTATGAAAGAATAGATTTATCTTGTATATTAATATTTTCGGCTACTTATGTTATTATATTTTTAATACACCAAAAATTTGATACTATGTTTATATGTCATTACTTGGCATGTCAAAAAAATATAATTCAATAAATAGGAGTCTATTAATTACTCAGAATTAAGATCGATTCATATATGATCATCATTGATTAATTTTGAATACTTTATTTTAACAATGAAATTTATTAGAGATTCATAATTAATCGTATTCCAGTCTTATATAATTAAATTATATAAAGCGCTTTCATTCCGACAATCTCATTATCAACAATCCGAATAACATTATTTCATTCAGAATGTAATGAATTGCGCTAATAATTTTAAATTAAAGATCTCAACTTTAATTTATAATTATGGATAAATTTAAATTATTTTACTTTAAATATTATCCTCTGTATATAACACTTTATACAATATTTAAAGTCAGATTTAAATAATTCAAAAAATTTTGATATTTATAAAGCATCAAAACATACATACAAATATAATATTAATTTTTTTTTAAATTATTCAGCAAAATAATAAATGCCATTTGTTTATGGGCACATATCCCAACAATCTTTCACTTGCCCTAAAGCAAATGAGATATTTCTCTAAGTCTTATCCCTTCAAGATATAGCTCAAAATCCTAAGCCGATAATGTCTTAATGAACGGATCAGCTATATTGTTCGCAGATGCGATCTTCTCAACTGAAACATCTCCTTTACTGACAATCTCTCTCATAAGATAAAATTTTCTCTCTATATGCTTTCCTTTACGGTGGTTTCTGGGTTCCTTGGCATTGGCTACTGCTCCACTATTATCACAGTAGAGTCTAACTGGTTCATGCATATCTGGAACAACTTTTAGATCTTTCAAAAATTTTTAAAGCTAGTCTACCTCTTTAGCTGCTTCATAAGCTGCTACATATTCAGCCTCCATGGTTGAGTCAGCAATGCAGGTTTGCTTGACGCTTCTCCATATAATGGCTTCTCCTCCCAAATGAACACCGCTCTAGAGGTAGACTTTCGAGAGTCTCTATTTGATTGAAAATCATAATCTGTATATCCAACAGGAATCAAATCCCTTTCAAAATATATCAGCATATAATTTCTCGTTCTTCTCAGATATTTGAGAATATACTTGACCGCAATCCAGTGATCCAATCCTAAGTTTGACTGGTATCAACTAATCACTCCCACTGCAAAGCATATGTTGGGTCTTGTATACAACATTGCATACATCAGACTACCAACTACCGAAGCATAGGGAATCCTTCTCATATCTTCATCTTCTTGCGGTGTTTTAGGATACTGCTCTTTAAAAAGATGAACTCCATGTCGAGTACGTAAATTACCTTTCTTAGAGTTTTGCATCGCAAATCTGACAAGCACCTTGTCAATATACGATGCCTGAGACAATGCAAAAGTCTATTCTTGCGATCCCGTATAATTTGGATGCCAAGAATGTAGCTTGCTTCTCCCAAATCCTTCATTTGGAATTAGCTAACTAGCCAGTTCTTTACTTTGGACAAAGATTCTATATCATTCCCAATGAGTAAAATGTCATCCATATAAAGAACTAAGAAGACCACTTTATTTCCTTCCATTTGCTTATAACACAAGGTTCACCTAAATTTTGTTCAAAACCATAAGATTTTATAGCTTCATTAAATCTGATGTTCTAAGATCTAGAAGCTTGCTTAAGCCCATAAATGGACCTTTGCAATTTGCAGACTTTCTGCTCTTGGCCTTTAACCACAAAACCCTCTGGTTGGACCATATAAATAGTCTCTTCAAGATGGCCATTCAAAAATGTCGTCTTGACATCCATTTGCATATCTCATAATCATAATGAGCAGTAATGGACAAGAGAATTCGAATGAATTTTAGCATGGCTACTGGCGAAAAAGTATCCTCATAGTCTACTCCTTCCTTTTAGGTAAAACTCTTTACCACCAACCTAGCCTTGAAAGTCTCTACTTTTTTATCTGCTCCTCTTTTTCTCTTATAGATCCATTTGCATCTAGTAGGCTTAATACCTTCTGGTAGATCTACAAGCTCCCAAACTAAATTAGTATACATTGATTCCATTTCGAGTTTCATGGCTTCCTACCATTTCTCTTGATCAACATCCTTCATTGCCATCTTATATGTCAATGGATCATCATCACTGTCATCGGTGACTGCAACTTGTGCTTCTTCATCCTGACAATAGCGGATGGGTATTCTTATTTCCCTCCCACTACATCGTGGTGGCGGTCGTATTTGATCTTGAGTAGTGGTCTCAACTTTTTATCATTCAACAACTTTTGTTGGTGTGGGGTTGATCTCATCAGCTAGCAACTCTTCCAGAACTACTTTACTTCTGGGCTTGAATTCTATCATATAATTGTACTCAAGAAATATAGCATTGGTCGACACAAATACTTTGTTATCTTGAGCACTATAAAACAAACCTCCTCTCGTTCCCTTAGGGTACCCTAAAACATGCATACTTCTGAACGAGGTTCCAACTTTCCAGTCTTTCCCTTTAGCATATGGGCTGGACACCCCCATACGTGGATGTGTCTCAAACTAGGTTTATGACCGTTCCATAACTCTAAGGGAGTGTTAGGGATTGACTTAGATGAAACTAAGTTTAGAATGTATATAGCTGTTTGTAATGCATATCCCCAAAATGAAGTAGGCAAAGAAGAATAGCTTAACATTGTTCTTATCATATCAAGCAAAGTACGATTCCTTCTTTCAGCTACACCATTTTGTTATGGTGTCGCAGGTTCCATGAGCTATGATAATATTTCATTCTCAATCAAGTGGTATTTAAATTCATAATCTAGGTACTCTCCTCCTCGATCAGATCGAAGAATTTTGATTGATTTACTGAGTTATTTTTCTACTTCAACACGAAATTCTTTGAACTTTTCAAAGGCCTCAAATTTTCTTTGCATCAGGTATGCATATCCATATCTTGAATAATCATTAATGAATGTGATGAAATATTCATAGCCCCCTCTAGCTTTGACATTCAAAGGCCCACATACATCAGTTTGAATGAACTCTAAAGGTGCTTCTGCTCTTTCACCTTTTGCTGAAAAAGGTCGTTTGATCATTTTTTCTTCTAGACAGGATTCATAGATTGGTAAAGTGTCAACTCTTAGCTCTCTTAAAGGACCATCCTTCAATAGTCTTTCTATTCTATCTATATTAATGTGACCAAGCCTCAAATGCCATAAATATGTGTCATTGTCGTTATTTGCAACTTTTCTTCTTTTAGGAGTTGGTTCGACTTTAAACATTTTGGTTTAAAGCAAGTTGTTGAAAATTGGTTTAACAAAATATAGACCATTACCAACATACCCAGAACAAATATTTGTTCCATTCTTGTAAATTGAAACATAGTCAATGCTAAAAAAAATAGAAATAAATTATTCATGTAACTTTGACACCGAAATCAAATTTCGTTTAAAATTTGAAATATAATAAATATTGTTTAAAAGTAAATATTTATTATTAGCAAACGATAGTCAAACTATCCCTACTACTGTTGCTGATACTTTCCTCACTGCCTACTCTCATCGTGAAATCTCCCATTTGAAGATCCCAGACAGACTCGAGCATCTGCAAAGAAACACAAACATGGTTAGATGCTCCTGAATCAATAATTCAGCTTGAGAAATCATTCTCAACTAAGCATGTTTTTATGACTAGTAAATCTAATTTACCTCTTTTTTTTCTGTTTCAGCTCATCAAGGTACTTTTTACAGTTCCTTTTTCAATGGCCATCTTGATGACAGTAAAAACATTTTCCTTTAGGTTTAGGCTGAGCAGCTTTACCCTTCTTCTTCTGGATCTTCTTCTTGTTGTCCTTTTGCTTTTCCACATTCTTCTTCTTTTTCTTTGAAGAAGAAGGCTTTCCCTCAGCTGTGTTGGCTTCAGCAACATTTGCCTTGCCTCTTTATCATCTATAAGAGTCTCATTAATTTGCAGCTCATTCAGGAGTTCAGTCAGATTACACTTCTTATGATTCATAATGTAATTAGTCCTAAATTGAAGAAAAGGGGAGATAGTGTCTCTAGGATCATGCCAACCCAAGTTTTTTCATCAATTTTAGCTCCATTGATTTCAGTCTTATTGAAATGAATGACCATTTTGAGGACGTGCTCACGAATAGAAGAACCATTCTTCATTTTGTCATTCATAACGGCTTTTACAGCTTCGTAGTAAGCCTGATCAGATGGGTATCCAAACATCTACTGCAGAGATTTCATAATCTCTCTTGCAATTTTAAGGGCCCGTGCTTAGTTCTAAGCACCTCATTCATTGATGCTAACAAGTAGCGGCCTTATTGTTTGCAACAACCCAACGATTGTACTCTTCAGTAACAACTTTAGAGGTATTGATTGGAGGCATTGGAGGACAATCCTTACATAGTGGTGGTTTTCATTAATGAGGAGGATATCCATGTTGCTTTTTCACTTAACAGAATTTTTACTAGTTAAAACTTGAGAGGCGAAAAGTGAGAAAATCGGGTTTGACATATTTGCTGAAAAATAAAAAATATTTTTAATAAATAATTACATAAATATCATCTCACAATTTAAGGCAAAGTAAATATGATGCATGAATGTACATGTTAAAATATAAAAACATGTTTACTTTAAAGGCCTAAAGAATTTTAATCTTCACAACTAAGTGCCACCGTAGGGTAGGTCAAATAGTTGCTAATTAAAATGAGACTTTCTCAATTAATAAGTATCTCTTAAAATATCTCATATTTCAAATACTCCCTTAAATTTTGGTCAAAAAAATAATTAACTAATTTAATTATTTCTTCATGAGTGCGACCCATCGTATCTGACTTTTTGAGACTTAACTTAGAAATTGTTGTCGTAGGATAGATCAATTCTAAAATACATCTTAAAAATCCTATCTCATGGAAGACAACCTTGTTATTGCCATTAGTAGATACCCTCTATAGGGAGAACGAAATCAAAGCATTTCGAGCGCTACTAATAACTCATGGTGTTGTGCTAACGTTGGAGACTAAGGATTTATATTGTCATATTACCCCTCTCACTCATTATTTTGCAAAAGTGTATTTTATTTATAAAATAACTTTTATTTCTTAAACCCTTAGTTAATTTAAATAATTTAAATCACTGAGATTTTATAATTTTAAACACTTTAAAATTATAAAATAAGTTAAATATGATAACTTAAAATTTAACACTTAAATTTAAAACATCACATTTGGCACATTAATTTTGCAAATCTAATTGCTAAATTAATTTACAAATTTAATCTCATTAAAATTATTGCAAGGTATATTGAATATAATTTACGAAAGCCTTTTTAGTAAAATTAATAAAATAATAATGCATGCATAATAGGCACTTTTCTATTTAATATGCATAGAAATGTAATTATTATCAACATAATGAAAACATTCAATAAGAAGCGAAATAAAAAAATTCTTGTCCTGAAAGATGGTGAGGCTCCATGAATTCGTGGGACTTCTATCACCACCTCCTCCTGTGACTCTTTACATTCTTTGAGACTGTGAGGCTCTTCAAATTCCTTAGAAGGCTCTTTGAATTCTTGAGAAACGGTGAGGCTCCTCGAATTCGAATTCCTGGGACTCAAAGCAAAGGGAAAGGACTCCCACTCAAAACCTTTAGAAAGATGGGAAGGTTTTCCTAGAAAAAATCTTAGCAAACAGCCTTTGAAAATTTTCTTAATAGAACAAGGCTCTTTAATATATAAAAAAATTTAATCGAGAACTCTTCTTAAAACCATGAAAAATCTTTTTTTATCAATATAAAAAGAAGATAATATTATAAATTCTATATTTAATTAATCTAATTAAAAGAAAAAAATACATAACTTATTCTATGGTTTCGAAAAAAATAACGACCAATACATTGCTGAATCTCCTTCTGTCTAAATGTCCTCTCCATCTAATAGTTTAATATATAGCAGTTGAAATTTTGTCATGCTTAGCGATAACATGTAATATATGTGTATGTTTGTCTCCTTTCTATCCTGCCTGCCTTATTGGAATTTGTTTGGAGGCTGCGTTGCGGACAAAATTATGCTCCATTGTGATTCATGTTGTTAATTTCCATGCAACCTTCGAGGTTTCTCGTGGTGGGAGCCTATAAAATCACCGTTTCCCTACACAAACTTCCCCTATATTTTATGATTGGAAGCTTGTGACCCTTTTATATTCGCCTCACTTTTTTCGTCTCTTTGTGAAGAGTTATAGGCAACGTCCAAGTTCAGCTAGCATTCATGGTAACTGCCAAAATTTTGAGTGAAAAAAATCCTCCGAACATTACGGAGACTTCGGAGATTTATAAGTAAGGGCTTGGCCTTATCCTAATTTGTAGCCAAGCATGACTGCTATAAAGATTAAAGAGCCGTGCATCAAGCTTAGAGGAAGGAGGATTCAATCGGAGCAGGAGCGCTGGCCACCAGAGCTGAAGGGCTTCTCCGATGCGTCTTCGAGGGATGCATCGCCATGGCCGACTCCGAGGTCGAGCGGAGGCCGTACCATCGGAACTGCGGGTGCGCCCTGCTGCATGATCCCAAAGCTTGCTCCAAGGCGCGCCTCCTGGCAGAAATATTTCTTATCCAATTCGGCGTTCTTGGACTGCGAGCTCCTTGGCCTTGGCGAAATGCATCTGCTCCTCTCCGTCGTCACCATCTTCTCCGGCCAACCTCTCCGGCGTGGTCACACGGCAAGCCGGTCAGAACCCTGCCCCGTCGCCGGAGAATTGCTCTCTCGGGAGGAATAAGTTGTACGTGTTAGCTAATTACGTGATTCGATTGTCAAATACTGTCCCGTTTCCATGCAGTACGTAAGGGGCTCATGACCTTGAGCTCTCCCATGCGGCTGTTGATTACGTTTGGTTTAAGAAGTGATATATAAATATATGTGCGTATTTTTTTTTTTTTTTCATTCTTCTAGTAGGCGCTTGGGCTCCGGATTCTATTCAGGGGCTGAGCTAGTAGTTTTGAAGGTTAAACCTGTCTCAATCTCAGGTTCCCCAGGGTTCTTATCATTCAAGCACTCAATATTTTACTACTTTTTTAAAAGTCACTGCTACCCGCGGAGTCCCAGAAACGAAGAAGAGAAACGTCGAAAGCAATCAAAATCCAGGCAACGATCAAATCAAGTCGTTCAGGGAGACATGATTAACAAATTAATTACAAGGAGCCAATGACTTGGAAACAAGGATAGCAACGAAGTTAGGTCAAGTCAAATATGAGTTCGGCAAATGCAAGATAGGTTAAAAATTTATCAATCCAAATTTAATATAGTTAGACATCCAAAATTAGAAGCTTAATTCGACTTATAATGAGTTAACACAGGTTAAATGAATTAGATAGGACAAGCAATGCCATTTTTATCAAAATTAACTAGCCAAACCATTGTAATGTTGAAGCATAAAAGTGCTTTGTTTAATGATGAAAAATTTATTTTCTCGGAGGACTGTATTTCTTCGCATTAGATTATGAGAAGGATTAGATCTGTGTCTGCAGACTGTGCCCGTGCTATTCATTCTGTTGGTTATGACATCTCTGGCCTCTGGGGTTCCCCTGCTGCTACAGTGAACCGGCGTACGGTTTTCATTTCTTGGGAGCCCCCCTTCAGGGTATGTCAAAATCAACTTTGATGGGAGTGTCCGTGGCAGACTAGCCGATTCGGCTTTCATCATTCGTGGGCCTCAGGGTGACATGTTGGCGGCTGGTGGATTCGGCACTCTGGATTTCTCTGTCCCTATGTCCGAGCTTTATGCTGCTTGGGCTTGTATTTCTTATGCTTCCCAGACTCTTCGAGCTCAGAGGCTTGTGATTGAGGGAGACTCTATGACTGTTATACAGTGGATGCGGAAGGAGAGTGTTCCTGATGTTTCCACTAATCCGATCCTCAGGGACATTTGGATTATGCTTCAGCAAGTGGATACTGCCCAGATCCGTTATGTCTTTCGCGAAGCCAACACGGCTGTTGACTGGACAGCAACGGTCGTGGCTCAGCATGCAGATTATAGGCTATGGAGGATGGGTGATCCTTGCCCCCCGTGCTGTTGCAAATTTTACATTCTGATGTATCTGGGTTGATTCGCACTAGACTAGTGTGATCGTCCGTCTCTTCCAAAAAAAAAAAAAATGATGAAAAACTCTCAAACTTTTTTGATTGTTTAATCCATTTATAAATATAGATTAGATGATTATATCATAGTTCACGTTCTCATTATCTTTATCATTTTTGGATCTGAAGGTATCTTATTTTTTTATTTTTTTATTTTAAAATTTATAAAATATATAAATCTTTGAAAAAATATTAAATTTACGTTTAACTATATTCGAATGTAACAAATATATATATATATATATATATATATATATATATATATATATATATAAATTATTTTTAAAATAAAAAAGTTTTAACTCATCAACAATAGAGCCAGACTTTTAATTACCAAAATTATATTTAATTTATTTTGATGACCATCAAACTTAAGTATTTATATTTATTTAGGTATACATAAAATGCAAAATTCGAGTGTGATTTGTCCAAGGTGATTCTCCAAAGTTGCTTCTCTAAAGTTGCTTTGCAGAGGATTAAAAAAATTATTTAATCCTTGGCAGAGGGATGGATTTATTTCATGAGATACATAATTAATCAGAGGAATAGAGGGAATAAAGGAAGGAAATAGAGCATATATTTTTTTTATAATTTATCTTTTATTATTATATATAATTAAGAGCGGACAGAGGAGTAAGAATAAATTTATTACGCGACGCTTTATCGTGGATAAAATAATTTTTGATAATAAAAAATTCTGATGCAGTCCGGAATAAGGGGGTCGAAATATTCGCAAGCCTATTCCCGGTCCAGGCGCAGCATCTAAGCTCGTCACGCCCTCCTCCCCTCCCCTCCTCTCCGGCCCCCGTATCATAGTGCGAAGTTGGCCAACGGCGCAGACGCTTCCGGAGCCCTCCGCTCAGGCGCTTCTCTTTTCGTCGCCCTGCCGTTGCCGATTCCGATTCAGGTACCGACCCCATCCATCCTCGTCCCGGACCGCCGAATTCCAGACGATTTCGGAGGAGACTAATGGTCTCTTCGCCCTTTCTTCGTTTTTTTTTTTTTTTAAATTTTTGTGTGGAATTTGGCAGCAAAATCTTTTCCTGGAATGCTTTCGTGGTTCATCTTGGCGAAAGCAACGGATTCTTCTGACTCCTCTTCTGGTTGTTTCTTGTGAAAATGAGTGAGGATATTGCTTTAACCGATTCTTTTCTTGATTTGCAGAGTATTCCTTTTAGTTGTAGAGAGTCTTGTACTGTTTTTGATGATTTGGTGATGCCTAGTCATGGGTTTTTAGGGTGCTGGGTGGCGGATTTGGTTTCTGGCTACGGAGTCGAATTGTTAGATGGAGTGGAAGCTGTTGAGGGGGAGAGACAGGTGCAGTAAAGCATTGGTGGAATCCGGGGACTTCAGTTGCAGGGTGGTTTTAAAATGAATTAGACAGCTGAATGCTCTAAGGTCTTGCGGGGAGAGGTGGAGTAAGGTTTGCAAAGAATTGATATTATGCCTCTCAAGACAAGTTCAAGATTGGTTCTTTGGGGGTTTCGAGTGCTATAATGGCGATCAGCTCCTTTGAAGTAAGTTTTGTTAGTTAGATGAGGAAGGAACTGAGCCTCAACACCATGTCAATTATGTAAAATGTGGCTTTCCATGGATTCTTTGAGTGCGACGCTAGGTTATTTATTGAATTTGTTAACATCATGATCTATTTTAAGGTTTTTTATGGACAATGTTGGTGGAGTTAATAAGAAACATGAGTCATGCAGCGCTTGTTCCAAAGTTCTTTTGTTCTACTTGTGTGGAACAAAAACTACCAACTATGGAGAAAAAGAAGGGGTGACAGTTTTACTTTTAGTGGGATTTTGATCAAAAGCTGCAAAATAAATAAATAAATAAAATCAGTCAGTCAGTTTATGCTAAACATGAGAATCTAGTTAAATCTTCTGGTCTGGACAAATAGTAAATTGTCTGGATCAGAATGCAAAGATTTTGTTATGGAGAAGATCAGGGCGTATATAGCCCTCGACCTGGTGATTACCTGTTACTAGAGATGTTATCTAATGGCTCAATAACAAGCATTTGCTAGACCATTTTTCACCATTTATAGAGGTGGTGGATATCTTGTCAGCGAAGATGATAGTCATAAAGAGGAAGAAGGTATTGATATACCATGTATATAGAAACTCTGTCAGACATCACTTAAAATGAGAGCTATAACTGATATTCCTATTTATGGGGATTTAAATGTGGATAATTTGAACAAATGGTTGGATCAGTGAAAATGATATTCAATTGGAAATAATGATGCTAAGAAGGTTAAATGAAAATTTTCCATTTATGATTTAATTGATGGAGTTCTTATATCCGTGAGATCGTATCTATAACCATGAGATTTCTGATAGTAGTTAGAATGAACCAAACCACCATAAAAAAACAGGATAAAAGGTTTCTTAGAAGAACAATTGTGATCTCCCTATTCAGTTTTTTCATGAAAGATAAGTGATGGAATGTTTACCATGAGTTTCAAGGAAGAAAGATAAGGAGGATAGAAATTAAAATGTGAGCAAGAAAGTGATGTTAAGTATTGCCTAAACTTGATATTGCTGACCGCATGATAGTCTATATGGAAGGAACTTAAGGACTACAAGTGTACCAAAGGGACACAAAGGAACACATACCGAGTTAGATACAGCAATGGATGGTCATAGTAGAAAATTACAACCTTGATCTTCGTTTTTAATTTATTGGGAGATAACATCTTTAGATAACAAGGCTCGACCTAAGAGGATCTCCTTGTACATCATGGATGAAGAATATAACTTTTATGATGAAGAAGCTAGACCTAAGAGGATCTCCTTATGCATCATGGATGAAGAATATAACACTTGTGATGAAGAAGCTAACTTATACATCATGGACAAAGAAGATCATGTAATACCTCATGGATGAAGCTTGAAGAAGATTACGGACTTATCTTCTTGTGTTTGTATGTGTTCATGTGTGCTTGTAAGTTTCTGATGTTAAAAAGGGACAATAAACACCAAAACAGTCGTCTTGTCAAAGTTGGTTTGCCACTTTACATTTCTTGACTATATAACCGGTTGAGTCTGTTTTGTGGTTATTCGTGGTGTACCTTCAAAATCATTTGGTCAAGCTAATCACTTAGATCTTTGTGAAGTTTGGACGTGAAGTATCTCTTCTTTATTGCAACATCCTGGGAACTGTTGGAGCAAATATTAGTTTAGCCGAAAGCTCTTTCCTGGATACATTAAGTTAGACTCAGCTTAAGGTCATTCCTTTCTAGCATATGGGAATTAAACATTTCTTGCAATTGCTACTCCAAAATGATTTAGGCATGTAATGATATGGTATTATGATCCTGCTCGCATGAAATAATATCACTGTGCATGAGGGAAGCAAAAACTATAAGAATTACATCAGTGTTCCTTTTTATTTTTGTTTGGATACATGTTAACTGTAATAGGCTATGAGATTTCACACCAGCTATAAATCATGTACACTCAAAAACATTCTCAACTATTTTGTTTCCTGCTTGCAGTGAGATAATTGAAGTCTAAATTAGTTGATCTTTCTCTATAATCAGCATCAGCATGATGGCAATCATACAATGTGGAGGTACTTCAGTATCTCAGCTGGGAGTACAGCCTCAATTAATGTTCAGATATACTTCTCAAGGAACAAAGGTTTGTTGCTTTAGTAGCAAGCTGCTGGCGCCTCTAACTAGGTAAGAATTTCTTCTTTGAACTCCTGCGCTAGAAATGAATTTAGTAACTTGATGTTGTTTTGATATGTTCTACAATTCCTAAGTTCTTATGGAATTGATGTATATACTATAGGTTAACTTCAACAGTTTCATATTTATGTCCTTCAGTTTTTTGCTAGGTTTGAGTAGTTATATTTTATCAAACTTCTTTATTTTTAGCAATTATACAAAATCATACTTTTTATTCAAAATAAAATTTCAATATTAGACATCTAACTACTTTAATATTGCCCATATTGTGACTGCGCATGCTATAAGGCATTCTGGTTAATTGACCAACATGGAGGAGACACACTAGGCCTTTATCAATAAGTAGTCACCATGTCTTGACTTCTTGAGACAACAAAGTGTGATCTTTTTCATCTCTCTCTCTCTCTCTCTCTCTCTCTCCTCTACTCCTTAACTTCCCCTATTCTCCTTTTTCTTTTCTTTTCACTTCAATATATTAATATTCTTTCATCTTTGCTTCTTTATTATTTTACTAATAAATCATACATTTCTTATAGATCTATAGGTTTGTTGAATTCTAATGGTTGGTTAGTCTCAAAGATTCTTTGGATAGATAAACGAATATCATCTATGAAAACTTTGCCTCCAAATGTATTTGAGCATTTTTAAAGCCTATTCTCCTCTTTGAGCAAAGAGTTTTCTATCCTTGTGATCAGTGTTTTAGGTTGCAGCAAGATGTCCCGTGGGACATCGGGATGGCTTGCTGTCCTAAGTGTCAAAATGGAACTATCCTGCTGTTATTCCAATGTCTTAATCGGTGTATCTTGGGATACCCTCTGTCCCAAGTGTCAAGACGAGATAAGATGGTAAGGTGTCCCATTCGATAAAAAAAAAAAAAGGAACGGCCCATCTCATGAGATTTAAAACCTTGCTTGTGATTACAGTTCATAATAGGTTTGAGGCTATTATGTTGATTTAAAACCACTTTCCACATTTGTCTCTTGTCTGTGTGCATGATTGGCATGCATCTCATTGTAGACTGCTGTTTTGATGGCCTCTCATTCACAATATACCTTTCATGAAGTGTCTTTTTGAACTTGGCTTGATGGTTGGAATGATCAGTGTTTTGCAGATTACTTGAAGAGTCAATACTTGTGTGTTATCTTTGCCTTCTTCAAAAAAGTTATCTTTGTGCTAACCTGTCACAAAGTGTTGTTATGGTTATGTAGTACTGAATTCAATTATGGCAAACATGTCTGTATTTCATGGCTGCTTTATCATTGCATGGAACAATTAAATAATTATCACCTTGTCTCATAAGGATCTTAATCACCTCGACTAAGCTAGGACATAGGAATTACATGCAAAGGTCGCTTAATCTGAGTGTTTTTAAGCACAGAACTTGGAGGAATATTGCTTCCTCCCTTTTGATAAGGAATAATGTGAAGGTTAAACAGGGGCATGGAGATACCCGAACCATGACTGAATAGCATGGAAAAACACATTAGCATATGTTTTCTAGATTTTGAAAGAAGTTCAGGATGCATTGCGGAGAGGGCTGCAAATGGATTGGGTCTCACCAAAATCTAATCCGCTTGATCCAATACAACCTGAAATGAGCCAAGTCATATGAAATACCAGGTTTCTTAGTTGCAAGTTAAGTAATTGGTGGGTTGCACAAATTGAAGATCACTCATTATATATATATATATATATATATATATATATATATTAATCTGAACTTCCTAAGAAAGAACAGCAGTAAAGTCAACAAGTTCTGATAACAGAAAAAAAATAATAATGTCTTTAGAGTTACAAAATTTGCAGTGCTGTTATCTCATCTATATGTCGTCAGTGCCTTGCCTGATAGATCTTAGTTCTGACAATACTCGCTGTGATTAGAAAGACAATTTTTTCTGATTCACTATATTTTACTAGGAATCATCTTTAGAGTCTCCTTACTGAAAAAATGGTCATTGCTACTTTTCTCCTGGGATTTCTTTACTTTTCTCTTGGTACTTCTTCTTTGTCCTTTTTTACTTGCTAACATGCTCTTGTCATCTTCTTCTTTCTCTTCATTTTCTGGTCTATTATGACATCTTGTAATTGGATCAAGTTGTAATCTATGTATAGTGGGCAGGGAGACTGCTTGATGATGATTGTGAGAAAAAATGACAGTGCTTTTCTGATGTCAGATGTAACTACAGACAAAGTAGGTGGAGCAAAAAATGAAAAAAAAAAACTCAATTGTTAACAACAAGGTGGCTGGATAGTGCATTTGTTCTGGTTTTAGTACTGCTTTGAGTTTGTAGTCTTATATGTGCTTCCTTCGTGCTACTGATTGTAGTTTATTTGCAGCAGCTTAAACGAGGAAAAACATTTGGCATCATCTTGTGGCAGTTTCTGTGACCTGGTGCTTTCATCTGCTCTATTTGATGGTGGGCTGTATAAAAATCTTCGACAACGTAATAGGGGGTCAAGGCTTGTTGTCAGAGCTGATAGTGTGAGGATAATTTTGATATCCTACTTCCTTTAATAATATGAGAGCCAATATTTCTAATTCTTATGTTTATGCAAATGCATATTACTTGGTGGTATTCATGCTCTCAATGCTTAACTTACAGGATTACTACTCTGTCCTTGGTGTGTCGAAAAATGCCAGTAAATCAGAAATAAAAAGTGGTGAGTATCATTTGCTAGTTTGTGTCAGATTGGTATTTCTTTATACTGCTATCATATTTTTTTTTCTTCTGCTATATATATTTCTCTCCTGTTGGTTTGGGGCTTCCAGCTCATTTTTTTTTTTTAAACGATGTTTGCAATTCTGAAGGTACCATTCATGACTTGACCTTCCAGGATATGTGTTTCTTCTTCTATCTTTTTTTTATATTAGAAATATATAATCTTTCATTCATCCTTATACGACTGAATATTTATGTATATTTTGTAATTTTATTTTGATTTTTAGTGTGAGGTAATTAACAACCTAAGTCATTATCAAAGAAGAATATTTGAGTTGTCTGTTGGCCAGGCAAGTTATAGGTGAAGGTGACCTGAGGCTTCTAAAATTTAGCTCAAGCCTTAGCTACTTGTTCTACCCATAAGGGATTGCTTGATCCAACCATGATTAAATTGCTTGAGCGCTCGTATGGGTTTCATGTTATGATCCTATTTGCATGGACCCATGTGAAAGACCAGTAAAAATTAAATTATGTTAGATGGGTTTAAAGAACGTAGTTATATGCATGAATATAAATGATGAATTGCATGTGGTGTTATGATAGGTTAGCTTTCTAACTCCTTAGCTTCTAGACAAGGCTGGGCATATGTTTAGGCCTAATTGTGGCTCCAGCTCGTCCGCTTTAAGCGCTGAACAAGTTTAACTCGTGTGGGCCAAATTCTGAGGTCTAAGGGATTGCCTGACCTGTTAAGGGCTTTCTGTTAATATTTGATCGGCGGATGGAACTTTCATGTTTCAACTGGTTACTTGCATAGTGGCATGGACTTGTGAATCAAGTTTTGATTGTCAGAGCACCTGATTTGGCAAAACCAGATAATCAAGTTTTGGGATTAACCTGGAAATATATCTTGTAATCAAGATTAAAATTTATGTTAATTTTTTAATGATAAAAAATCAAAAAGATCTTCTTTCATTTTTTTTTCTTCATGATTATCATTTTTTATATATGCTAATATGTTTTAGATTTTGTTTACTTTATTCTTTATCTTTTCTATTGATTATAAAATATATAAAATTTTACATCATGTAGTTTTAAGAGTTCAATGCATGGTCTTTTGACATGTTGCAACTTAGAGAGTGCATATTCACTTGTTTTATTCATGGGTGTGAGGTCTAGGTAACATTGCTTTCTTAAGAAGAGTGTGCTATAATTTTAACTTTTGGCTTTCTATTTGGTTAGCATCGTGTGGGACACATATAGGGCTTGAGTGGTTTAGAGTTTTTTAGTTCTAGTTTTAAGCAACTGCTTGGGCAGTGAAATGGGCTGAGATGGTTGGGTACACAATGTGGGTTGAGCATGTCCTCATCCTCCTCAACCTTTTTCATGCATGAAGGGGGTTTAATTGCATGAAGTTGCCAAGTAAGGGCTTTGATTTGGCATTGGCTCTCTGCTGCATCTAATGCTAATCTGCGTCCTTGCGCTCGTCCTGTTATGGTCACCTATGTTGTCTGCTTATTCGAAGCCATCTGAACAAGATCAGAAACCCGGGCTTTGATACCAGTTGACACGGCGTGGAGATTTAAAGGTGAGTTGATTGACAAAAATTGAACTCAGAGATCAAACACACAAAACTGAAGCAATCTGGATTAAAGAACCTTCATTGATGAAGAAAGTTCTCACAAAATTTTACTGATATTTTAAAAACTATTTTATACAATGAATTAGATGATATATATATAAACCATAATCCTAGTCCTAATATGGGTATTAAACCTGGTATAAAATCATATTAGGAACAGAATTAAACACAATACAAAATGGAATAGGGCTCGAGAATAAGAAAGTATGCAAAATCATACTAGGAATAAGACTTGATGATAAAGAAGTATGCAGAATTATTATTAAAAATAAGACTCAATGATGAAGAAATATGCTGGAATTATTTGGATAGAAATGCATAAACCCGACTAGTTGTATCTTTTATTGCATCACAATGTCCCATAATCTGAAGCCCTGGATCCTGATTAACTCCCCTCTCCAATTTCCCTACCCCTAGTACTGTGCACTGGAACTGACAAGGTTAGTAAGGGGCTACTGATATTGTTGTGACTGCTACAGGCAGCATTGTGACTGCTACAGGCAGCATTGGTTGTTGCCTTCTACTCACTTCATATTTTTTTGTGATTTATTAACTAATTTTTTGAACTACACCTCTAGAACCACCTAGCATCTATATGCTGGGTGGCCCCTTGAATGCCCATCTTCTGTCTGCAGTTTTTTAAAGCATTACTAAGCTTTATGCCAAATGTAGCAATAAGAGTGAGTCCTTTTAAATATGTTTGGCAATGAAAGAGAAACATGTCAGACCAAATGAAAGAGAAACATACACCTTTGTATGTGTAGCTTTGTCTTTGTTTTAGGGCCTGTCTGGTTTAGCCATTGGCCCCAACTGTTGGCCAACAGCTTTCTCATATAGCTACTGGGAAACAGCCACTTGAAGGCACCCCAGCAGCCAATCCAAACTGGACCTTATATAATAGAGCTAACCCGCATATGATGTAAGGCTAATGAACTATACCATTTCAAGGTGGTGGTAAATAATTGGAGGAAAACTTTGGAGAACAAGGGATGAATATCACAGATCCAGAGCAGAGTTATAGAATGAAATTGCAATGGAAATCAATAGGGAAAGAGACATGGTCATTGTGCAATGGGGAAAGAGACTGGCATAGTTGATGTGAAATATTAGCTCCAAAGTGACCATTCACCTTACTTGGATTTATTGCACCAAAGGGTTGGGAGGATAGTCTAGTAGAATTAGAATTGATGAAGTAAAAGGTGCTGCTAAATCGTTGTGAACTATTTAGTTGCTGATGAGTCCTTGTAAGACAACAATGTGCACTTGTAATGTTTATCAAACAGCTTTAATATTCAGATCATGTGTATGCGTATGCGCATGTTACTGTGTAAGTGCTAGCTCTCAATAGGGAAACATTTCTTGCAACGTTTCATCAGCAAGTAAGTGCTAACTCTCAAATTTCGAAAGTTGATGATCCATTCATAAACTATAAGAGAAACATTTCTTATATTTGTTGCTTATGCATTGCATAAAACGGATAATATTGGTATGATCAGGTTTCCAAAAGCAAGGTGAATGATGGGCTATGTTTAGAACCATAATACTAATCATGGTCTATGCTTCTTAGAGTACATGTTGACCACAATTTAGTGGTTTTAAATGCTTCCATACCATAAACTAATCTAAATCTTTGTTTCGTCATTTTACTCCACTATTGGTATTAGTGTATGTACATGCCAAAATATATGGTGAACCATATGCATTCGAAATGTACCACAGATCATGTTCTACACATTATGTATGGATCAAAGTTGAGTTATTTTTAATGATTCTAAACCTTAACCTATTTCATTTTTCTTAAAACACCTATCCATTTTGCAACCACTTGATGCACAGTTGATTTTTTTTTCAAAAAAACATTTTTTTTTAATTTTTAGGCATCTTAAATTCTATTGGTACGGTTCCAAATCATACATACATGTTTATATGCATATGTTCATTTATTCATTCATACATTCATATTCATGCATGAGAAAAGAGAGTTGAATTAGAATTCTTGCCTTTGGGATTGAGCTAATTCTTAATATTCTAATCATGGTTCATTGTCTTAGCATTGAGAGATGTACCGATAAAATTTTAACACTGTTAGTATGCCTGGTACGCTTGGTTGGTGCACACCCTGTACTAGTACTGGAACAGTACTGACATGGGACAACACGCCCAGTATGGCAGTGGCAGTGTACTGATTGATACAGCATACCATAAATCGAAAATATATGATGGGTCATATAAATTGGGAATCCATATTCGTAATCTTGATTTACAATTTTGAAACTTCAAAATGCCTGCCTAGAAGCCAACTGTTTGATACATGATATGGCAATATAATTTGGAATTCTATTCATGATCAACTTTTCTCAAAATTCATGTGAAAATTCAACTATTTTGAATGCTTCTAAATTATATATTTGGTTCTCCTTAAAAAATCTCCATTTTGTGATCATCACTTGCATAGGTCAGAAACTCGAGGACATTTGATATTTGGTACTTAAACATTTTAAATGCTGTAGATCATGGTAAAAATTGTAGTTTCTTAATTTGGATGTTCTTTCAGGTTTGTTAACTAGTGTAGTTTGGCCGGAAATCCTATTGTTAGGATGTGACTCAACCAAATCTGTTGGTAGGTGCCCACCCCCTTCCTTTTAAATTTGTGCAAGTCAGGAATGCCAGCGCAATCCATCAGAGGGTATTGATATCCACTCAATATCAATCATCTTTTTCTGGAGCCTTTTTTTTAGTATTTGTCACTAATGTTAGACTTTTTATTTAGTCTCCTGCTTCGCTCCTTGTCCAGAAGAGATCTCTTTGTTCAATTAGACCATTCCTATCTCTGTTGTATGGTGCTGATGAAAAATATGTTTGAGATAGGCAATAGATCTGTTCATTGTATTAAATTTTCTTCAAATGTTCACTGTATTGAAAAAGCATATTAGAGAGTTTATGCTGTAACACATTCAATGCATTCTTGTATATATCTACATGCTTATATGTATATCTGGCATTACTTTCTGTCTCCTTATGATCGTTGTCCATCATTATTTGCTTATGTGTTTATTAGCTACATTTGATTTTCATTGGATCATGTACTACTTTATTTGTTCCCAGCTTATCGAAAGCTCGCAAGGACTTATCATCCTGATGTGAACAAGTGAGTGAAAAAATCTAATATGTGCACTTTTCCAGGGATGTAACATTATGTTTTCAGTCAGACAAATGCATTTTTGTCATTTCCTCCTTAAGAATAGCATTTGCTATTGAACATGATTGTTATTTATAACATTTTAATTGCACAGTGTATTTTATTTGAATATTACTGATGAGGGGTAAAATCGTCATTGTATTATTGATCGTTCACATCAGCGATGAGGTCGCGCCCAATCCAAACACCCTGCTTGCCAGCTGGCCAGCTGACGTGATATTCTGGCGATAAGGTCAAATCAGCTTTAAAGTCGGATTACCCTGATAATCCGGACCACCTTTATACTTCGGCCATCTAAGCCGAGCTATCCTTATTCTTCGGTAACCCGAGCTATCCTTATACTTCGGTCATCCGAGCCGAGCTATCCTTATTCCTCGGTAACCCGAGTTACCTTTATACTTCGGCCATCGGAGCCGAGCTATCCTTATACTTCGGTCATCCGAGCCGAACCATCCTTATTCCTCGGTAACCCGAGTTACCTTTATACTTCGGTCATCAGAGCCGAGCTATCCTTATTCCTTGGTAACCTGAGCTATCCTTATACTTCGATCGTCCGAGCCGGGCCATTCTTATTCCTCGGTCATTCGAGCCGATCCATTTTACACTTCGGAAAATCAAGCTATTCCTAGTCCAGGCCAACCACGTCATTCAAAATACTTCTGCGGAATTCGGCGCAGGAGAGTTCAAATCCACTATAGCTGAATAAGATTCCAGGCGGCGAATCATACCCAGGAGTGGCTTAGAGCTTACGTAATCATGGAATCCCAAGGCATCAGTCAGCTCTCTTAGCCATTAATCCTCTAACTGACAAGATACAGATCCTACTGATCTCGTAACAAACTCGATTCGAATCCGTTTCAAATCATAACAACTTTCGGCCCTCACGACGCGCTTAGGGAATCAGGTGATCCTCTATAAATACCATAGCATTTCAACCTCTCAGGTATGCACGAATCACCTTACAAAAACTTCTACACATTCACTTGGCTTTACAGAATCGATCACTCCATTAAAGCTTCGATCGAGAGCTTGAGGAAGATACTTCTGTGAAAAGTCTTCTCCTCACATCTGCCTGCTGTGAATCTCTACTGACTTGGGCATCGGAGGGTCCCCCGCAGAGGACAACCCCAAGAAAATTCTTTGCGAGCGTGGACTGTCTTGCAGGTTCCACTCCGGACGTCAAGATCGGAGTACGGACCCGGAGCCGGGAGCGCACCCGAGTTGAAGAACGGATTTTCGCGGCAACAGATTGGCGCTAGGAGAAGGATCTCAAGTCCCATAAACTTGTAATCCAGGAGACAAGACTAAAAAACCAGAAGAAGCATCCTCTAATGGCTAATCGGAAGAGAGCCACCTCTGAGGCTCAAGATCAAACCGTGTCTCAAAGGCCTGATCCAATTAGTGATGTAGCATCTCTGCTACTACCACCAGCTGAAACTCCTTCCCCATCGGCAACGACGGTAACTCTGGACCAGTTCGCCACTCTGGTCTAGCAGGTTCAAGCATTGACCCAGATGATCCAGGGATTCCAAGCAATCCCTGGCCCTGCCATTCCTGCCTCCCAGCCTCGCGAGGAGGCTGCTGCCCTTGCTTCGCCTGCAATCTCTTCTTTCGATCTGTCTGGGGCGGCGGATCGCGGTCGTCGGCCTGCGAAGGTGAGACCGACGCTGCAACGAGCTGGAGGGAAGAGCCCACTCAGATCTAGGCGGGTTCGTTCTTCCTCCTCGGTATCCTCTCAGGATTCAACACCACTGTCGTCTTCTCATCACCCGATCCCTGCTACCACTTTGGATGAAGGGATCAGGCAGCATATGCAGGAGATGCATCAGGAATGGCGTCAAGAGTTAGACGCCGTCAGCATAAGGCAGAGCAGGGCATTCCCTTCTCCAAGAAGATAATGGGGGAAGTGATTCCCTCCCATGTCAAGCTACTCGCCATCGAGCCTTATCACGGATCCTCCGATCCCGACGATCACCTCAGTAGCTTCCGATCGATCATGATGTTCCATGGAGCATCAGATGCGATTCTCTGCCGCGCCTTCCCCTCCACCCTTAGAGGGTCCGCTCGAACCTGGTTTAATGCCTTAAAACCAGGTTCCGTTGATTCATTCGACGAGCCGAGTCGCCTTTTCATTAGCCAGTTCGTCAGCAACCGCCGTCATCGGCGGAGATCTGATTTCCTCTCCGAGGTTAAGCAAAGAGAGGGAGAATCCTTGAAGAGCTATCTCGGTCGATTTAACAGGGCCATGCTGGAAGTGGATCACCTTAACCATGAGGTGGCCATGTCAGTCCTAGCGGGTGGAGTGTTAAAGGAGAGTGACTTCTACTTGGCGTTGGAGGTCAGTTACCCTCAGAACCTCTCCGATATGATGGCCCTGGCGGACAAGTACGCCAGAGTCGAGGAATCGCGGAGGACTGCCCACGCCGAGCTGACAAGAAAGAAAAAGTCCGAGGGCTCGGACAAACACCGATCTGTCCGTCAGCTGAGCCCACATCGCCGCCAAAGGGTTCCTTCACCACCACCGAGGAACCGCACCCGGAGCCCACCTAGAAGTTTCAACCGGTTCACCCCGCTCACTGCCCCGAAGGCGCAGATCCTCATGGAGATAGAGCGTCAGCTCCCTCGATCGCCTCCTCTTCGAGGGGATGCAACTCGGAGAGACCCCACCAAGTACTGCCGCTACCATCGGGACCATGGCCACGACACCGAAGAATGCTGGCAGCTGAAGAATGAAATCGAGAGGCTCATCCAGTGGGGCAAATTGAACCAATTCAGGGGAGCGCCCAAGCCAAGAAACGGGGGTAACCGCCAGCCCGAGCCTCAGCAGCCTCCTTCAAATCCCCCGGTTGTTGGCCACATCAACGTGATCGATGCGGTCGGCAGTCCATCAGGCCAGTGGGATGATGAAGAAGACTCGGCACCAAAGGGAGCACGGACTGATGGGCTCTCCTTCTCCAATAATGATCTCTAGAAGATACAGTTCCCGCATGATGATGCGCTGATTGTATCTCTCAATCTAAACAATTATGATGTAAGCCATATTCTTATTGATAGTGGAAGCTCTGTCAATGTTCTGTACCTTGATGTGTTTGCAAAAATGAAACCGCTTATGGAGAGTCTTCGAGCTGTGGACTCCATGATGCGTGTCGTAGCGCAACGATTAAAACACTTTAATTTTACTAATAGAATAGTGAGAGTAAGGGATCGATTTCACAGGGACTTTAACGATTATCTTGAAATAAGTTTATAAATTTAACTAAATAGATAATTGGTAGTGCAAAATAATCAAGATATGGTCTATCTTATAAGAGCACGGCCCGTACCCGTAGATCACGTCCCATCCTTTTTTAGCATAGATCAGTCTAAAATTATTTCCACTTAAATATAATTTAATAACAATTAAACATGAATAGAAACTTTATTTCATATTAAATTAAAAAGTCATGACATTAAGAAGGCAATAAGAAAGTAATAAATTCTCCCTAAACCAAACCAAAGACGGACTGAACGGTTTGGAGACAGGCTGAACCGGGCCCGCCTTTCTTCCTTCACATACGCCAAGCCACGGACCTCCTGTGAATGGAAACAGAGCTTCCACGAACTCTGGACGCACGGACAGGACCTCCAGGCAGACGTCTCCTGGGCACAGAACCTCTACAATTGCTCAATCGTTCCCGAAACATCCGCCTCCAAGAAGAATCTCCACGCCACGGACGGATCCTGGCACCTAGGAACAGCCGATTGCTCCTGAGAACAGAGCAGTCTTCCACGAACACATATCAGCCGGATGGATGCCTCACGAATCCACGGACGGCTCTTGGGGACTTCAAATTGCTCTCCCTCCCCCCTTCGTTCTTCCCTCCTCGCTGCTATTTGTAGAATTCCAGACGCGGCCCAGACGCGGAGAGTATCTGTTTCCATATCAGAGATGTCCTGTTTCCATATAAAACGACGCGTGATGCAGAGAATTCCTGGAGAAATCACGAATAAAATCAAAATTCCTTCCATATGAATTTAATTCTTCCAATTTAATAATTTTCAATCTAATTTATTTCTTAATTGGTGGAGAAAAAGATTGATTTGGAAAAGGAGAAGAATCGGGAGAGAAATAAGGAAATTTCTGTTGAGAAGACGATGAAGTCAGCAATGGTTTGCCGACTTTGCTTTAAAATACGTTCTAAATCCTTATAAAATTAATTCCAAACTCGTTTTAAGTCCGATTCGAGTGTCGTTTGCGTCGTTAAATTCCTAAAATTAAGCTCTTTAAATTGATAAGGTTTTACCTAAACTATTATATAAAATATTAAAATATTAAATAATAATAAGTACGTTAAATTATTAATTAATAGGTTTAGTGATAATTATTTATGCATTTATCACTCCTCCCAACTTGAATCTTACTCGTTCTCGAGCAAATAAGAAATTTAGAAATATGTACCAAGCTAGTCCAAGAATTGACAGTTATCTTACAGTTCTAAAAAATTTGTGGTTAGATCATAAGGGATGTACTTCATTGGATTATTAAGTTTACCCATTTAGTGATAAAGTGTAGTCCATAATAATTTATAGAAGTCTTTCTTCACTAACTTTCCACTTCTCTAATTAAGTCTTCTAACTTAATTTGGGTTGGGTGTAGTGTCTTTTGTACTTTAGTTCTCTTATTTATTTATTTTTGTGTAAAGTCAGTGCAATGTCCTAACCCCTTGCTTTCTAATTAACCTTTGTAGCGAGCTTTAGGCCAATGGCTCCCAAACCAATTGGTTTTAGGGCATTAGGTGTAAAACATCCCTCGGACTTACTGACTCGAGTCAAAAATGCTTTAGATAGGACTGACTCTACTTAGGTTCTTTTACATTCTCACCTTTTTACGCGAACAACATCACTTTCTTAGGTGACGGGGCCCGGTTACTTAGTGAAAAATGCTAAGAACCTAATTATTAACTTTAAAAGAGATTTTTTTTAATGACATTTTCACCCATACCCTTATTAAGTAGATTGTACTATTAAGATCAGTGGTCAGGAGGGTCTGAAATTATTCTAAAAATTTTTCTAGGCTAAACCCTGTCTTTTATTAGGTTTTCTTAATAATTTATTCCTCAGTATCTTAAAAATAATCTAACCATTGATCATTAATCAGACTGTTTGATTAACTTCAAATCGGGACAGAATTTGGTACACATAAGAAAATTAGGAAAATTATGCTGAGAATACGATTTAGAAAAGGAGAAGAATCAGGAGAGAAATAAGGAAATTTATGCTGAGAATACGATGAAGTCGCAATGGGTTTGCCAACTTTGCTTTAAAATATGTGCTAAATTCTTATAAAATTAATTCCAAGCTCATTTTAAGTCCGATTGAGTGCCGTTTGCATCGTTAAATTCCTAAAATTGAGCTCTTTAAATTTATAAGGTTTTACCTAAAATATTATATAAAATATTAAAATATTAAATAATAATAGGCATGCTGAATTATTAATTAATAGGTTTAGTGATAATTATTTATGCGTTTATCACTCCACCCTAATGGGGTTCACCGGCGATTGTTATTACCCTAGAGGGAGTCGTGACCTTGACGGTCCGGGCAGGAACTTGGCCCTGTGTTGCCACTGTTCACACAGATTTTCAGGTGACTAAGCTTCGGTCGCTCTACAACGCAATCTTTGGGAGACCCGGCCTAATGTCCCTGAAAGCTGCTGTCTTCATCCCGTATCTAATCATGAAGTTCCCTACCGAATAGGGAATTGGGAGAATTCGAGGAAGCCAAGCTATGGCTCGGCAATGCTTCGTCACTAGCCTTCAGTTCAAACTGCCCGAGGTTGACGGGCTGAACGCTCAGGAGGGTTTCGCCGAGCATCGAGGAGAGCCAGCCGAAGAGCTGGAGGAGATACCGCCGAACGAAGCCCGGCCTGACTGAACTATAAAGATCGGGTTGTTATTGAAGAGGAAACCTCGGCTGGAGCTGATCGACTTTCTCTGACAAAATGCTAATGTCTTCGCCTGGTCCGCTTCTGATATGCCGGGGATCAGCCCAGGTGTTCTCGTCCACCGTCTCAATATGGACGAGATGTCTCAGCCCGTTAAGCAAAAGAAAGGGAGCTTTGCCTCTGAGCGACAGAAGGCTATTGAGGAGGAAGTTGACAAGCTTATCGAGGCTAATTTCATCCGGGAGGTAAACTATCCTAGCTGGCTGTCAAATGTTGTTATGGTGAAGAAGTCGAACGGTAAGTGACGGATCTGCATCGACTTCACCGACCTCAACAAAGCATGCCCGAAGGCCAGTTTCCCTTTCCTCCGGATTGGCCAGCTTGTAGACGCTACTTCGGGTCACCAGATGCTGACCTTCATGGACGCCTATTCGGGCTACAACCAAATCCGAATGGCGCCTGAGGATGAAGAGAAGACCGCCTTTAAAACCGACCGAGGTACGTATTGTTACCATATCATGCCTTTCGGTCTGAAAAATGCAGGTGCTACTTACCAAAGGCTAGTTAACAAGGTCTTCAAGAAATAGATCGGCCGTAACATGGAGGTGCACGTCGATGACATGCTGGTCAAAAGCAAAGAAGCGTCTCAGCACATTGTGCCTCTCTTATTATCAAAAGCCTCGGCCAGAGCCGAAGTGCATCTCTTATTATGAAAAGCCTTGGCCAGAGCCGAAGTGCATCTGTTATTATGAGAAGCCTCAGCCAGAGCCGAAGTGCATCTGTTATCATGAAAAGCCTCGGCCAGAGCCGAAGTGCATCTCTTATCATGAAAAGCCTTGGTCAGAGCCGAAGTGCATCTCTTATTATGAGAAGCCTCGGCTGGAGCCGAAGTGCATCTGTTATTATGAGAAGCCTCGGTCAGAGCCGAAGTGTATTGTTTTCATGAGAAGCCTCGGCCGGAGCCGAAGTGCATCAGTTATCATGAGAAGCCTCGGTCGAAGCCGAAGTGCATCTCTTATTATCAAAAGCCTCGGCCATAGCCGAAATGCATCTGTTATTATGAAAAGCATCGGCCAAAGCCGAAGTGCATCTGTTATTATCAAAAGCCTCGGACAAAGCCGAAGCGCATCTCTTGCTACCAGAACCCTCGGCCAAAGCCGGATCGAATTTCTTGTTAATCTTTGAAGCCTTGGACAAAGCCAAGTGGCCTCGGCGGTTCTGCAGTAATGGCAAGGCCGGTTAATTTCCCAGACATTTTAGCGCAATTGATATGTCTTATCATGCTTCGGCGCAAATAAGCAATCCCTCTCTGCCCATCAGCAGAATTGTGCAAATCTTTCCTCCCTAGGAAAAGACCTACTTAGCCCCTTTTTGTCGGGCTGCGCCTATCTTGTGAACTAGTAAGGTCGCCCAGACCTCCCTCTGACTTGAACAGAGACCAGTGCCTCCTCTGAAGGGGGTCAAACACTATGAAAATGCCTAACGAAGGCAGTGCTACCCAAGCACAATCGAAGGTTTACGAGCCGAGCATGACTCGGTACGCCTAAAACGAGCAAGACTGCATGGTCACGCCAAAAGGGAAAAGCAAACATCTGCGAACATTTGAAAAAAGAAGAAAAAATAAAAAACTTTCTTTACTCCGTTAATCGGTGAGAAATACAACCTCTGAAGAGATATTACGAGCGCGCTACGGCGCATGAAGTAAAAACAAATGAATTAAAAAGCAGCTTCGACCTCTAGTGTCGCTGCGGCATGCAAGAAATCAGAGAAATCGTACGACTCCAGTTGAGTCGTTGATCCCTCGAATGAACAGGCCAAAAGACCCAAACTGGGCCGAAGACCTGTGGATGCCGAGGCTGAGGGCTCCTTCCCCTTATAGTGGGATGCTGGGCTGCTAGCCGCTATCCAGAGACATAGACAGGGTACCAGTAGACCAACACCTCCCCTCATATTGGATCCCTCAGTTCATCCTGTGAGGGGAGGGGAAGTTCATGTAACCCATGAGGACGGCATGTGCTTTGCATATTTTGACTGTCCCCATGGTGAACCACAAAAGACACACAGGAAGTGCATACGTGCGCTCCCCATATGACTTCTGCGGGCCTTCCGTGCGTTCTCCATATGACCTCCGAGAATTCCTCCCTTGAGGACTATCTGCTTTTCATCAGCTTCTCCATCACCCCAGCTATCTAGGATGAGCCAGCTTTTAAAAGGGAAGCTCAGTCTCTCTACTCTCAATTTCAAGGAAACAGACGCCATGGAAACTCTTACAAGTTACAACTCACAGAAAAGAAAGTCTTGAGAGATAGCCTAACACGGCCCGCTCCCATTTTTATAGGCAAACAAACCGGGAGCAACCATTAAAGAAGAAAGCCCCAGGATTCAAAACGTTGTGGCCACGCTACCACGTGGTGGTTCATGATAAAAGGGCGCTTTTCAAAGCGTGCCGGATGCATTTCCCAGGCCATGACGCACGACAAAAGATTTTTCTCTGATCTCGAATCAAGAGCCTTAAATGCAGGAAATCGTTCGCCGGTCCTTGAGATATGGGCAGGCCTGGGAAATCGCCTTGTGAAAACGACGCCATCCAATGGCAATCAAATGCTTATCGCGTACGTTAAAAAGACCCATGTTGGAAAAGACCAACAGGATAAATGCCTTGCGCAAAAAACAAAGCGTCCTTCGGCGAATTACAAATCCGTCTCATCCGCCCGGGCAGAAAATGAAACGATTTCTCATAGACCGGGCTATCCACCAAATCTCGACCCCAATCAAGATACTCGCACAGTTTTTGGTCATATTGCACCGAACCATTTTATACCTCGGCCAAACGAGCCAATTTCTTACTTCGGATAGATCAAACTATCTGCCTAAGCCTCGGCCCCGACCGAGACATTTCCTTAAGTTCAAACCGAGCTAGCATACGTCAGCAAAGCAAATTGGTTAAACTCCGAATGAACAGGACATTCAATCCGTAAAGGATAAACCGATCTAGGAACACGAATTGATTCGTTCGCCGTTTGGAAAAACCCGCGACAAAAAGATCATCTAGAAAAGATAAGCAAATAGGAGTCGAAAGATCCATTTTATTAAAAGTTTCGACCAGGTTACAAATCTGGAACACAAAAATACACAAGTAACTCTCAAGAATCAAGATTCGGATCGGTTTTAGAAATCTCCTCGGTAGCGCCTAGGAGGACTTGGCTTGTTTCACCAACTTCAAATGCCGAAGGAAGAGCTTCGGGTACCTCGGCAGCAGACTGAGGACATTCCTCGGAAGCCACGGCCTCATTGGGGCCCAAAATAGCGTCAAGATCGACATCCGAGATGTCCTCATATTCTTCTTCTTCGGCCCCCGGGGTATAAAGCATCAAAGTGTTCAGCATCCAAAAAAGATAAATCCCATTCGGGATGCACCTGAGATATCTTTACTCGAGTCTCCTCTTCGCCGAACCGAAATGCATCGGCACAAGCCTCTCTACGTTCTTCAGAAAATTGGGCAGAATTTTTATACTCCTCCATAGCTGAAGTAAGCTGGTTCTGGAGTTCGAAGCTCATTTGGCGACTCACGGATAACTCCGCCCTTAAAGCTTTAAACTGCTCCTACGCCTCGAGCCCAATTCTACCCATCTACGAAATATTGGAATATTTGAGCCCACTAGCAAAAGAAAAACATCGAAAAACAAATAAGAAAGAAGACGTCGTACCTCTTCCTCCTGCCGAGCCATCTTATTGTTAAGCTCCTGGATCTTTTCCAAGGTCTTCAATTTTGCCGATTTGTTTTCTCGAAGACCCTCCTTAAGGTCATTAATTCGGGACTGACAGTCCCCAATCTCTCGCCGCGATTGGTTAAGATCAGCAGTAAGCCGAGCAACCTGCTCACTTCGCCATTTCAGCCGATTCTTCATATCAGCAAATTCCTTCTTTAAGCCAGCAAGCTGATCCCGCTGCCGCCGGCACTTGTGCTCCTCTTCCTTAAGCTTTCTGCTCAAATTATTTTTCTCCTCAGCATGACTAGCCCTCAGATGGTCCCACCTCTTGTCAAAATGCCGTTGCAAGGCACTAATTCCTCGGCATATTTAGCCTTGATCTGAGACAACTCCAGACAGGCCTTATCCGACTGTTCGCGGAGCTCTTTAACTTGTGCCTCAAACCAAGAGGCCCTTTCGGCGGCAATTCGGCGGGACTCGGTCATCTTCTCAAGATCCACCCTAGCAGACTCAAAGGCCCTGGAAAGCCGACTGGTCGAATCCACCCTCGACAGAAGGTCGAGCGCCTCCTCCTAGCCTGGGTGCAGGCCCCAATGGCCAAATTTAAATGCCAGTTCAACGCTCTTGTGACCAGGGTAATCTGCGGGGAAAACATAAGTTAAAAGCTACAACCCGACCGACCAATCAGGGATTATGATCTCGGCACAATAACTTACCCGAGAGATGTAGTTCGAAGACATCGTCATGAGGGTGGTGTTATTGATTTCGGGAAGAAGGAAAGCGTCCTGCGGTACCCCGAGCCGACCAAAAGCCGCCTCAATGATGTCCCCGACTGCAGGTTCGTTCGTCAAGGAACTCCCCTCAGCGCGCAAAACGAACCTCATCAAGGCGATGATCATATCATCCACCTCCGGGCCATGGACAGAGCTCGTGGCCGAAGAACTGGCCTGGGGGACTCCGACATGAGAAGCCATCCGCTCGGATTCCTCCGCCAGAACTCTAACATGCGAGGCCTCAGATACTTCGGCCCCGACTGAGTGAGCCCTTGCCCGAGCATCCCCTTCATTCAATGGTTCTTCTCCTTCTTCTTCTATTGATGCTTCTACCTCCTCCACAACGTCCCTGGGAACCGCGGAGGGGGAACCTTCAGCATGAGGAGGCACGACCTCCACCAACCTTTCGACATGTAGCTCCACTTGAGCTTCGGCAGCCGTCACTGCCTCTTCTGACCCCTCCACCTGAGCAGAAGTCTCCTCCATACGCAATGGGCTCTCCATCGTCGGTGACTGAAAGACATCCGGCGGAGGGATCGCCAGACGTACCAGTGACGTCTCCTCTGCGTTGTCTGATACAATTACTATTTGGAGGGGAGAAACCTCGATGGCTCCCCCTAAGCTCCCCCAACGATTTCCTCTGCTACTTTGCTCCCCTCCAGTAGGGGGCTCGTCGACCACGGTTTGCGCTCCCGCTACCTCCCTTATTGGGGTGGGAGAGCAGTGAGTGGTGCCATCTTTCTTCGGCCCCTTCGAGCGAGGCCCGGAGGGACGAGACCTCTTCTCGGGTCTGTGCCTGTCCCCAGAGCTGGAGCCCCTTTGGTGCTTGCCCGACTCTTTCCTCATCTGGCCCACAAACGTCGACCTTTCGGCTGAAAATGCAGAAAATGGTTCAACCAAATGGGAATACCCAAACAAGCCGACCGTCGTGATAAAAGAAAAAAGATACACTTACCTTAAGGGTCAACAAAGCTAATCCCGACGGCGAAGAGAGCATCTTCAGCTAACAGAGTGCTAGCCGATACCTCCTGACCACTGCGAAGGGTAGCCAAATTCCTTTTCTTCCGATCGCTCAACTCTAAGCCCGCCTCCGGGTCCTTCACATAATTACCCCATCCTCTCGGAAAATTCGAGCCGATATTTCCTTTGGCAATGATAAATCGGGACTTCCACCCCTTTATCGAAGAAGGGTTATCGAAAATCATCTTGAATGACTTCCGAGGGCCAATATAGGGCCACTCAGAGCTCCTTCCGGAGGCTAGGTTATAGCAAACGTGGAATAGGGGAAGAGTTGCAGTCACCCCAACACGACTGCACATCGAGACGAACCCAACAAGATTTCGCCAATTATTTGGGGCCACCATCGTTGGACATATGTTGTAGAACCTCATCCCCTCCTGTATCAACGGGTGAAGAGAATCGGAGACCTGCCCTCAAGCTCTCCTCATAGAAGAAGACTCCTCGGCTTAACTCGGTTGAAAGTCGGTGCTCGATCCTCGGCACCCATAAGGCTACATCCAGGGGAACTCTATAATGGCGACGGATCCTATCCAGATCATCTAGGGTTACCTTAGAAGCAACATCGCCTGGGCCATACATATTGGCTGAACAGGGGGTAAGACACGAACAGATAGGCAAGGGCACAAAGGAGCGGAAAATCTTTGCGGCAGGGACAAAGGGGCGTTGCAAAAGGAATGCCGCCCCAGTCCTCTTTAAATAAGCGCTTCAAAAAGAAAGCCCTAGACGCCAAAGGCCTCGATACGGGCGTCAGAAATAAAGGACTTCCGTCATGCGGAGCCTCCGCTATCGCGACTCGTTGGAAACAAGGCGCTTCCTCCTTGAGCAGCGGCGAAAATGATGACGAAACAGCGGCCCGTCATTTACGAGATCATCATTGCCCGCCTTTTTGAATCCCCCAAATAAGATTGCTCCAGAATTTTACTCCTATATCCGAAATTGCACTTCGGACTAGGGAGTGGGGGTAATGTGATGAGGGATAAAATCGTCATTGTATTATTGATCGCTCACATCAGCGATGAGGTCGCGCCCAATCCAAACACCCTGCTTGCCAGCTGGCCAGCTGGCGTGACATTCTGGCGACAAGGTCAAATCAGCTTTGATGAAGTCGGATCATCCTGAAAACCCGGACCACCTTTATACTTTGGCCATCTGAGCCGAGTTATCCTTATTCCTCGGTAACTCGAGCAATCCTTATACTTCGGTCGTTCGAGCCGAGCCATCCTTATTCCTCGGTAACCCGAGTTACCTTTATACTTCGACCATCGGAGCCGAGCTATCCTTTTACTTCGGTCGTCCGAGCCGAACCATCCTTATTCCTCGGTAACCCGAGTTATCTTTATACTTCGGCCATCGGAGCCGAGCTATCCTTATTCCTCGGTAACCTGAGCTATCCTTATACTTCGGTCGTCCAAGCCGGGCCATCCTTATTCCTCAGTCATTCGAGCCGATCCATTTTACACTTCGAAAAATCAAGCTATTCCTCATTTAGGCCAATCACGGCATTCAAAATACCTCTGCGGAATCCGGCGCAGGAGAGTTCAAATCCACTATAGCTGAATAAGATTCCAGATGGCGAATCATACCCAGGAGTGGCCTAGAGCCTACGCAATCGTGGAATCCCAAGGCATCAGCCAGCTCTCCTAGCCGTTGATCCTCTAACTGACAAGATACAGATCCTACTGATCTCGTAACAAACTCGATTTGAATCCGTTTCAAATCATAACAACTTTCGGCCCCCACGATGCTCCCAGGGAATCAGATGATCCTCTATAAATACCATAGCACTTCAACCTCTCAGGTACGCACGAATCACCTTACAAAAACTTCTACACATTCACTTGACTTTACAGAATCGATCACTCTATTAGAGCTCTAATCGAGAGCTTGAAGGAAGATTCTTCTGTGAAAAGTCTTATCCTCACGTCTGCCTACTGTGAATCTCACTGACTTGGGCGTCGGAGGGTCCCCCACAGAGGACAACCCCAAGAAAATCCTTTGCGAGCGCGGACTGTCTTGCAGGTTTCACCCCGGACGTCAAGATCGGAGTTCGGACCCGGAGCTGAAAGCGCATCCGAGTCGGAGAACGGATTTCTGCGGCAACAATTACTAATACCACCGCTACTACTGCTGTTGTTTTTGTTGTCATTAAGTTGATTTGATAAAATCTTTTTTTTTTTGCATCACTAATCTTGTCACAAAATGAGTTTTCGAACCATGGTCAGGAGTAGGTGTTTTAAGCATTTTTATTTATATTGAATATTTTATACCAACTTATACAATCTAGGATCAGATACATTGTATAGTACCAATAAGGTATCCATATAGTATCAAGATTTCATATATAGCAAGGACCACACCAGCCTGTACTAGATGGAACTGATCGGTTCTGCATGGTTTCGAGTTGTACTAATTTATATTGCCCAATTTCTATTGGCAGTGGGAGGGAGTGAAAAAGGGGTCTCCTAACTGTTAATAGGGGGAATGTATCGTATCATTCTTGTCACCAGGCATACTGTACCATGAAATGCTAATTTGTAAAGCTAGGTTTTGCAATGCATGACATTTCAAGGGAGACACTGATTGTTGAATGTTGATATATGCAGATTGTAGTGCATCTAGATTGTTTCTGATGTTCTCCGATCCTTATGACAGAAATATTGTTGCATTATTTCTGTTACCGTTAATTGTGCGAAAACTTGGGCCAGGACTCATTCCTTCGATATATTCTTTTTTATAGAAAACCTGGAGCAGAACAAAAGTTTAAGGAGATCAGCAATGCTTATGAGGTTAGTTCCTGTTCATGCAAGCAAGGTTACTTTTATCAGAATCTTGATATTTAGCAGCAACAATTATGTATTTTTTTCCTACACCTCTAACATCAATTGTGCTTCAGATGTTGTCAGATGATGAGAAGCGAGCTGTATATGATAAATATGGAGAGGCTGGTCTTAACGGTGCCGGCATGGGCATGGGGGTGAGTTTTAGCAAGAGTTGGGTTCTGTTGGATCTTCTTATCATTTAAGATACTGTTTGTTGCTTGCTTTACGTGGTTACTTTCATCGTTGCAGGATTTCGGCAACCCATTTGATCTCTTCGAGTCATTGTTCGAAGGTATGGATGGTGTGGGTGGGAGGAGACGAAGCAGATCTGCTCGTAAGTGGCCAATGAAGGGTGTTGATGAGAGATATAGTCTTGTCTTAAATTTCAGGGAAGCAGTCTTTGGTGTGGAGAAAGAGATTGAAATATCGAGGTTAGAGAATTGTGGGACCTGTGATGGATCTGGTGCCAAACCTGGTACAAAGCCATGCAAATGCAACACTTGTGGAGGTCGAGGCCAGGTTGTATCTTCTACGAGAACCCCATTTGGTGTATTCCAGGAAGTCACGACTTGCTTTACTTGTGGTGGGACTGGAGAGTTCTCTACCCCTTGCAACAAGTGTGGAGGGGATGGCCGTGTGAGGCGGTCTAAGAGAATCAGTTTGAAAGTTCCAGCTGGAGTAGACTCTGGCAGCCGGCTGAAAGTCCGATCAGAAGGGAGCGTTGGTAGAAGAGGTGGCCCACCTGGAGACCTTTATGTATTCATGGAGGTTCACCCTGACCCTGTGCTCAGGCGTGATGGCAATAATATCCTTTACGCATGCAAGGTATCATACATCGATGCGCTCCTTGGGACCACAATTAAGGTCCCAACAGTGGATTCAATGGTGGATCTGAAGGTCCCAGCTGGGACCCAGCCAGGCGCTACGCTGGTGATGGCAAAGAAGGGGGTCCCTGGGAAGCGAAAAGCTAGGGGTGATCAGCTGGTTCGCGTTCAGGTGGAGATTCCAACGAGACTGAGCAGTGGAGAGAGGAAGCTGATTGAAGAGCTTGCAGACCTCAATAAGGCCAAAACTGCATACAGGCGGAGATAGTTGAGATAAATTTCCCCCATTGAATTTTGGATTTTGAGCCCCACCGAGCTTGTGGCTGCTTCCTGAACAACTGCTATATTGACCACCGATCATGCTGGGGGAAAATTCATAAACTTAATGGTTAACAAGGTTGCAATATTCTCATTGGTATGGTACACCTTTTTGCTGCGTTAGACATTTAAGAAGAGATAAATAGGGAGAAGTTGGAGGATGTAGGAGAGAACCAGTCATGCCTATATTTTATAACCGAGGTCTTTTAACAAGTTGATATGCTTTTAAGTTGTTTCTGATGAATATTTATGCATGGGCTTCTCACGACAGAAGAAAACATGAGTCGCAAATTTTTGCAGCGTCCAAATCTGAGAAGGCTGTAATATAGCTGGATGATGAAGCTCCTGGCCCTCGCAAATTTATGTGGCAATAGGGCCTTTTCCTTCAAATTGGAAAATTGGCGAGCACTCCTGTACGCCAAATTATCACTGACGTTGGCAGGCAGGCAAATTGATAGTGGGGAGGGGGGAAATGTCGGGCTGTTGTTGAAAACTTGGTGGGCTGTACGTTGAGTCACCCAGTTGGAAGGAGCATTGGGTCTGTGAGTTGTTGGAAAACTGTCGCCTGAGAGGGTGCTGCGCCGTCACTGGGAGACGAGAGGGGCGTACCGTTCCTTCAGAGCTTGCAAGCTGGTTCGGCAAAAATCCCAATTAGATGGAATGGAAGCTGAAGTTGACATAGAAAACCCGGTGATGGGTTGCTGAATCGACGACATCCATGGTGAGCTAAACAGAGACTTCAAATATCAACAGTTTGGATCATTTTCTTTGAATGAGAACCAGAAATGATATTGCTCTGACCATATGGAGCTAGCGATGTAAGAAGTGTACGTACGAGTTCTCCCTACTGGGAGTCGGTTTCGTATGTGGGATGTTGATAGAGGAACTGGAGAGGTGAAAAGGGCGGGGGTGGCCACATGCTGGTTAACTTGGAACAGTTCGACTAAATGCATGCGTCCGTGGGTACCATATGCTTACGGGAAGGACGACTCCTATTTGGAAGCATTCCACGTGAATCGCTCTATTCTATTGTATGCATCGTCAAATTTACAATCGATGCTTTTCATGGTGGAGTAGTAAATGATAAACGAGCAATGTCAGGCGAACATAAAAGGGTGGCTCGATCGCAGCCAAGATTGGTTGGAACACTACGTAAAAAATGCGCTCCTGCCTGTTCTATAGGCACGAGGCCCTGTGGTTTGTTTGACACTAATTCCAACCCAAATTGACTCCACGTACGAGCTGTCACCTTTCATCATATACCAGCATGTGGTGTGCTATATATAGCCTTTCATCATCTGTCAGCTTACTGGCATTCCCAATTTTGATGCTGGAGAAAAAATCAAGCTAAAATCAAAGGTCAGAATTCTGAAGATCAAAAAGTGGCAAGTTCTCAAGAATTTTAAGCAAGTATTCATAAAATTTAGCAACTAACAACATATTAACATCATCAATTCGCAGGTGCCATCTAAACTAGTTAATTATTCATAATCAATGTGCAAATAGAGTGTGAATTTTGTGGATGATTTGATGATTATGGATTGTTTGGATTATCATTGTTACCACCAAGTCTCCATGGATCTTACTACAAAAACCATTTTGGGCATGGCAGAATGCAATGTGAACTCGATCAAATGCACGAGTTTGATCCAGCTTACGAAAATCAGAATGCCAGGCTAAAGTTCTACTCAAGTATCCATCCGATACGAGCATGGAGAAATAAGCATGGCCAATATACCGTTTGGAACCGATAATTTGAGAAGCTTTGAGGCACTTGCCATTCCAAAGGGAACGACGACTGTTAGATAAAAGCACGCCTAATAATCAATCAAGTGTTCGACCAGATGTCCTTGAGTCACCGGTTTGGAAGCTTTCGACCTTCGACGGTGCGAGTGGGTCAGATATACCATTGGCCAAACAATATCCGACCTTAGAAGCAAGCCACACCCACCACACTTACTCCTTCCCTTGGTGCCGACATTTCAAGAAGCCGTCCAATTATGAAGCCATGGGGTATTGCTTCACTTCCTATTAAATGGGAAATTCTCCTGAGAGGCCAAGGAATGGTTTGACAACCAACAAATAAGGTTAGATTTAGATGCGAGGAGTTCCTTTCACCATAGGCCATGCGCGCACCCCAGTAGATAGGTGGATAACGAGAACAGATGTAGGATAATTACATGAGAGAGAGAGAGAGAGAGAGAGAGAGAGAGAGGGGAAGGCTGGCATTCATTTCCTAGGAAACAAGGTCAATGAGATGTTACATCAAATGGTAGGTTCTATGTTCCTTTGCTTTTGGGAGTTTCGTGTATTCTAAAGCTAAAGCAGCTCCCGGATCGTTAGTGTTTCATTCTTAAAATATTATTTTTGATGACGCCGATCATTGGTCTTGAACGTCAGAAGAAGAGAACTACTTAATCCACAAATTCACTCCTGATCGGATAGCCTGCAAAAAAGTTCCAAGACCGAAGGGATGCTCCGATGGGGACCTTCCGACGCTCAAGTCAGCAACCGAGGTCACAGCTGAGGAACATCTCAGACGAGTTCCTCTTTGGGATGAGAAGAGTCCACAGAAAAGGGGAATCCTTATCTGGGTATCAGGATAGCAAGCGTATGAGTTCGCGTACCTTGTTTCTGAGTGGACTTACTCTTTTATAGAGGGTTGACACCTGCACAACCACGTGGAGTTCCGTGAGAAGGGAATGTCCATGGGATTCGTGGGGGTTGCGTGAATCTGGGCCGATTGGTGGGTCCTGTCTCATCGGAGAGGGGAAAAAATAGCGGTTGGTGAGCCACGTCCCATTAGTTAGTGGAGCTGACGGGTAGTTAGGTCTGGTCCCATCAATGGAGCGGCCAATGGGTGGTTGGACCTAGTTGTGTCAGACGGCGCGGGTCAGAAGGATGGCGGCTTGAACAGCCAAGACCGTTCTGGGGCCAACTTGAGAAAGTCGGGACTGCCTTGACTCTCCTGAGGGCGCCGAGGCCGAGCAGGGCCGACTCGGCCGACCTGGAGATGCCGGGGCGGGGCCGATCAGGGATGGTTAGGGTTGACTCGGCTGACTAGGAGATGCTGGGGTCGAGCGGGGCTGACTTGGGGAAGTTGGGGCCGGCTCGATCGGCTTGGAGGTGCCGGAGCCGAGCGGGGTCGACTTGGAGAAGTCGGGGCTGACTCGGCCGACTCAGAGATGCCGAGGCCGAGCGGGGCCGACTTGGAGAAGTCGGGGCCGACTCGGTTGACTTGGAGATGTCGGGGCCGAGCGGGGCCGACTTGGAGAAGTCGGGGCCGAGCAGGGCCGACTTGGAGAAGTCAGGACTGAGCAGGGCCGACTGGGAGGTGTCGGGGCCGAATGGGGCCGACTTGGAGAAGTCGGGGCCGACTCGGCCGACTTGGAGATGCCGGGACCGACTTGGAGAAGTCGGGGCCGGCTCAGCCGACTGGGAGGTGCCGGGGCCGAGCGGGGCCGACTTGGAGAAGTCGGGGCCGACTCGGCCGACTTGGAGATGCCGGGGCCGAGCGGGGCCGATTTGGAGAAGTCGGGGCCGGCTCGGCCGACTGTGAGATGTCGGGGCCGGCTCGGCCGACTGGGAGATGCCGGGGCCGAGCGGGCCGACTCGGCCAACTTGGAGATGCCGAGGCCGAGCGGGGCCAATTTGGAGAAGTCGGGGCCGGCTCGGCCGACTGGGAGGTGTTGGGGCCGAGTGGGGCCGACTTGGAGATGCCGGGGCTGAGCGGGGTCGACTTAGAGAAGTCGGGGCCGAGTCGGCCGACTGGGAGGTGCCGGAGCCGAGCGGGACCGACTTGGAGAAGTCGGGGCCGACTCGGCCGACTTGGAGATGCCGGGGCCGAGCGGGGCCGACTTGGAGAAGTCAGGGTTGGCTCGGCCGACTAGAAGGTGCCGGGGCCGAGCGGGGCCGACTTAGAGAAGTCGGGGCCGATTCGGCCGACTTGGAGATGCCGGGGCCGAGCGAGGCCGACTTGGAGAAGTCGGAGCTGGCTCGGTCGACTGGGAGGTGCCAGGGCCAAGCGGGGCCGACTTGGAGAAGTCGGGGCCGACTCGGCCGACTTAGAGATGCCGGGGCCGAGCGGGGCCGACTTGAAGAAGTCGGGGCCGGCTCGACCGACTGGGAGGTGTCGAGGCCGAGCGGGGCCAATTTGGAGAAGTCGGGGCTGGCTCGGCTGACTGGGAGGTGTCAGGGCGGGGCCACCTTAAGCTTTTGATTTTATTATAATTGCCCTCGTGGCTACGTCAGCCACATCAGATGCCCCCCCGCCCCTGAGCATGAAGGGCCACGCGCCCACTGCCCTTTGGGTGAGAGGGGCGCGAAAATTTAAAATATGATTACTCTTTAGTGCGCTTTTAATAGCTTGGTGAGCTGCCGCGTCGTCCCAAGGCAGTGTCGCTTCGCAGATCTTCCACAATCATGCAGTAGGTGGGCCTGACATCGACGCCGGATGCCCTGAGGAAAGCGCCCATCGGGGAATGGAAAAAGGGTGGAGGTTATTATTGTTTCTCCATTTTTATGCCCTGCGATTGGTCGGGGATCACGCTCCTCGGGGCGAATCGAGGTGGCACATCTCGGGCGCTGGAGAGATTTCCGGCGGACAGCTCGTGGCGCAATAGAAGAGCGCCACGTGGCGGGGCCTTGATTACCGTCGTTCGAAAATGGGGGTATAAAAGCGCCCCAAGGGCCTTGGGAAAGCCTTTACATTGCCATTGCTTTCTTCCAACTTTCCTTTCTCTGAATTCCTCTGCAACCTGAGTCTTTCTGCCCTCGAGTTCCTTTCGATTTCTAGGTTAGTCTTATCCTTTGTCTCACCCCATGGACCGTCGTGCTGTTAGGGAGGGTAAGAGGCCCATTGTAGAGTCTTCCCATTCCGACAGTGAAGGCCAAACCCCTTCAGTTAGCCAGTTGCCCCGGCCGGTGGGTGGCCTTACCATCGTGATCGACTAACGGCGACTGGACCTCCATCTACCTTAGCCTCCCCTATTAGGGCAGTTCCTGTGTCCTCCCGCCGTCCGAAACAACCTTCGGCGGTGAGTCTTGATCCGGCAGGTCCGTCAGAAGTGGCCTCAACCGTGACCCCCAAAGACGTAGAGGCTATTAGAGCTAAGTATATGGTCCCCAGCTTCATCCGCCTATTCGTGCTGGGGCCCAAAGATAGAGTGACCTCCGCCCATCCTGGTCGGGTCACTCTATACGAGGAGTTCTTCCGGTGTGGACTGCGCCTCCCTTTTCACCCTTTTTTCCTGAATCTCTTATATAGGTATAGATTAGCACTGGCGCAGTTGACTCCGAATTCGATTCGGATTATCTATGCTTTTGTCATTCTTTGCTACTTCCAGGAGGCCCTGCCTGGGTTATCGCTGTTCCTGGCTTTCTATAAGCTCCGCCGCCAAGGTGAGGGCGCTTGGTGGGCATTCACCACCAGGCCGAGTAGGGCCTTTCCCCTAGGTCTTCCGTCTAAAATTAGGGGGTGGAAGCCTCGATTCCTCTTTGCCCACGTCGAGGGGGTGAGGGCCAACTGGAGGGAGCCGGATACCAGCTCCAACGATAACTCCACCATGGGGGAAAGGGATAGGGAGCTCTTCACCCAATTGTCCAACTGCCAAATCCCTGGCTACAAGGAACTCCTGTCCGAGGAGAACCTGATAGAGGCCGAGTTGGCCCCAGCGGTCGGTGAGCACGACGTCCGATTCCTTCTATCTCGAGCGGAGGATTACTGTACGCTGTTGCTAACATTCCTTGTTTTTGGGCGCAACGATGAAGTTTTCCACCGGCGCGTTTGAAGCCGCCTTGAAGCAAAAGAGGCCGGTGACCGGGGAAACATCAAGGCCGACGAAGAAAGCTTGAAGGAAGGAGAGGGCCGAGCCGGCTCAAGCCGCTGAAGTCCCCAAGGCTCCAATGCCTGCAGAGGAGCCAGCTGAGGAAATGCCGATTGGAGAAGTGGTCCTGGGGCCGACCGGGACCGAAATAGAGGAAGGAGAGATTCCGGTCACCACCAAAGCCGCCATGGTGGTTGTGGATCTTGAAGAGGAATCCCCTGCCGCCGCCGATGTGCCCGAGGCGGGGCAGGTTACAGTTGTCGTTAGCCCTCCAGCTGCCGCCGAGCCAGAGATGGAGAGTGCTCCCCCAACTGCCGGAGAGGGGGAGTTAGTCGCCAGAAGGTCCAGGGCTAGGACGGAGGTGACCAAGAAGCAGTGGGATGAGCTGGCTCATCCCAACAATCAGCGCACCGTCCAACTCGCCCTCAGGCTGAAGGGCCGCAAGAGAAGATGGCGCGGCCAGCACCCGTGCTCGGCTCGATGATGGACGCTGGGCGGGCTGCCTTTCTCTTGTCGAAGTTTTGGACTGCCGAGTCCGAGGAGGAGACGCGGGGGTTGAGCCACTCCGCGCTCCTAGATATGGTGATGGTCTCCATTGTCCAGGTAATCCTTTGAGTCCCTTTCATTTTCGGATGTGTCTTCCGATGTCTCAGTCTTCTGTGGCTAACATATTCTTCTGCCGCAGATGGCGAACGGCGCAATAACCCTTCGGAGGCGATGTCTCACTCAGCGGACGCGCTCATAAAGTCCATGGTGCGGGCCAACAAGTATAAGAAGGAGAGCATGGCGCAGTCCCAGAGCCTTGCTTGACTTCATCATGAGGCCAAGGTCCGGGAGGAGGATCTGGGTGGCCGAATAAGGGAGGCAAAATGCCGGACCGAAGCTGAGAGTGGCCGGGCATCCGCAGCCGAGGCCAAATTGGAACTGGTCTCGGACAGATTGAAAGCCGCCGCGGAGCGGAATGAGGAGCTGGTCCATCAGCTTCAACATGCCGAGAGGAAGGTCGGGGCGGCGCGAGATAAGGCCCGGGCCGCTGCTGAGAGAGCTGCCGCCGCGGAGAAGGCGGCGGTCGAGGCGAGCCATGAGAAAGCCGGGGCCGTGGCTCACGCGGACGAGGCCAATGCGCGAGCTAAGGAAGATGAGGGCCGAGCCTGGGAGGCCGAGGCACAGCTAAGGCAGTAGTGGCCAGGGTGCAGCAGGCCGAGGTGCAAGCCAAGGAGGCCGAAGGTAGGGCTCAGCGGACTGAGACGCAAGCCCAGGAGGCCGATGCTAGGGCCCAGTAGGCTGAGGCCGGGGCGGGACAGGCCATAGCTAACTATAAGTCCTTGCCGGAATTTGGGAAGGAGGTCCTCGAGGCCAGCCTCGATGCCTATGTTAAGGGCTTCGACATGTGCAAAACTAAGGTGTCCGCAGCTCTTCAAATCGACATCGCCGAGCTCGAGGGGATCCACCCCAGGGAATCTGACGAGGAGCCGGCTGAGGAAGAGGACGACGAGGAAGAGCCGGGCCCAAGCGAGCCCTGAAGAGTTGCTGTTTCTTCTTTTTCCCTTTTCTTTTTGTAACCGGTCTCGGGCCAAATTTTGTGCTTCAATTTCATTATTAATGAAGAAAAGCCTTTTGTGAAGATGTTTTTGCACTTTGTCTCTTCTTTCCTCTGGGTAGAACGTTTTGTCGTGCAACTAACGACAAGGCGGGCCCTGTACCTGTTAATGAGGAGGACCTTTCCTTCTGAGATATTTTCTGTTTCTGAGCATTGCGCACATTGACGACATCGTGGCCAGATCGCAGCCCCAGATTTGCCAACATTTGGATGCGTCTTTGAGGGATATGCCAGTCGCGTGGGAGATTGCTTAAGATGCATTAAGCTGTCACGAGCTATTTGAAGGGAGATTCGTCTGCGCCCAAATCTTCTAAGGACTTGGAACGATCCGAGGGCAACTTAGCATCGAGATCAACTTGAGGGCGTTGGGGGCCGAGCGGGGCTTGACCGAGGAAGTTCTACACCGACTTGGAGACCGTGAGGGCCAAGCAGGGCCCTTTAGAACCATCTCGGCAGTCTGTGTATTACCCGAGAGGCAACTTGGCGGGTACAGAGCTTTTAGGATCTTAAGCGACTCGAGGGCACCTCCGTGCCGGGGCCAAGTGGTATCCCATAGGCCACGATGCCGGTGAGCTCCTTTAGAACCACCTCGGGGATTTGTGTGCCGCCCAAGGGGCGACTCGGCGGGTACGGAGCCTTTAGGGTCTTAACCGACTCGGGGGCACCTCCGTGCTAGGGCCGAGTGGTGTCCCATAGGCCACGATGCCGGCAAGCTCCTTTAGAACCACCTCGGAGGTTTATGTGTCGCCCGAGGGATGACTCGGTGGGTACAGAGCCTTTAGGGTCTTAACCGACTCGGGGGCACCTCCGTGCCGGAGCCGAGTGATGTCCCATAGGCCACGATGCCGATGAGCTCCTTTAGAACCATCTCGGGGTTTGTGTGCCGCCCGAGGGGCGACTCGATCGGATACGAAGCCTTTAGGGTCTTAACAAACTCGGGGGCACCTCAGTGCTGGGTCCGAGTGGTATCCCGTGGGCCACGATGCCGATGAGCTCCTTTAGAACCACCTCGGGGGTTTGTGTGCCGCCCGAGGGGCGACTCAACCGAGTACAGAGCTGTTAGGGACTTGAACTGACTCGGGGGCGTCTTCTAGCCGGACCGAGTGGTGTCCCGTTAGCCGCGATGCCGGTGAGCTCCTTTAGAACCACCTCGAGGGTTTGTATGCCACCCGAGGGGCGACTCGATCGGGTACGAAGCCTTTAGGGTCTTAACCGACTCGGGAGCACTTCCGTACTGTGGCCGAGTGGTGTCCCGTAGGCCGCGATGCCGGTGAGCTCCTTTAGAACTACCTCGGGGGTTTGTGTGCCATCCGAGGGGTGACTCGATCGGGTACGGAGCTGTTAGGGACTTGAACCGACTCGGAAAAGTCTCCTAGTCGGACCGAGTGGTGTCCCGTTAGCCGCGATGCCGGTGAGCTCCTTTAGAACCACCTCGGGGGTTTGTATGCCACCCGAGGGGTGACTCGACCGGGTACGGAGCTGTTAGGGACTTGAACCGACTCGGGGACGTCTCCTAGCTGGACCGAGTGGTGTTCCGTTAGCTGCAATGCCTGTGAGCTCCTTTAGAACCACCTAGGGGGTTTATGTGCCGTCCGAGAGGCGACTCGACCGGGTACAGAGCCTTTAAGGTCTTAATCGACTTGGGGGCACCTCCGTGCTGGGGCCAAGTGGTATCCCGTAGGCCGCGATGCCGGTGAGCTCTTTTAGAATCGCCTCGGGGGTTTGTGTGTCGTCCGAGGGGCGACTCGATCTGTTACGGAGTTGTTAGGGACTTGAACCGACTCAGGGGCATCTCCTAGCCGGACCGAGTGGTGTCCCGTTAGCCGCGATACCAGTGAGCTCCTTTAGAACCGCCTCGGAGGTTTGTGTGCCGCCCGAGGGGCGACTCGACCGGGTACAGAGCCTTTAGGGACTTGAACCGACTCGGGGGTGTCTCCTAGCCGGACCGAGTGGTGTCCTGTTAGCCGCGATGCTGGTGAGCTCCTTTAGAACTGCCTCGGGGGTTTGTGTGCCGCCTGAGGGGTGACTCGATCGGGTACGTAACCTTTAGGGTCTTAACCGATTTGAGGGCACCTCCGTGCCGGGAACGAGTGGTGTCCCATAGGCCGTGATACCGACGAGAAACTCGGGCGTTATAGTACTTGGCTGCCCGCTGACGGAAGGTCACCATACGTAGCCTCGCCCGGTCATGTGCTTCGTCGATGAAGTCCAGATTAGCTCATATCAATGTGGAATTGTCTTCCTCGTTGAAGGACTCCACGCACGAACTGGATAGTCCGATCTCAACAGGGATGACGGCTCCGAAGATGAGACTGAAGGGAGTCTCGCCCATCAGGGCTCTAGAGGTCGTGTGGTAAGCCCATATCACGCTGGGGAGCTCCTCCACCCATCGATCCTTGGATCCATCTAGTCGGGTCCTGAGCCCTCTGAGAATAGTGCAGTTCATGACCTCGGCCTCCCCGTTGGTCTGGGGGTGGCCGACAGAGGTGAATCGATGGAAAATCCTCAGCTCGCCGTAGAAAGCTTTGAATGCATCATTGTTAAACTAGCGGCCGTTGTCCGTGATGAGAGTGTGAGGTAGGCCAAAGCGGCATATGATCGACTTCCAAAAGAAGGCTTTGACTTTACTCTCGGTGATCTTAGCCAGCGCCTCGACCTCGACCCACTTGGTGAAGTAGTCGATGGCTACTAGCAAGAATCTCCGCTGTCTCGAAGCTGGGGGAAATGGCACGAGGATGTCCATTCCCTATTGAGCGAAGGGCCAAGGAGCCGAAAGCGAGCTTAGCGGGGTAGACGGCTGACGCTGGATGTGTGTGTGGCGCTGGCAACCATCACACTTCTGAACTAGTTTGGCAGCATCCTCCCTCATGGTAAGCCAAAAATATCCCTGACGGAGGACCTTCTGGGTCAGAGACCTGCCCTTCATTTGATTTTCGCAAATGCCTTCATGGATTTCTCTAAGGATGTAGTCGGCATTGGCAGGTCCTACACATCTGAGCAGGGGTAGGAGAATGACCTCTTGTATAGATGTCCGTCTAGGAGGACGAATTTGGAAGCTCTCCACTTGAGTAGCTTGGCTTCATTGCAATCATCAGGGAGGGTGCCGTCAGTGAGATAGCAGACGTAGGCATCCATCCATGTAGGCTCTTGGGTGAGCGGTAGGACTTTCTCGCCATCCTCTATGCTGGGCCTTTCTAGGTATTCGATATAGGTGTCTCTTGTGATGCCATCGGTGGAGGTAGCCATGCGAGAAAGGATGTCGGCCTTGGCGTCTCACTCCGAGGAATGTAATTGATGCTGAAATAAGCTAACAGGGATACCAAGAGCCGAACCTTGCCCAGGTATTGAGTCATAGCAGGGTCACACACCTCGTACTCTCTGTTGATTTGTCCAGAGACGAGTTGCGAGTCAGTGAAAACTCTGAGATGCCTTATTTCGAACTCTTGGACTAGCCTTAATCCTTCCAGCAGGGCCTTGTACTCGGCTTGGTTATTGGTGGCTTTGAATAGAAACTACAGGGCACATTCTGCTCTCTCTCCACCCGGTCCGATGAGAATGAGGCCGGCACCATTTCCCTGAGAGTTTGATGCACCATCTACATGGAGGATCCAGGTTTCTCCATCATTGCTCGGCTCAGGCTCGTGCTGCTCCACGGAAACCTCCCTGGTTTCCTCATCCGCCCAAGTGCACTCGACCAGGAAGTCGGCCAGGACTTGGGACTTTAGAGCCGGTCGTGCTTGGAAGGAGAGGTCGAATTCTCCTAGCTTGATGGCCCACTTGGCGAGTCAGCCCGAGGTATCCGGACAGGCCAGGATGGCTCGGAGGGGCTGGTCTGTGAGCACCACAATGGGATGAGCTTGAAAATTTGGGCAGAGATGTCGAGCGGAGATGATCAGGGCGAAGATGATTTTTTCTGTCTTGGAGTATCTGACCTCCGCATCATGGAGCACCTTGCTTTCATAATAAATAGGCCTTTGGGTCCCATCAGCATCGAGACGCACCAAGACTGAGCTAACGGCCTCTGGAGAAGCGGCAAGGTAAAGGAAAAGACTTTCCTCGTCTCTTGGCTTAGACATGAGCGGTGGAGAAGACAGAAATGCCTTTAGCCCGTCGAAGGCTTTCTGGCAATTGTTCGTCCACTCGAAGCTGTTCACTTTCCGCAGGGCCTTGAAGAAGGGCAAGCACCTCTCGGCCAATTTGGAGAGGAAACGACTTAAAGCCGCTACCCTCCTCATTAGTCTCTGCACTTCCTTCTTGCTGGATGGTGGTCTCATATCGAGGATGGCGCTGATCTTCTCTGGGTTTGCCTCGATCCCTCGCTGAGTCACCATAAAACCCAGGAACTTGCCCGCCGTGACCCCAAATGCACATTTCTTGGGATTCAGCTTGACCTGGAAGCGACAAAGGTTGTTGAAGGTTTCCTCTAGGTCGGAGATATGATTAGAAGTGCGGATGCTCTTGGTTAGCATGTCATCCACATAGACTTCCATGTTTCGGCCTAGCTGATCCTGAAACATCCTGTTCATCAATCTTTGATAGGTTGCTCCCGCGTTCTTGAGACCGAAGGGCATAACTTTGTAGCAATAAATCCCCTTTTCTGTTACAAAGGATGTGTGCTCTTCATCGCTGAGGTCCATCCTTATTTGGTTATATCCAGAGAAGGCATCCATGAAGCTGAGAAGCTCGTGGCTGGAGGTGGAATCTACCGGTTGGTCTATCCTTGGCAGGGGGAAACTATCTTTCGGGCATGCCTTGTTGAGGTTGGTGAAGTTGATGCAAATTCTCCAGCTCCTGTTTGCCTTTCGCACCATGACCACATTAGCCAGCCAGTTAGGGTAATGCGCCTCTCGGATATGGCCGGCGCCGAGCAGCTTGTTAACCTCCTTATCGATGGATTTTTGCCGCTCGAGAGCGAAGCTTCTCTTCCTTTGGCAGATTGGACGGTGCTTCGGATCAATATTGAGCTTGTGGGTGATTACTTCTGGAGGGATGCCAGGCATATCAGATGCTGACCAAGCGAAAACGTCTTAGTTGGCCCGCATGAAGGTTAGGAGACAATCACGATCCTCCGGGGGGAGGAGTCCGCCGATGTGCACAGTCTTCACTGGATCGTCCCCGAGAAAAAAGGTTAGAAGGTGCTCGGCCGGCTCTCCCCTCCTACTGGACTCCCTGGGGTCAGGTGCTTCTGGAATCGACTTGGCTTCTAAGGGCCTTGACGCTGTGTGATAGCAGGGCAGGACTGAGCTGACCTCGCCCCTCATCTCTCCGACACCTTCGCTAGTAGGGAACTGCACCAGTAGGTATCGGGTGGAGATAATCGCATCCAATAGATTCAAATCTGGACGCTCGAGGATGGCGTTGTATGCCAAGGAGACCCGCACGATCAGGAACTTCATGATCACTGTGCTTTGGCATGGTGGTGTTCCGGCTGTCACAGGCAAAGATATCTCGCCCTTAACCCTTACTGAATCCCCCATGAATCCAACTAGAGGGGCTGCCATAGGCTGGAGAGAGTTAAGGGACAATCCCATCCGAACAAAAGCGTCATAGGTAAGGATGTCAGCTGAGCTGCCACTATCAACCAATATCCTCTTTACAGGGTGCTTGACAATCGTCATAGAGATGAAAATGCCTTCATTATTTACATTCTCAAAATTCACCGGGCTCCCCCCCAAGAACTATATTACCCGGTGCTTCCTTCCCTCTTAGCTGCTTGGATGAGGAAGCTGCTCCCCAAGACACCATCCCGACCGTCCGCTCTGTGGGGGTGTTGTCGACAGCAGCCTGAGCAGGCGGGGGTCCCATGAGTGCCGACAGCGGTTGCGGCGCCTTTTGAACATATTTGCCGAGGTAGCCCCGCTAGATGAGCTCCTCAATGGCACGCTTCAAGCTGAAGCAGCTATCAGTGTCGTGGTCGTAATCCCGATGGAACCAGCAATAATGGCTCTTATCACGGGGAAGACCTTTCTTCATAGGAGGGGGGCGCTGAAGATAAGGCTCACCCTCAATTTCCATCAGGATGTGAGATCGAGGGGCGAGGAGAGGTGTGAGCTTGCTCTCATCGGGGACGGGGCTTCAATGCCTATTGTCGGATCGGCGAGGTGGATCAGGCCGCCGGTGGCGAGGGGGTCCACTCGGCTCAGGGCGAGCGGGCTTGCGGCTGGAGCTCCTTGAGGACTCGCGGCGGTGAGGTTGGCCTTATCCGCACGGATGTACTTTTGAGCTCAGAGGAGGAGGTCGGAGTAGGAACTCGGGGGCTTCTTGTCCAGAGAGAAGATGAAGCGGGATGGAAGGAGCCCCCGCTTCAGCGCTAGCATTGCCACCGCATCGTCGAGATGGTAGACTTCGAGGGTGGCAGTCTTGAACATGGACACAAAGTCCCGCAGTGACTCCGCCTCCTTCTGACGCACGGAGAAGAGGCTGTCCGTGACCCTTGGGATCCACCAGCAGGCATCAAAATGCGCCAGAAAGGCCCTTTCCAGCTCTCAAAAAGAGTCGATGCTATGGGAGGACAGGCGCGAGTGCCAAGCGCGAGCAGCCTTCCGCAAAGTAGCAGGGAAAGCCTTACAGAGAAGGGCATCCAAGGCACCCTGGTCTTTCATCATAGCCTTGTAACTCTCGAGGTGATCGAGAAGATCTATCGTACCATCGTACGGATCTATCTGGGGGAATCGAAATCTAGAGGGGATGGGCTCCTCCCGTATCCGGTGAGTATAAGGAGGATGGGTGTTAAATTTCTCCTCCGGCTGATTGTTGATCTTTCTGGCGAGCTCATCTAGTCACCGGTTGTACTTGTCCAAGCGCTCTTCCGCCTGGCGGCTGATTATCGGGGCCCTCCGAGATGGCTTGGAGGATGAAGAAGAGGAAGAAGAAGGAGAAGGAGAAGGACGCGGAAGGTGGAATTTTCGCTTTGGTTCCTCCTAGCGGTGAGGTTCTGGAGGAAACTTGTTCGGGCCACAATCAGGGGATCGCGGCCGCTTGGGAGGCTCACGGCGAGGCTTCCTTGGGGAAGCCCGGCGACGACCGGCCTCTCGCTGAGGAGAGCCTCCCCTTGCAGACTGTTGACTAGCAGGGGGAGTGGTCTGATGCTGGGTGGCCACGGATTGCTACTGTTGAAGTCTATGGACTATGGCGGTGAGAGTCTGAACTTATCGAGTGAAAGTTGCCAGCTGCTCCGCAGCCGAAGTAGCCGCCTCTGGTTGCAGGGAGGTAATGGGAGGATTAGCAGCAGGGAGGTTGGTCTCCTGCTGCCTAGCCAGAGGAGATGCCCCCTAGGGTGATGTAGGAGAAATAGTCTCCGAGGCATGCATATTTTTAAAAATTGATAACTATTATCATTGCGGAAATTAAAAGATTACATATTAATCTATCTAATATGCATCAAGATCATATCTTTGCCTATATATTCAGGGTCGTTTGATCTAAAATATGCATATAAAAATATCAAGATCATATCTTGATCTTCAAGATGACTAGTTACACTATTATCTCGAAGCCTACCTTAAGATCTAGGGATCAAATCACTTACCTTAAGAACAGTAGGTAAATCCTTATTGCTCTGCAGCCGTTCAATCGTCCTGCCTCTAGTATCGTCCACGCAAAGCCCCGAATGATCAGATTTCTGGGAGTGCTAGCTCACAGAAAAATAGCTTTGCTGATCTTGAATCCTCTCACTTGAATGTTCCTCCAAGATCCACTAGGCTTTCGCTAACACCAGAATCACCAGGATTTTCTATTCTAACATTTTAGAATTACAATCCACGATAATTTAGAATTACAATCCATGACAAATCATGTATTGTTGTTCTATTTTTGTTCTGTGTTCTCTAGTGAGGGAATGCCCTCTATTTATAGTCTAGATTTAGCCTTGACATTTAATTCTGACATTTAAGAATCCGTCGTTTGGCAAAAGCGAAGAGACGCCGAAGGCGCGGCGCTTGGTTTAATTCCGATGTTCGGAGAAAATCAAGGAGTCGTGGCGTTTGGTTTAGTTCCGTCGTTCGAAGAAAACCAAAGAGACGAGGGATAAATCCGACGTTCGGTAAATAAATGTTATGCATTAAATTCTATTTCATGAGATGATATTTTAGCCATCTCATCATATGAGATCCATATTCGAGAGGTTTGGGTTCTGATCTGAATTTATTTGACTTAACCCACATAGATCATGGTCCAAGCCCAAATCAAATTTGGCTAATCCTGAATCTATTTAAATTCAAATCAAGTCTAATTTTAAATCAATATTTGAAATTGACTTATCCTTCTAATAGACTTAAACCAAATTGAATCTTGTTCAATTGTACTTAACCCAATTGAGATAATTCAATCAATCAAATTGATTAATTAAATCATATACAATTCTCAATCGTTGATCAGCAAATAGATCATCCTAGGAAACTTCTATGCGTGTGACTCTCTAGGTTCGAACCTAAGCCGGTAGCATAGAAACAACTTTCTATACTAATCGATGTGCCCATCTAGCAATGGAACCCGACGTCCGGATAGGTCGAAGAGTTGCCGAGCAAACTCCAAGAACCCTAAGAAACAGTTACCGTATAATTCATCCTCTTGACCACAAATGCTAAGGATGGCTTAAGAGCCTATCAACTCTAAATAGCAAATCCATAAAGTGATTTCAACTTTAGTGATCATGTGACTTTCACATGAAGTGCCTTGGCCAAGGTCTTGCTAAATTGAAACACAAGCATTTCTCCTTTTAATGGGATAGGTCAAATTTCATCTTGATCCACAACTGACTACCACAAGTACTTGACTGCACCCAGTAACCTTTCGTAGCTGGATTAGAAATCCAGATGGTCCGGCACCTAAGTACAATGAGTTGCTTGTAAGCCACTGGTTGTGATCTTCAGGTCTGAAGGATACTTATACCTATATCTTCTCGGATTAACTCTTGACAGCAGAGTATCCGAAAATGAGTCACGTTCGGTGAAATGTACTCCTACACTTTCACCTGTATGTCATACCAGTGTCTCTACACTCCTTGGTTAAGAGGATAACCAACAAATATGATATACAACGTCCTATAATTGATAGTACTATGGCCCTGTCATAGTATATCATTTGGTCGCGAACTCTTTTAAGGACCTTCTAAGATAAATCCTCCTTTATCGTGAGGAAGATCCTAAGGGCTTCATTACTTTCAGGAGTATTAAGAAGATGTTCTTGTAATGAATAAACTGCCAAATAACTTTTATTAATATATCAATTTATATACAATTTACATCAGCACAATCATCAAATGATTGGCTTTAGGATACAATTCCCAACAAACTCCCACTTAGCCTAAAGCCACTCATTACAGTATCTAATACCCATCTTCAACTTATAGTTGTCAAACTCCTTGATGCTGAGTGCTTTAGTAAATGGGTCACCTAGGTTTTCCTTTCCATCAATCTTCTGAAGATTTATGTCACCTCGGTCTACTATCTCTCGAATAAGATGAAACCGCGCAGTATGTGCTTGGTGCGCTGATGTGCTCGTGGTTCCTTTGCTTGAGCTATGGCACCAGTGCTGTCACTGTATAACAGGACTGGTTCATCTATGGAAGGTGTCACTCCAAGCTCGGAGATGAACTTTCGCAGCCACACAGCTTCTTTCGCAGCATCTGATGCAGCGATGTACTCTGCCTCGCACACCGAATCTGCCACTGTATGTTGCTTGGAACTTTTCCAGCAAACAGCTCCACCATTTAGGATAAACACGAAACCCGATACACTTTTGCTATCATCATGATCTGATTGAAAACTGGAATCAGTATATCCAACAAGTTTCAAATCAGACTCTCCATAGACTAACCACTGGTCCTTAGTATTTCTCAAATACTTAAGGATTGTCTTAACAACTTGCCAGTGTTTTTCTCCTGGATCAGATTGGTATCTACTCACTACTCCTAGTGAGTATGCCACATCTGGTCTTGTACATGTCATGGTGTACATAATCGATCCTACTGCCGAAGCATATGGAATTCGACTCATACGTTCTCTTTCATTAGGAGTTGTCGACAATCCTTCTTAGAAAGATGAATTCCATGGCCTATCGGAAGATAGCCTTTCTTGGAATTCTCCATGCTAAACCTCTTTAGCACTGTGTCAATGTACGTAGATTGGGATAAACCTAGCATCCTCTTAGATCTATCTCTATAGATCTTCATCCCTAGGATGTATGATGCTTCTCCCAGATCTTTCATGGAGAATTGTGATGATAACCATGTCTTTATTCCTTGTAATGCAGGGATATCATTCCCGATTAAGAGAATATCATCCACATATAATACAAGAAATACAATAACAGAATCGTTAGCCCATTTATAAATGCAAGGTTCTTCTTTATTCTTAATAAAGCCATAAGATTTGATCACTTTATCAAATCGTATGTTCCAACTCCTTGATGCTTGCTTAAGTCCATAAATAGACTTCTGTAGCCTGCACACTTTAGACTCGTCTTCAGATATAAAACCTTCAGGCTGTATCATATACACCTGTTCTTCTAAATCACCATTTAGAAAAGCGGTTTTAACATCCATCTGCCAAATCTCATAATCGAAGTGTGCTGCTATAGCTAGCATAATCCGAATGGATTTCAGCATTGCCACAGGAGAAAACGTTTCGTCATAGTCAATACCATAACGTTGACGATACCCCTTGGCAACCAGACGTGCTTTATAGGTCTCTACCTTTCCGTCTGCGCCTCTTTTCCTCTTGAAAACCCATTTACACCCTATGGGTTTTATCCCTTCGGGGGGGTCAACTAATGTCCATACATTATTGTCCTTCATGGAATCAAGTTCGGATTTCATGGCATCAAGCCATTTATTAGAGTCAGTCCTTTGCATAGCATCCATATAGGTGATCGGATCCTCGTTGTTCTCATCGAGTTCAACAGGATCATCGTTCTGGACCAAGAAACCCAAGTATCTGTCCGGTTGATGTGGTACTCTACCAGATCGCCTTAATGGTGCATCTAAAATGGGTTTTGAGTTTGATCTAATCAACTCAGATTCTAGGGGTTCACTGGTTTGTGTTGTTCCTTCTACTTGATGAACTTCCTCAAGTTCAACATTAGAGCTATTTGTTCCTTCACTAAGGAACTCCTTTTCAAGAAAAACTGCTCTATTACTAATGAACAACTTTTGTTCTTCAGTATTGTAGAAGTAATATCCTTTTGTTTCTTTCGGATAGCCGATGAAAAAATATTTGTCAGATTTGGGTTCAAGTTTGTCTGATTTTGCACGTTTCACATAAGCCGGACACCCCCAGACTCTCAGATAGGTAATAACCGGTTTATGTCCATACCACATCTCATGTGGAGTTTTAGAAACAGACTTACTTGGAACCTTATTAAGAATATGACAAGCTGATTCTAATGCGTATCCCCAAAATGATATTGGCAAGCTTGCAAAACCCATCATGGACCGAACCATGTCTAACAGAGTTCGATTCCTTCTTTTCGACACACCGTTATGTTGCGGTGTTCCAGGAGGAGTCCATTGGGAGAGAATCTCATTCTCCTTTAAATATGTCACAAATTCATTGGAAAGGTATTGCCTCCTCGATCTGATCGAAGGGTCTTAATACATTTTCCTGTTTGTTTTTCTACTTCTTTATGATATAGTTTGAACATTTCAAACGATTCAGATTTATGTCGCATAAGATAGACATAACCGAACCTAGAAAGGTCGTCTGTAAATGTAATGAAGTAGTAGTATCCACCTTTGGCACAAGTGCTCATTGGTCCACATACATCAGTATGTACTAGACCCAATAGCTCTTTGGCTCTTTCACCTTTTCCAGTAAAAGATGACTTGGTCATTTTACCAAGAAGACATGATTCACAGGTAGTTAATGATTCACAATCATCAACTCGAAGGATGCCCTCCTGAGTTAACCTGTTTAATCTGTTCTTGTTGATATGACCCAGTCGATGGTGCCAAAGATAAATATCTGTGACATCAGTTGTTCTAGGGCGCTTACTTGATTGGTACACTACATTCACAGGCTGTGATAATATATAAATGCCATTAGATAAATGCCCAGTCATTACAGTGACTCCATTCATAATGATATTCAAAGTAACATCCTTTATTAAAATTTCATAATTATTTTTGGCCAGAAGGCCTACAGAAATTACGTTCAATAAGAACGTTGGGCAAAAATGACAATCATTTAGTATAATGACATTTCTATTGAAAACTATTTCAAGAACTCCTAATGCCAGTACTGGAACTAATCTTCCATCGCCGACATTTAGGAATCTTTCATTGTCCTCAAATCTTCTGGTGACCTGTAGTCCCTGCAATGAATTGCAAATGTTAAAAGGACTCCGGTATCCAATACCCAGGTCTGATTATCATATATAGAAAAATTACAAGGTGTTATCATATAAATACCTTGTTGAGCAACATCTTGCTCCTTTTTCTTCTTTGGCCTGTTTGGATCAAGTGTGGCAATGTAAAGAGGACAGTTCCTCTTCCAGTGCCCTTGCATCTTGCAGTGAAAGCATTCAGCTTGACTTTTATCAACTTTCTTCTTCTGCATCTGACCCCTTATAGATGTCCTAGCATGTTGCACCCTTTTATTATTCTTTTTCTTCTTCCCTTTCCCAAAGGGTTTACGCCCTACCTTAGATCCTTCAACCACATTAACCAAACCCTTAGAGAGCTGGTTATCCTTCTCAAAGTTCTGTAACAACCCCAACAAACCATGGTAGTTGACTGCAGGCTTTGTCATTCGAAAATGAGTAAGGAAAGGTCGGAAGGATGGAGGCAAGGAATTCAGGATCGCATCTTTTCCCAACTGCTCATGTAAGGGAAAGCCGAGCTTGCTTAGGAGTTCTATCTTCTCGATCATGTACAATACATGATCAGTGACAGGAGATCCATCTTCATTCGAGCATTGAAAATAGCACAACTAGTCTTGTGCCTTTCAACATCGTCGGGTGTGCCGAAAGATTCATTCAACGCTTGAATGATTTCTTCTGGCTGAGCATTCTCGAACCGGCGACCGAATTCATCGTTCATTGCTGCTAACATGATACAACGCACGCTAGTTCTATCATTGAGCCACTTCTGATAAGTGTCTCTCTCAGAACTTTGGGTGTTTGCATCAGGTATCTTTGGTGCAGGATTATTCAGAATATATAGAATCCTCTCATGCTCAAGGACGATCTTAAGTTTTCTGAACCAGCTATTGAAATTGGAACCATTCAATTTGTCACTATCCAATAGGGACCTTAATGATAAATTAGTGGCCATGTTCTGCATAAGGAAAAACTAAAGTTTATTAGTATATAAATTGATTCAGTCTAAAGACTTGGACTTTAGTCTAAAGATTCTCCACTATTTTGTTCAAATTGGCAGCCTCTACACCCCAATTCGAAGAATTATTCTTAATTCTTTAGCGGGCACTAAGATCTACATAAACTACATACAGGCCCAAGTGAAGCTTGGCTAACCCATATGCATCTAAGAGTAGGTTCAAAACCAATTGTTTCCCCAAACAATTCTTAGTGTTCAGTTTTGCCCCATGTACCTCTTCAGCAGGCATGAAGTGCCTCCACTGAAAGTTCTGGTTAGGTCCAACCATTAAATGATATAATCAGTGTAACCTATCAATAGACAACCAAGCCCGAGTGAAGCTCGGCTCACCTGACTGTTTATTTAATAGTTACGCTGACTTATCATATAATGAATGATAATTCCGATGGTTGACAAGCACCAGGCATGGAGTGCCTCCAATGATTATCAAGACATCGGACTCATTATCACCCACCTTAATGGGAGGCTATGATCTAGTTATCATATAACTATTTCATTTTAAGGACCTAATAATTTTAGAGGATTTTAATAATATGAAGATAAATTGACTAATCAAGTTCTCCCACTGAATCTATGAAATCGATAGAATGAAACAAGATTAAGTCAGGTTAAGTGGCACCTAAATCAGTCATACTGATATCCTTACAGGCATGGGTCAATCCGAATCAGGTAAATGATCTGAATCATAAATGGTTCACCATAATGACCAGGTGAGAGAGATCGATGGAGGGATATGTCATTAACTCGTTAAAGACGCATCAATACGAGTAGCTTCCAATTAAAAACCATTCGATCGTTGATCCTAGAGCAACTTGCCATCCCACCTTGACATCATATGGTTAACCAATTCTGATTTGACCATCTAATAGATTCATGCTCAACCACGGAGCCTAATCTACTTCCATTTGGTTTAATCAAAGAGAAGGACTTGATCAACTACAACTATTGTTTGATTTAGAGCATTCTTAACCTAATCTAATTAGATTTGAACAAATACTCTTTTAGTCCAGTTGATTTAAACCTTAGAGTCTAACCCTTTATGGACCCGATTTAGCTAACCCAAATGATTAAATATATTTCATGTTAACATGTCATATATTTCAATCAAGCATAATGTTACTACTCATAATTCCTATATTTAGATCATATCTAAAAAAAATTATGAACTAATATTTGACATTCAAATAAAACTCTCATAAATATTTGTATGTTTTATAACATAGACATCATGCCATCATATATCATATCTATGTTTTTATACTAAACATGCAAATATTATGGTTTTATACAACATCAATATGTATCAAATATAAAATATCTTTTGAGAGTGTGTGTAATCTATGTTTTGATGCCAAAGCATAATTTAAATTTTCTTTAAATAAAGCATCAACGATAAAATAATCGCACGGCAATATGTCACAGAATACCTCATTGAATGGGTAATTCGGATTTTCAATCCTGACCATATGGCCTTGTGATAAGTTTTAGCCATAATTACATAATTAATGAGAATATTAATTTACATGCAATAAATTAGATCATTAATGGCTCTGATACCATTTGTAGGGAGAAATAGTCTCCGAGGCATGCATATTTTTAAAAATTGATAACTATTATCATTGCGGAAATTAAAAGATTACATATTAATCTATCTAATATGCATCAAGATCATATCTTTGCCTATATATTCAGGGTCGTTTGATCTAAAATATGCATATAAAAATATCAAGATCATATCTTGATCTTCAAGATGACTAGTCACACTATTATCTTGAAGCCTGCCTTAAGATCTAGGGATCAAATCACTTACCTTAAGAACAGTAGGTAAATCCTTATTGCTCTGCAGCCGTTCAATCGTCCGGCCTCTAGTATCGTCCACGCGAAGCCCCGAATGATCAGATTTTTGGGAGTGCTAGCTCGCAAAAAATAGCTTTGCTGATCTTGAATCCTCTCACTTGAATCTTCCTCCAAGATCCATCAGGCTTCCGCTAACACCAGAATCACCAGAATTTTCTATTCTAACATTTTAGAATTACAATCCACGATAATTTAGAATTATAATCCACGATAAATCGTGTATTGTTGTTCTATTTTTGTTATGTGTTCTCTGGTGAGGGAATGCCCTCTATTTATAGTCTAGATTTAGCCTTGATATTTAATTCTGACATTTAAGAATTCGTCATTTGGCAAAAGCGAAGAGACGTCGAAGGCGCGGCGCTTGGTTTAATTCCGATGTTTGGAGAAAACCAAGGAGTCACAGTTTAGTTTCATCATTCAGAGAAAACCAAAGAGATGAGGGATAAATCCGACGTTCGGTAAATAAATGTCATGCATTAAATTCTATCTCATGAGATGAGATTTTAGCCATCTCATCATATGAGATCCATATTCGAGAGGTTTGGGTTCTGATCTGAATTTATTTAACTTAACCCACATAGATCATGGTCCAAATCCAAATCAAATTTGGCTAGTCCTGAATCTATTTAAATTCAAATCATGTCTAATTTCAAATCAATATTTGAAATTGACTTGTCCTTCTAATAGACTTAAACCAAATTAAATCTTATTCAATTATACTTAACCCAATTGAGATAATTCAATCAATCAAATTGATTAATTAAATCATATACGATTCTCAATCGTTGATCAGCAAATAGGTCATCCTAGGAAACTTCTATGCGTGTGACTCTCTAGGTTCGAACCTAAGCCGGTAGCATAGAAACAACTTTTATACTAATCGATGTACCCATTTAGCAATGGAACCCGACGTCCAGATAGGTCGAAGAGTTGCCGAGCAAACTCCAAGAACCCTAAGAAATAGTTGCCGTATAATTTATCCTCTTGACCACAAATGCTAAGGATGGCTTAAGAGCCTGTCAACTCTAAATAGCAAATCCATAAAGTGATTTCAACTTTAGTGATCATGTGACTTTCACATGAAGTGCCTTGCCCAAGGTCTTGCTAAATTGAAACACAAGCATTTTCTTTTAATGGGATAGGTCAAATTCCATCTTGATCCACAACTGACTACCATAAGTACTTAACTGCACCCAGTAACCTTTCGTAGCTGGATTAGAAACCCAGGTGGTCCGGCACCTAAGTACAATGAGTTGCTTGTAAGCCACTGGTTGTGATCTTCAGGTCTGAAGGATACTTATACCTATATCTTCTCGGATTAACTCTTGACAGCAGAGTATTCGAAAATGAGTCACGTTCGGTGAAATATACTCCTATACTTTCACCTATATGTCATACCAGTGTCTCTACACTCCTTGGTTAAGAGGATAACCAATAAATATGATATACAACGTCCTATAATTGATAGTACTATGGCCCTGTCATAGTATATCATTTGGTTGCGAACTCTTTTAAGGACCTTCTAAGATAAATCCTCCTTTATCGTGAGGAAGATCCTAAGGGCTTCATTACTTTCAGGAGTATTAAGAAGATGTTCTTGTAATGAATAAACTACCAAATAACTTTTATTAATATATCAATTTATATACAATTTACATCAGCACAATCATCAAATGATTGGCTTTAGGATACAATTCCCAACAGGTGACTAACTGAGGCATCCTGAGCTCGTGTCATCACCATTATTGGGAGAGGAAGAGGAAAAAAGATAGGGATACTACAGGGTTCGGATCTTTTTTGCTTTTGCAGTTTCCCTTCTTCCTGGCGTGCCAATCTGATGACGTCCGATCACCGGTCTTGAATGTCGAGAGAAGAGAACTGCTTAATCCACGAATCCACTCCTGATCGAATGGCCTGCAAAAAATTCCCAAGATCGGAGGGGTGCTCCAGTGGGGACCTTTCGATGCTCAAGTCAGCAACCGAGGTCACAGCTGAGGAAGAGCTCAGACGAGTTCCTCTTTGAGATGAGAAGAGTCCACAGAAAGGGGGAATCCCTATTTGGGTATCAGGATAGCAAGCGTATGAGTTCTCGTACCTTGTTTCTGAGTGAACTTGCCCTTTTATAGGGGGTTGACACCTGCACAACCATGTGGAGTTCCATGAGAAGGGAATGTCCACAGGGTTCATGGGGGTTGCGTGAATCTGGGCCGGTTGGTGGGTCCTATCCCATCAAAGAGGGGGAAAAACGGCGGTTGGTGAGCCATGTCCCATCAGTTAGTGGAGCTGGCGGGTAATTAGGTCTGGTCCCATCAATGGAGCGGCCAATGGGTGGTTGGACCTGGTTGTGTCAGACGGCGCGGGTCAGAAGGATGGTGGCTTGAATAGCCAAGACCGTTCTGAGGACAACTTGGGAAAGTCGGGACTGCCTTGACTCTCCTAAGGGCACCGGGGCCGAGCAGGACCGACTCGGCCGACCTGAAGATGTTGGGATGGGGCCGACCAGGGATGGTCGGGGTCAACTCGGCTGACTGAAAGATGCTGGGGCCGAGCGGGGCCGACTTGGGGAAGTCGGGCCCGGCTCTGCCGGCTTGGAGATGTTGGGGATGAGCGGGGTCGACTTAGAGAAGTCGGAGCCGTCTCGGCCGACTCAAAGATGTCGGGGCCGAGCGGGGCCAACTTGGAGAGGTTGGGGCTGACTCGGCCGACTTGGAGATGCCGGGACCGAGCGGGGCCAACTTGGAGAAGTCGGGGCCGGCTTGGCCAACTGGGAGGTGCCGGGGCCGAACGGGGCCGACTTGGAGATGCTGGGGTTGAGCGGGGCCGATTTGGAGAAGTCGGGGCCGGCTCGGCCGACTGAAAGGTGCTGGGGCCGAGCAAGGCCGACTTGGAGAAGTCGGGACCGACTCGGCCGACTTGGAGATGCCGGAGCCGAGCGGGGTCGACTTGGAGAAATTGGGGCCGGCTCGACCGACTGGGAGGTGCCAGGGTCGAGCGGGGCCGACTTGGAGAAGTCAGGGCCGACTCGGCCAACTTGGAAATACCGAGGCCGAGCGGGGCCAACTTGAAAAAGTCGGGCCAGCTCGGCCGACTGGGAGGTGCCGGAGCGGAGCCGCCTTAAGCTTTTGGTTTTGTCATAATTGCCCTCGTGGCTACGTCAGCCACATCAATTTCTAAATAAATGTATAGAATAGAATTTATCAAGAAGAATAATTATTTTTTAAAATAGTAATTTTACCTAATAGCTTCAATTATTTTTGAATTCTTTATGCAATAAGTTCAGAGAATAATCATAATTGAACATGGATTATCCCCTTTGGTTAAATTTTTTCAGACCTATTCTTTATAGTTATAACTTTTGAGAATAAGAAGGGATATCCAGGGGATATCTCTCTTATCCCTATTTCAAACATAGAAGTAGTATTTGATTCCCAAAATGCTATCCCTGGATAAGTGTACATGATAGAGTTTATCCAGGGAATAGCTGACCTTTTTAAATAATAATTTTACTCTCAAAAGATAGCTCCAGTTATTCCTGGATTCCCTAGGGAATAAGTTCAGGGGATAACCAATGGTTAAACATGAGTTATTCCCTTGATTAATCTTTTTCAGACTTATCGTTTGTAGTTATAGCTTTTAGGGATAAAAGGGAATATCCCTCCTTATCTCCTATTTCAAATACAACCTAAAGTATAGTTCAAAGGCTGCATAGCCACTGAATAAAAGAAGGGATAGAATGAAATAAAAATTATACAATCTCTTGTACGATTGAAAGTAATCAAAAATCTATTAAAAATTAAAGAAAAAAATAATAATTAAATAATAATTAAATAAAATAAATATAAAAGTATTTTTTTCTAAGAGAATATATTTATGGGATAAAATTTTATAATCTTTTATTAAAAATTAAATATGAAAAGAAAAACTATTCCTTCTAATGTGATGAATCGAACGCATGGTAAGGTGATAGAAGGTTGGCTTGGCTCAATATGATCCAACGGGCAAATTGAAAGTTGAAAGTGGCACCGATGAATTTGCTCTGATCGTAAAGATTTAGAAAAAAAAAAAAGGTACAATGAAGGCTAGGCACACCATAAGTTAAAAGACATTCTTGATGATGAGCAAAAAAGCTCATCTTTTCAGTTAGTCGCCTATCAAAATTCTAATGGTGATCTTGCTCTCAATTATGATATCTTGACTGTTAATTTCAAGGCATCGTGAAAATGAGTTGAAAAGGAAATCATAATGGCTTTCGGCAAGGAAATAAAACAAAGCAAGCAATTAATCAATGGGAAAAGAAAAATGAAGCAACACACAACGTGGGGTGTCAATGTGGGAGTTGGCCAGGTGGAGTATTTGATGGAGACTGCAGGAAGGACAAAAGGTTGTCAATGGTGGTAACATGGCCCAGAATAGAATGATAGAGGAGGTTGTAGATGACTTCATAGGGTTGGTTCATTCCACCACAAAGAGCCAAGTAGAAATGGAATAAGTGATCTCCATCTTGAATAGAATCTCTTATATGTTAGGATTGAATGTATACTGCTATCAATAGATGATCAAGGCCTGCAAGGATTGCAATGTGCCAATCAGAAAATACTCATCCAACTTCATTTTCCAGAACAATGTATAGGCACCACTGTAGTCTATCTAAGCAAAATTATAATGGACTGTTAGAACATTGAATGGGTGGTACCAAAAATCAGCAACCTATTGGGTCTTTGTTTCGTTTCAGTTCATTGGATTGTTTCAGTTCATAGGTTTGCATTCACATTTGAAAAAAAAATAAGAATACTAGGGGAAAAAATGTGGTGAGGAGTGCTAATGTAAAATTATAACATTCAGAGGGAGTCATGCAAGAGCACTACTTTGGAATTGCATTCCTCGAAAAACTGCATTGCATTGGAATTTCATCCTCAGTGCTGGTGACTTTAATCTTGGCAGGACATGATTAAACAAGAAACCTCAATAGAAGTGATGACACAATTAAGATAAATTCATGTCGCTAGTTGGCTTCTTCCATGTCGCATGGATTGGGCACTCTTCTAAGTTTTAATCGGATTATCTCAGCACCTTCACTAATATAATTCACACTTAAGCAAGATGATATTATATAACATATATAGGTGACATAGAACATAACTACGAAGTTGTAACATTTTAGTCTCTTATCATTGCTGAGCTATCATCCGAGTCAATATCACTCAAAAAAACATAAATACAAACGCTTTACAGCAATAATTTAACATGGTGGCAACTGGCAATCCTATCTCCATGCAACACTTGATGTCATGATGTGAAGCAACGTACCAGCAATCTGATGACATGCAAGTCCCCCACATATTGTGTCCATTGTCCTATCCTTGCCATCCGGGCAGTACCTGCCTCTTCTCTGCGCCTTTTAGTGTGCCAATTAGATCCTCATTTTCCTCTCAATAATGCCAAGGAAAGCAGCAGTGCTTCCAAAAAGAGGACCTCCTCCTCCCACTCCCAGTGCCCTCTGAAGGCCGTAACAGAGAGAAGCTGCCCTTGGGAAAAGGGAAGCTGCCGCTTTCACCAGAGAATTTATGGGATGAGCTCGGATGGTCAGTTCCTTTTCACCCCACTCAAGAATCATAACCTGCTTCAATTATTACCAACAAACAGCCCACAAAACTGATGCCTCAGGAAAGGAACAGGCTTCTGACACCGTAGAACCTTTACTTCATAGCATGCAAAGGCCCAGACAAAAGCCTGTGGTTCCCTGACCTAAGGATCTGGCCTCAACTGTCCCTAGTGATACATAAAAAAAAAAGAAGAAGAAGAAGAGATAGAAATGTAGGGCAAATGAACACCATATATGGCTGGTGGAGTGGTTCCAATTCCACCATTTCTTGACACAAATGCATGTTCTTTCTATTTCTCACTGTCTTTTTTTTTTTATTTTCCTAATGCAAAGCGATGTACGGTCCCTTGGGTTGGCCCCCCAAAAGAGAGTTGGATGGCAACAAGAGGGTTGGTGTTGAGAAACAGGAGCCCCTCCATCTTTTCTTCTGTACTTCAACAGTGATCGCTGCCTTCTTCTTGGAGCTTCCCCTGGAGGAAAAGTGAGAGTCAATTTGCTCTGAGTACTGATCCAATGCCAGCGTTACATCAAAAATAAACCACCGATTTGATAAAAGAAACAAAGAAGACAAGACATGTGCATTTAAAAACACGAAAAATAAAAGGAGAGAGAGGGCAGGGGTCCCAACAATAACAATGCTTTTGTGGTTGGCTTATAGCTTGTGATTCATCTAGGATCAATTGACGCCCACTTTCCGTATCATTTTTTATGGATGTTTGCTCACCTGCCAAACCCTACAAGAAATATATTAATTTATGAATAGACGCGTGCGTGAAGCTGAGGTCCTAAAGGAGGCATAGCCATCCAGTTGGGTTACATGGGAGTAAGAAGAGCCTTGTAGAGTCCGCAAGACTTTTTTCCACCATCTAGAAGGAAATTTAAGCAAATGAATAGATTTTTCCACCATCTAGAAGGAAATTTAATCATGAAACTCGGAAGCACTGACAAGTTTGACTGAATTATATGCTTATTTTTCCCTAATATTTTAAGAAAAAATATTCATGACATGCGCTTGAACTAAAATTTGAAAATTTCTTTTTTCTCCGCTTAAAAGGGTGAGTAGCATTAATTAGAGGGCTCGTTATTCTATCTTTTCCTCCCCACATCCTTTCCTTCTAACGTAGCGTCTAAGTTTTCCTCACGTTGACTTAAAAAACAAAATTTCTTTCACTACTTTATTAGTTATCATGGTGATAGAAGATTCCTTCGAAAAGAAAAAAAAAAAGCTACTTATTATTATTATTTTTTCTCTTTTTTAAGAAAATATTGTTTTTTTATTTTCTTACATTAAAAATCATGTCTAATAAGTAAGTATAAAAATATTTTTTTATTTATTTTCATTAAGAATAATAAATTTTAAAAGCATAGGTGAAAAAAATGAAAGAAAATATTATTTATTCTTATGTTTTCAACTTATTTTTAATCCTTCTTTTTGTTTTTTAAAAAACTATTTCTATGTTGGATCACTAAACATATTTTCACAATTATTTTTTATTTTATAAAAAAACTATTTAAAAAATTAGGCACACCTTAAAAGCTTTTAAGCAATGTTTTAAAAATCGAACCGAATCCGCCGATCCAATCGGTCCAACCGGAACCGATCATCAGTTCGATTCGATTTTATTATTAAAGTTAATTTTTATATGATCCGATAAAAATTGAAAAAATCTATTGAATCGATGAATTTCAATTGATCCAACCCTATTTTTATATTTTTTAATTTTTTATTTAAATTATATTTATATTTTTATTATTTTATATTATTAAATTAAATTTTAATTATAATATTATTTGGTTCGACTAAATGATCCATCTGATCAAACCGATTGATCCGTTAATTCATTATTCGATCTAATTTTTAAAATATTATAGTTTTATGCCATCATAAATAATAATTTATATAGCATCGCAAAAGCAATAAAATATAATTAATTAAAATTGCTTGCAGCGTGGGTTGACCTGCAATAGTAGGCCATTAATTAGTCATAACTTGCGGTCATGATCATCATTTCTAACCTCCTAAAATACCGTATAAATCTTTTATCCATTTGACCAAAAACCTCTCTATAAAATAATATATATATATATAAAACACCATTATTGCCTCTTGATAAATACGTGGTTAGGTACGCAAGAAGACCTTCTCCTGTCCTCGGTTCCATTCCAACTTCCAAAACCGTTGTATCGACTCTCCCACCGCCGGCCGTGCATCACCGTGCCACGTTGCGGGCGATGGTTGGGTCGCTCTGGTCCTTGGTGGGCCCGCCACGTCGGTAGATCCGGCGGGGGACGCAGCGGATGCCGCACGAAACCTCGACCCGCTTTGCCGCCAGATTCCTCAATGATGGCGCGAACTTTCCAACGAGAAACGTGTCCGCCGGCCGTCCACTCGAGGGCGCGAGCTCGGAGGGGCAGTTTCGGAAATTATGTCAAAAAAAAAAAAAGTGGCCCCGCCGGCGTGGAAATTAACCGGCACGCGCGCCGCGCGAAAGCGACCGACGCGCGACGTCTAATCCCCCGCGGGCCCCACGTTGCATTTTAATTACCGAGGTACTCCTCAACGTCTAACTCCCTTTCTTTATGGACCTTTGGGACCCTGTTTCTCAATTAAATTTTTTTTTACGAACGATTGTATTTTTTTTTTTTTTTTATCAGCGTCTCTCCGTAATACTGCTAGTTATGCTTCTCTTATTCAGTGCTACTATTATGCTTCGAGACAGAAAGTTAACTTACAAAAGTCAACCATATTTTAGCCCCAAGACTCCCAGCTCTACCAGGGAAAGCTATTCATCATGCTCTGGGTACTTTTACTAAGGCTGATGGGCTTTCATATCTGAAAATTCCTGTCTTGGAAAGGCGTCCTCGCATTAGTGATTTTGCTATTAGTGAGTGACGTATTCGGGATCGGATTGATGGTTGGCAGATCACTGGATTATCTATGATGGCTAGAATCACTCTCATCCGTTCTGTCCTTACATCCCTTCCTATGCATATCCTCTCTAATGCTGCGGTCCCTATCATTTGTTTGCGGAGGATTGAGTGATGTTTTAGGGACTTTCTGTGGGCTTCCATGTATGATGGCCACGGAGTTCATCTTCAGGCCTGGGATTTAATTTGCATGCCCTTGCATGAAGGTGGTCTTGGTATTCAGTCCCTGCTTGTGAGGAGAGATGCTTTGATGGCGAGGCATGCTTCTAGGTTTATCCTTGATCCTCACTGTTTCTGGAGCTCCTTCATGCGAGCTAGATATGGAGATTGGTATCCTGTTATGGACCCTCAGTTGACTCGACGGTATTCTTTCTTTTAGAAAGAGGTGTGTCATCATGCTCCGTCTATTCTGAGCAATATATCGTGGATGATTGGTGATGGCTCCCTGGTCGATGTTGTTTAGGATAGATGGATTTCTGATCTTCCCCTGTCTTGTTGGTCGTCTTTTATTAGCATGGATATTCCGCTGCATATGAGGGTGAAGGATCTTATCATTCAGGATCTCTCCTCCTGGGATACCCCTATGGTGACCAGTTTATTCGGGGAGGAGCTTGCTCGCTGATCCTTTCTATTCCTCTCACATTGGGTCACATTCCTGACATGAGGTTATGGAGGAGATCTTGTCTTTCCAAGGCCCCCATTAGGGATCTTATTGAGGATTATAGACCTCAGCCCCAGGATTCACGGGATGCTAGTTGGATATGGAAGCTCTCTATTCATCCCAGGGTCCAATTATTCATATGGAAGATTTTGTGGGACTGTCTTCCTTTTGTTCTATGTTATCGAGAAGGGGTCTTCATATTGAGGCAATTTGTCCATTGTGTGGGCAGGAAGAGAGACTATTGATCATGCCATTTTTACCTGTTCTATATTGAGCGGGATATGGATGAGGATGAGTTATGACTGCAGAGTGGATGATTCTGGTTCTTCGTGCTCCCCATTCCTTGATGCTCTTCAGAGGACCACTAGACAGCGTAGCGCCCTTTGGGCTATTGCTGCCTATCAGATCTAGCTGTCGCGGAACACGCTTATCATTACTGACGAGACTACTTCCCTTCACAGATTAGAGTGGAAGGTTAGATCCATGGTTGCTAAAAGTGCTCTTCTTCTTAATGGGTTTGATTCTTACAATCCTGGCCACTGGGGCTCCCCTGTTTTTCGGCAGCGAACCGTCGTACGGTTTATATCTCTTGGGAACCCCTCCTTCCATGGTTTATAAAAATCAACTTTGATGAAGCGTTGTGGTAGAATTGCTGGGTCTAGTTTATTATTCGGGGGACTGATGGAGCTTTGCTAGCAGCTGGTGGCTTTGGCTCCCTTGACTCTTCTGTCCCCATGGCTGAGCTTTATGCAGTGTGGCTGATATCTTCCATGCTGTTAGCACTTCATGCGCAATGCCTGTTTATTGAAGGGAGATTTTCTCTCTGTTATTCGGTGGATTCGTATGGGATTCTACGATTATGCGCCCACCAACCCTATTCTCAGTGATATTCAGGCTGCTCTGCGGGATGTCCACAGTGTCCACATCTGGCATATCTACCGAAAGCTAATTCCGCGGCAAATTGGGTGGCGGCTGCTGTGGCCCATCACGGTGGATTCTGGATATGGAAGCAGGGCAACCCCTGTCCCTCTACTCTTAAGTAGATATCGTACTTTGATTTTTCTAGGCTGAATCGCACGAGGCTTGTGTGATCGCCCGTCTATACCAAAAAAAAAAAGACAGTGGGGCAAATCGTTGTTATAAAGGCGTGGCAGGGCTATCTTCGAAAATGGACGCCACGAGGCTGGCTGATGGTCGGGAGCGTCTATTTGGCCCACGAATATTGCTGAGGAGCCCCCCCCAATTTTTTTTACTCAGTAGCCCTCAATATTGCTGAGGAGCCCCCTATTTTTATAAATTCCCAAACTACCCCTCCCCAGTAGCCCCTTAAGATTGCTATTTGCCCCCCTCCCCCCTGCATCCGACCTTTCCCTTGTTGCTCGCGCTCACCTCTCTCGCTCACGGTGCTCCCGGCGATAGCTTCCCGGCAGGATCGCTCTCTCCGGCAGATAAGGTAAGTCTTCCCTCCTCCTCCCCCTTCCTCCCCCTTTCCCTCCCTCCCTCCCTTCTTTCCTCGATCTGTCCCAAGATATTTTTTTTTGCCAAGATCCCTCCCCCGGCGCCATATGTGTTCGACGGCCACATGATACCCCTTCCCCCCAAGATCCCTCCCTCGCCAAGCCTCCCAGCTGTTCGGCCCTTGGCCGAACAGAGAACCTCTGGGCCAAACAGAGGAAAATGTTCGGCCAGCTGGCCAACAAATTAAATAAATTTTTTATAAAATTAAAGTAATTATATTATTATATAATTAATTAATAATATAATTAGAATTATAAATATTATATTATATTATATACTATACTATACTATAATATAATTATAATTATAATCAAGTAAATAAATAATTAATAATCATATATTTTTATTATTAATATATTTCAATAAAAATATATTATTTTGACATAATTATAAATATAATTTTAATAAAGTATATAATAATAATTATAATAATCAAGTATATTATAAAGTATATTAGAATTTATAATATATTATAAAGTATATTATAATTATAATCAAGTATATTATTATAAAGTATATATTATAAAGTATATATTATAATATTTTTTAAAAAATATTATTTTGATATATTTTATTTTACTAATGAATATTACAATGTTTCAGATATGGATGCTGGCCCCTCACGAGTTAGACCCACAGCGTCTGCCAAGAGACGTAGAACCCAGGCGCCTGAGGTTATTGAGTTCCTGAGGATCTTGTTGCACCATCGCCCCCAGACGAGGACATCCCAGCTATGGATGTTGATGATGATGAGGCGGATGGTCCTTGTCCAGGCGGTCCTGAGGATGAGTCTGTCCTTAGGAGTTTCAGGACACATATTGCAGCCTCCATTTGGAGGCAACAGGTATTTGTTCGTTGTTCTACCGTATTTTATTTAATGTATTATTTTGATGCTGTTATGTGTTATTCATGTTATCCATTTATATTTCACAGGAACGGACTCCACTGAAGTGCATGAGCCATGCTGCCAAAGTAGGTGAGTGGCAGTGGTGGGCATCAGGGCAATCGAATAGGAGATTCAGGGATATAGTTCAGCAGTTGGGTCTTCTAGAGCTAGTGCATTGCTCTTATCGGTTCGCCGATAAGATTCTTGTCTCGGGCTTTGTAGATAGATGGCAGCCCGAGACGAACACCTTCCATCTTCCCTTTGGCGAGATGACAATCACGTTGGATGATGTTGCCGCCATATTAGGGATTAGTGTCATGGGTGCCTCAGTGTCCTTGTCTATAGATAGGATGAGTGATCGGGATGCTGAGGACCTACTAGTGCAGCTATTGGATGTATCACGGGATGACGCGCGTCGGAGGTTATATCTGTCCGGTCAGTCTATGAGGTTAGAGTGGCTGAAGAGTCATTTCCATAATGTATCAGATAGAGATAGCTGCCGTAGGATAGACTGTGCAGCGCAAGCATATTTGCTTTTTTTGTTAGGGTGTACACTTTTTGTCGATAAGAGCGGGACGAGGGTGCCTATAGCTTATCTTGCTGCTACGGCATTTGGATAGAGTGAGCACATATGCGGGTGCCTTGGCTCATTTATATCGGCAGTTGGGGATTGCGTCTAGGGCATCCGTTAGACAGATCAGTGGATATATGACGCTTCTCCATGCATGGATTTATGAGCATTTTCCCTTTCTCACTCCTCACCCAGCCCTAGACTATACTGATGCTAGGCCTCGCGTACATCGATGGACTCCCGGCACTCCACCCCGTTCTACGATGGACCATTTGGTGATTCTACGCGAGTCATTGGACGTACTGAGGGCAGATGAGGTATGTACCATAGGACCATGCACTTGTGTATTTATATAATTTGTCATACATTATCAAACTTATTACGATTTAATATAATGCAGGTAGTTTGGGATCCCCATCGTCATCCGGGATGATCGTCCGTTCCTTGATATTGCATTCTTTAGTGGATGCTGAAGTGCATGGATGTCGTAGAACCCTATCATCCTGAAAGGGTTTTACGATAGTTTGGTAGGATACAGACGATCCCCCGTGCGCCACTAGCCCCTGAGCGAGCCAGCAGAGGATCGACAGCAGCTTCATACCGCATCGGTACGTCTTCTATGAGCAGTTATGGGAGAGGTGGGAGGATCACCTGCTGAGCAAGCGAGCAGGAGCCATCCGTGACCCGACCCTCAGATTGCGTACCGGGATTTTTGGAGTGGTTTTCTCGGATCATGCATCTGGCTGTTCACCCTCCGGAGAGCCGATCCATATCTACTCCCGATACGTCCCGATGATGATGATGCTGACGTGCTAGGCCGGCGTATTGCAGATGCGCTTAGCCTTTGCACTGACATACTTGATATGGATCGGGAGGAGGCTGCTGCGTCACAGGGGACGCACATGTACGATGTCATATCGCAGATGGCACATGTGTTGCAGGGTCAGCATATCTCTACGGTGCAGCATGTTCAGCCTGATGTTCCTACCCTAGTCATGCATCGCCACAGCAGTACAGGCGTCGATGACGGCGTGGTGGGGATCCCTGATGTACCTCATGTATTTTGTATCTTTTAGCACATAGTGCATCTTTTTGTAAAAGATATTGAAATTTGAATGAAAATTCACTTCCTTTCGGCTCAATTTGAATGAAAATCTTTTGAATTAATATAAATATGTCATACATTATACAAAATTGATTGTTGCAAGCAAAAGGACATCTAAAACTCAATAGTCTCGCTAATAATGACATCCGACGAGATCATTCGTCTGAACTGGTGAATCCTAGATTCATATGAAGAAGCCCATCCGGAAGCACAGGGTAAATGATGTTTGTGCCAATTGCTTGCTATTGGGGGAACAGGATGACCCGGTAACAGAAACACCTGCAAAATATATAAATTAGTAAACATAATGAATTATTAGTCATTTAAGCATGATTAAGAGTTGTTCAATTAATACCTCAACAAAATGATTTCCATTAATGAACGCCACTGCAATATCTTTGCGGGATAAAGGAGGAAGAGGCACCGATCGTAGAGGTAGGAATGTAAGACATTGTTGCAAGGAGAGGTGGTATAGGACAACGTTATAGCGGGACGCTATAATGTGCCCCATATCCGGCATAGTCATCCACCGGTCAAAAGGTGGAGCATTATCAAAATATGATAATGCATGCTCAATCTCCTCAAACCTCCCTTCGACAGCAAATAAAGCATGATAGTGCTCTGAATGACATTGCAACTCATTCAATAAATCCTTCATAATACGGAGCCAATCCTCCTCTCCAAATCCCAGCAAGTCAGCTATTGCTCTAAATCCGCAGTTGCCGTCAGCTTTAACATCCTTGATATGTTGGATGAACGGCCTCAACCCATCTGGAATTTGATCAATATAGATTGTTGGCTTATTATATGACCGGGTTCGCTGACGAGAAACCTGCAAACCATTAACGAATGAATTAGACGGAAACAGAAACATTCGCTTTGTAATAACAAATGGCATGGGTCCGGAAGGTGCCGGCATGTACCGGTACGCGTCCGGTACGAGGTCCGGAAGTTGCCGGCATGCATCCACATACCAGCATGGGGTCCGACACATACCGGCATGGGGTCCGGCACGCGACTGGCATGGGTTCGAAGTTGCCGGCATGTGCCGGCACGCATCCGGCACATATCGGCATGGGTCCGGCACATACCGGCATGGGGTCCGGAAGTTGCCGGCATGTACCGGCACGAACCGGCATGCGACCGGCATGGGTTCCGGAAGTTGCCGGCACCCGTCCGGCACATATCGGCATGCGTCCGACACGTACCAGTACGGTCCCTTACTTAGTGAAAGAAATGCTTCGTACCTTCTTCCTTGGCTGCTTCTTTGACACTTGCGTTACTGGTGGAGTGCCCATACCAGGAGAATAACTATATTGTCCTGAAAGAATCAACTCAAAGGCAGAAGAATCACGGCGGGTAGATGTATCAACCTTCAATGAAACACGGCCGCGACCAACTGAACGAGTGATCCTTTTGGCAGGTTCTTCAAGAGAAGTACTTTCTGGGCTAGCAATCTCTCTCATTTTTTAACATCTACAATCGCGAAAGCCCATCTAACTATTTGAATTTCTGAGCAATTATATCCAACTCTGGTTCACAGCTTAGCTGAATACTTTGCACATTTGAAGCCGGCATCATATCAAGTTTTCTCCAATGGGATCTATGCAATCCAAGGGAATTGGCCGACCTTCCATCCTGAATCGTGCAATCTCGTGGCCGCATGGTAAACCATGTGTGCACCGAATACACACCCACAAACTGAAGCATCAATACCAACTGAATTGGCTCGGTTCGCTTGAGCGAGGATCTGATTTAATGCACTTATAGAAATGAAACCTCGCAGTTTTTGAATTCAGCAGGCTTGAAGTTGTGTTGCACGACCGTCAAACTCTTCTCAAATGAGGCTTTAATGTCACTATGCTGTAACTCAATTAAACTATATATTTTTGTCCAAGATGATTCGAAATTCCCTTGGTTTGATCCAAGCTGTCTTTTCAGCTTTGCATGTGCACTTTCAGTCCTGGAAAAGTAAATAAAATTTAATAAAAGGAAGATAACAATTGCATAATTAAATTATAAATTTCTTAAATTTATCAATTCCTTGTGATACCTATTGGTTGTCAAATTCCTGTAGTGCCTACATATGTCCATCCATGCTGCAACAAATCTTTCCTTGTACTTGCTCAGCCAAGTTTCTGACACATACCGTAAAGCATCTGGGTAGGTAATAAACTCTCTCTGGAGTTTTGTCCAGTGATCATTAAACTCATCTTCTGTGGTGGACAACACAAGTATATTCCAAGTCATTATAAACTTATCCAATTTCTCCTTTGTTTCAAATAACCTTTTGCACTGGGCCAAAACATTCCTACTAATATACCATCTACATAGCAAATGTGTTGCCGTAGGAAATACCCTCTGAATTACATTCAATAGAGCCAAGTCTCTATCTGTGACTATCACCTCAAGCAGAGCATCATCGTCCATAACATTGCGTAATCTCTCTAATGCCCATGTATAGTTATCTTCTCGCTCAGAGTCCATATACACAAAAGCAATAGAAAATGTCAGGTCAGTTGATGTCACCCCGACAATCTCTAAGAGAGGAAGACGATATCTATTCTTTTGTAAGTGTAATCCATTATCAACACATGAGGAAATGCACGTAACAAGTCTATACTGCCAGGGTGTGCCCAAAACAAGTCACGCACAACATCAGACTTGATACAATTCCTATGCCACTCAATGTACTTACACTCAGATAATTTACCAAAAGATGTTGCATCTGAGATCTCCCAGCAATCTCTACAGCTTGCACTTCTGTCGTACATGTAGATTATCTTCATTGTCATAACATTAAGGGCATCCCTTTGCTTCAAAGTGGATAAAATGTCCTTAGGCCGAACCAAACTCTTCGACATCTCCACTAGCATTGTAGTCTCCTCCTTAGATAATCGTCCCGCATATGAGTGCCCTGAGATGCTTTGCAGCTGGATGATTGTGCACACCGCAAATGACCATTAACATCCAATCATCTGCAGTGTCCAATTTCTTCTCTTAAGGCAAAAGGACATTCACACTTCTTAGTGCCACTGGCCCTGGTCTTTGATCCCTTTTCTTTATGTGTTTACTTTTGCAAGTACCGCTCCTCTTGCAAGAAAAAACAATTCTTAGTTTCTTAACATTGCTGCCCGAATCAGATTTTTTAATAATAACGACAAATCCATTCCTCTTTCCGACTTCCTGACACCAATTACACATTTCTTCTCTACTTTTGAATATTATAAAATAAATAGTTTTATGTTGGTAGACAATTTTAAACATTGCTCAGTCAAATAGATGAAAATAAATGCAATTAAATTTTACCTCGTAAGTTGTAAATTCATTTGTGTAATCCATCACACAATCGAGCCAATCACGCTGCATTCAGTCGAAGCATCGTCCTGCATGATCAAATAATAATTTTAAACCCTAATCATAATTAATCAAACCAAAAAAAAAAGAATAAACATTCTGTTCGGCCACTTAGGGCCCAACAGAAGATTAAATAATAATTTTAAACCCTAATCATAATTAATCAAACCAAAAAAAAGAAAGAATAAACATTATGTTCGGCCACTCAGGGCCGAACATAAATCTTATGTTCGGCCCTGTGTGGCCGAACATAAATCTTATGTTCGGCCACACAGGGCCGAACAGAAGAAATCCTTCTTCCGAATAGAAGAAAGAGAAGAAGATTTCTTCTGTTCGGCACTAGTGGGCCGAACATATTTAAGTTGTTCGGCCCTGTATGGCTGAACAGAGCTAACCTGTTCGGCCATACAGGGCCGAACAACGCACGAACTAGGAAAAAAAATTGAGACGGAGATATAAATTAACATTTGCGACCATAGCACCTTCATAAATTATTAATGCATGTCCATTGCTTGATTTAAGGTTGAAATTGCTTCAATCAACGATCCAATGTTGATCCGAAGTGAGGGAGGCGGAAGGACGGTCGCAGGGGGCTGTTTAGGAGGGGGGCTCAGAGGGGCTACTTGGGATGAGGGGAGGGGGAGGGGGGCTGTTTAGTAAGAGGGGGATTTTTTCTGAAATTTTAAGAATAAATATGCCATTTTTATAATATAACGTGGGGGCTCCTCAGTAAAAGATGCGGGCCAAATAGAATTTCCCCTCATGGTCACCTCCTTGGAAGAGTGGGCGATGGTGGGATGGGTATTTTCGCCATTTTAGAGAAACATTCTGGGGTAGTGTTTGGGGCCGCATAATAATTGCTGGGGGCCGGTGGGCGAGGGGACCGCGGGAGAGCGTAGGGCGGGGACCGCGCCAGCGCTCGTGCAGTGGCCCTGTAGCGCTAGCTACGGAAGGAGACAACGTCATGCCACGTGGATACACTGGACCATAAAAGGTGGGGACCATGTTGGCACCGGAGCCGGGGTTGAATTTATGCTTTTATATTACGAAACAATATAAAAGAATACAACTTTAAGCAACAACAAAGAGAGAATAATTTGGTTAGAGATATCTTGGGTGTAAATTTTTTTCAAGAGCATTTGAAGAATGAAATTAAAATTGTCCAAATCCAACCACAAGCAAATTAGGTCAAGGTCGAGCATGACATAAAATTAATTTTAAATAATCAAATTTGAATAGAAATCAGGCTGGATTGAACTTATATTTGAGCCAAAATATTTTTTTTTATTTTTGAATACTTAAAAAATATTAATAAAATTTAAAAGAGTCAGCTTAACTTGGATTTTTATTTTAAAACTTTTAATTTCATTAAAGTGACTGATTATTCTTAAGTTTGAAAATTATAGTTTTTATGATGTATATAAATGCAGAACCGAAGGTATCATAAATAAGAAATCATTAAAATAAATAATAATATAAAAATAAATAATTTAAAAATAATTATATGAAAATTATTTGTAATTTTAGTGTCGAGTTAGTCATGAGTAAAGCATAATGAAGAAAGCATATTTATATAGTTGACCCATATAGTTAAAAAGGCTCAGATGAGTTGAGTTGAGTTAAATTGAATCGAGTATAATAAGATGAAAATAGATGAAAGAAATATAAGTTAAAAAAGAATAAAATAATTTTAAAAAGAGTTCATCGATTAATTAGTAAAGATATATGGAGTGAAGGCAGAGAATTTAAATTTTTTTATCATGTTAAATTAGATTTAAATCAAATCATATCTATTTTTTTAAACAAAGTTAAAGACGGATGATATATGAGCCGTGCTACCCTAGATCACATTGAAAAATATAAATTGCAGTTTCAATCTAAAATTTAAATTGAATTCAACTTTTACACCAAACTCAATCAATAGGCCTTCAAATATCTAAGCTTTCCCAAACCAGCTTCTAAGTCAAAATTACCGCGCCATATCCCCCAACGCGTCTCCATTTCACCGCTCCATCCCACGTTCGTGGTCCTCTCTGGTCCCCTCCTCCCGCCACGCGTCGGGAGTATGTCTATCCCGTCCCCGGCATCGCGATCCGGTGAACTGCCGCGCATTGCCTCTCGTCCCCACCTCATCTTCAAAGAAGCGCTTCCGGGCAACATCCACCGTCCGAGATCAGGCGGCGGGAATAGAAATTTGGAGGTGGTTTTCGGAACCTCCACCCAACTGAATTGTAGTTATCACTTTGATCAATATTTTGAATTTGACAATCACTTGACAGAAAACAAAAAAAAAAAAAAAAACAAATCACTCAATATATATTAAATGGACGGCAGCAAACCAATGGCACGGTAACAAATGGTCCCGAGATCGGTCCGCCCTTTTGAAGGGTAGGGCTTATGGTCGCCATATATAGCGACTTCCCCCGTCGCCGTCGTCGTCGTCGTCGTCGTCGTCAGCAGCTTTCGGATTTTCGACGCGCTCTCGTTCTTTCTATCTGTAGCTAGATAAGAAGAGGGAGAAAGGGAGTGGTGGGTGGGTTAACGTGAGTCGGGGCACAGGGGGTTGGATGAGGGTGGGCAGGTGAGCGGATGGCGTTCCACGACCACCTGTCGCACGAGATGGGGCTGCCGCAGTACACGGAGCAGCATTTGGGGGAGGGACGAGCGGTGCTCAGAACCATGAACCAGCATGGAGGCCAGCCCTCCTCCTCCTCCTCCTCTGACGCCAAGGACGGAAATGACTTCCACCGACTCATGGCGGAGGCCGCCGGGAAGCCGCCACTCGCCGCCGGCGGAGGAGGGCCGACGTGGCTCAACAGCGCAATTCTCCGGCAGCAGGGCCACCACTACGTGGACGGGAGCTTCCTCCACCTCCAAACCACCTCCGACTCGTCGGCGTCGCCTGCGGGCGGCGGTGGCGGGGGGCAGTGGCTGTCGCGGTCGGCGATCCTTCAGCGGAGCGCGAGCGACGACGAAGTGCCGGTGTCCAGCGACTCGATGATCGCCGCAGCGATCTCGGCCAACGCAGGGGGGAGCGGCCAGCAGGCCCACGGGGCAGGGGGAGTGGGGGAAGGGGAGGCGGGCTTTCAGGGGGCCGGCGGCGGTTCGGGAGAGCAAGCGGGAGAGGGTTCATGGCAGAACGCGAGGCACAAGGCAGAGATACTGGCGCATCCGCTGTACGAGCAGCTGCTGTCGGCGCACGTGGCGTGCCTCCGGATCGCGACGCCGGTGGACCAGCTGCCACGGATCGACGCTCGGCTGGCCCAATCTCAGCACGTGGTGGCCAAGTACTCGGTGCTCGGACACGGCAACCAGATGCCCGGCGACGACAAGGAGCTCGATCAGTTCATGGTAATTTCCTTCTTCCTATCTTGTTCTCATCGTCTTCTCTGCTTTCTAATTTTTCTTTGTTTCTTTCTCAATCCTTCTCTCTTTCTTGACGTTTCTCTGAAGAAATTTAATGTTTATATAATGTCAACTCTTTATAAGCGGTTATTTTGTTGTTTTCTCGGCGTAGAAGTGATTTGGGATTGACAACAGTTCGAAAGATCTGGTTTTTAATTGTCGGAAGCATTTAATGAAGAAGAAAAATATAGGTTTTCAATTGCAAGTACTACAGGATTGCTAAATACCACGGATGAGAGGAGAACAACAGTCTTACTATTTTTTTAACATAATAAAATAAAAATAAAAACAAAAGCTTTGGATCTTATCACAACACAAGAATATTAGAAATACCGATTTTTGAGCTATCTATTAAAGGGAGATTTTGCTGCTTATATATTCTGATATTTTTGCTTAATGCTCAACTCTCCATGAGAGACATGGACTTAGCTCAGTTCTCCATAAGAGACATGACTCTTCTGTTTGGTCTAGCTTCTAAATTTGTTTAATGTTAAGAGCATCCATCACACATGTATCATGCATGAGATATAGGAGCAAAGTCACCAAAACAACTCAGTTTTCTTTCATCACGACTGCAAGTTTGCATCAGTAGGTTGGTGTCGGCATTTTTCATCTGATTGAAGTTTCATCTGGTTTATAATTTTACATATTATGGAGAAGTATGCAAAGAAACAGATAAATTGACCTCACTCTCCTGGTGAATCATTCTGAAGACACTTATTTAACAATCTGCACTCTGTATCCTTTTTTGACCTTTCTTTGGATCCCGTGTTGAACGAATCTTTTACTTGCCAAAACTAGATCAACAATTTTACTTCTAATAAAGTGACTGTATGATGGCTGTTTTAAATTTGTCATTAATAACCTTTTCTTTAATTCTTCATCCCTCTATATATCTTTTGATGCAATGGGTTCATTCTACAAGGAAAGAATTTTGTCCTCTGTTCTATTCAGCGGGATATCAGTTCACTTAGGATGTCAGGGAGTTTGTCTCTTCACATATTGCATGTATACCAGGCAGGAATTCCCAACCATATGTAGCTAAAATTTGTTAAGTTTAGGATCAAAAGCAGTGGCAGAAATAATACTCATCCTCTTGTCAATGATAAGTGCATGGGTTTCTTTTGTAAATCGCATCACTTTAACTCTCCTCGATTATTTGCAAGGATGTTGTTGTCCAGCCATTGCTGACTGTCCCCCATTCACTTGTGTTTTAGGGGTTCTCCTACAGTTGTATTGCTTTACATGGAAGACATAATTGCATCTAATAATAATTGAAATGCCCATGTTATTCTTAGAACCTTCGTCCCTGAACCTTGTAGAAGATCTTGTAACACTAGAATATCTTAGAGGCAGTCAAATCTTTCACTTCAGTCCTGGCATGTGCAATGTGATACACTTCAGACACAACCTTTACCACTCAACCAGTTACTTCTCCATGATGTAGGCCTTTAAGTTTACCACTGAAGCTAGAAATTCTCTGTGCTGCCCCTCCTGCCAACATCACATTGGTTGTGTTATTCTATGTTTCCATTATTTGTGTGGAAAGTCGGCAATTTTTTCCCTATTCTCAGCTAGTATTACATTGACCTAGCACACTTCATCCTACTGCTGGATCATGCTTTCTCTGCTATATTAAAGGCTTAGTAAGACAAAGACTCGTCCTGTTCTGTTCTTCCTGAAGACTTTATTAGTTCGGTGATGGTATATTGCATGGTCTGGTCACCTCCCTTATTTTTTGAAAACCACAGTCAAACAATAATTGCTCATGGTGTGGCAAAGGTGTACTGATAAACCATGGCAACCGTCTGTTATGAGCTTGCATGTCCTTTTACTTGCTAGAGGAAAGGGAGTACATATTAGCAATACAATATTTTAATGGAAAAAGAATCCATAGGCTTCATATATATGGTGGTTTGGTCTCGTAATTCTGTTTCATAACAGAACATAAAACATAGCTTATGAGGACTCTAGACTCTTGAACAGCCGAAGAAAAATCGTTGAGCACCAACTTGATGTTTTTGAAGAACTTTGTAATTACTGAGCACTAACTTTGAGCTTCATTGATCTTGGGGATTTGAATTGGTTGACATGGTGTTCACCTAAGCCAACTTGAAAGGCTTGTACCTGATCTAAATGGGGCTTAGCGATCTTAGCTTAGGATCAGTCTAACAATCTAATGTGGCTGAAGTCTAACCTGTCTTTGCACAAATTTATATGCTTGAGCTGGACCGACCCAATTAGGTTATTGTAACACAGTAATTCGATTGCTTATTGAATAGTTAACTTGTATGGAAATGTCAGATATGTCCATGTATGTTTACGTTTCTGTTTTAATGAAATGGTTTCTTTTTGGGAAAGGAGGCCCAAAAGGACCATCTAAATTTATTAAAAAAGAAGCACAAAGCTCTCCAGCTCAAGGAGCAGAATAAAATCAACAAAAAAAAAGGGAAAAAAGAAAAGAAGAGAGAAAAAGTGTAGGAGAGCCTAATAAGGCCAGCTAGCCCAAATAACACAAAACAACCCCAGCCCAACATGAGCTCAAAATTCAAGACCCAAATGAATTCAGGTAGCTTCAGCTGGCCCTCTTTACAATGCCTACCTTGTACAAACTTCATGCCATCTTCCAATTCCTTTGCCTTTCATCCATGCATGTCTCTACTATAGTCATCATTGCCACCACTCGCCATCGCTGCCATCTTTGCCACCGCTTCTAACCTTCTTCCTCAGACATAGCTTCATTATATTGAGACTGGGAAACTACAGTCATACCTCCATGCTGCCTCCTTGTGTTGGGTCTTAGATCCTTTGTTTTAGAAAGGGCAACTAATTCACTTCTCTTACGTCACACTTGGTTCTTTTGTTGCACCAACTCTGCCACACGTTTGCACCTCTCGAGAGATTGAGCTTAGATCCACTCAGGCCCTCTGCATTGTTAGCTTCACCGCACTTCCACGCTTGGTATGAACAAATGGGCCTTTTAGTATTCGCGATAAACATGTTATGAGGTTAGTTTTGATTGGCGCATTTACTTGTTTTATGCGTAAAATCAATAATTTTTTGTATGGTTAGGTTATAAATTACTTGAATTTGGAATATTTGTAAGTGTGGGTATCATCTCGAGTAAGAGATCAAAGGAGTAAAGATTGCCAAGTTTAGGCTCTAAAATCACCTAGAAGGTCAACTGCAAATTCATAAATATTATATCCGGATGAAAATTTTCTTGTTTAGGTAGCTATTTCCATATAAACAAAGTTGCAAATCCAATGATGAAAAATAAAGTTGCAAATCTTTTATATCTATCTCATTGCATTGAACTTGAGCTTGGTTATTAATGAAATGAGCAATTGAGTACGTGCAATGCATGTATCAAGGAGAAACAAAAATAAAATTTTGAATTACATTATATGCCAACTATATATATTTCTTAAATAAAAATCAAATTATATGAATTACTATGAAAGAGACTTGAGGAAAAAAATTACTAGATGGAGATGGAAGATCCTAAATTAAATAATTCTATCAATGCAAAATTTCAATTTAAAATTTTAATTGATTTAGAAAATTTAATTGGTTCGTGATCAGAGCAAGCAATCAAGAATGGGAAAAAGAAGATAAAGGAAAGAGATCTAGTATGCCACCGAGTTTATTTTCTCAAAAAAAGGCCTCTGTTGTCTAGCTAGACTTCCATTTTAGCTAGGATTTATTAAAGAGCAGCATGCATTTTTAAAAGACGAAGGGCATTCTTGTTTGGAAAATTGACAGATGAAATCTAAAGGGAAATACGGTCAAATTCAAAGCTATCATTATTTAATATGGTATTAATTAAGAATTATGATACTTTCTAGGGCTTTGCTCTTATGATTGATTGTTTCAAATCATTTATAAACTTACTAATATATTTCTTACTTTTGGTCAGACACACTATGTCCTGCTACTTTGTTCGTTCAAAGAACAACTACAACAGCATGTGCGTGTTCATGCAATGGAAGCAGTGATGGCTTGCTGGGAGCTTGAACAGTCTTTACAAAGCCTCACAGGTGATTTTCATGTTTTATTTTATGAATGTGGTTAAGCTCAATAAATGCAACACTTGTGTAATAGATGTAAAACTTATTAATCTAAATACAACAAAGATTCAAGTATTGCATCCCATGCATTTGCTAATCATAGGTTGATATGACTCACTACCATGTATATCATGCATAGCATGCCATGTTGATCATGAATTTGGGGTCTCATTTCAAAGTATATGCCTTGCTATTGCTTGGTGCTAGTTTATAGAGCTTATCAAGCCTAGTCCAATCTCAAAGAGCCAATCCTATGCGCACCCACTAGGCTTGAATTTCTTTTCTTCCTTTATATAAAATCTAATTTAAGGTAAGGTTTTTTTAATGCCTAAGCTTGTAAAATTTTGGGTTAGGTTGGGTAGGTCACTCGGCCCTTGATTCACATTAATACATGTATATATATTATGTTTGTTAATTTTTAATTTTTTAGGCTTGACCTAACTTTTAGATCAGCCCATCTCACAATCCTATTTTTAGTATCCAAGCTTGTGAAATTTTGGGCTGAATTGAGCAAGGTAGGTCGCTTAGCTAGTGATTAGCTCTACTTGCAACTATCCAAGATCTTACCCAAAAAGCTAGTCAGAAAGTGTTATTTAGGTTTCTTGGTCATGTATTAGTATTCAAGACCTCTTGAGTATACAATCAACATGGGACTCAATATGCATCGGCACGAACTCTCATATCATTCTGTTTGGGCCCTGGCATCATCATGAGACTAAAGATCTAAATTCAATCAACTTTATTGTCAGACATCATGCTTGGCCATGATACTGTACTATATTGCAAGTCCAATCTTACGGCTAGATTATTAATGCATCTATCATTTATATACTAAATATATTGATCTTCTTTAATGATCATATTGGTTATTATTTCTTAGTCTCAAACTTCATCAATAATTACTTAAAAAAGAGAGTTTGAGGGCTTCTTTTATGGCAGTTAAACAGAGTGAAGAATCTTTTTTCCCCTTTTCTCCAAATTACTAGTAACTGAAAATGCCTACATATTCATAATGGTTATATAGATAAACTGCTCATTCTGATTCCGAATCTTCTCTGTTTGCTTGCATCATAAATACTTACAGATAGTTTTGCCCCTAACCTAGTTTATGAAGCCTTCTTTAGCTGTCATTTGTAGATTGACAGAACCTTAGTGACTACAAGTTATGCAAACGTTTTTAGTACAATGTATTTTTCTTAGCTTTCCTATTGATAGAACCTTGGTGACTACAAGTTATGCAAAACATGTCTATATCATTTGTGGCAAGTAAAATATCATCCATATACAAAACCAAAAAAATGTATTTACTTTCACTGAACTTGTGATACACATAATCAGCAACTGCATTCACCTCAAAATTGAATAAGAGAATCACTTGATGAAATTTATGGTACCATTGACGAGAAGCTTGCTTTAACCCATAAATGGATTTTGTTAATTTGCAAATCATTTTCTTTGGGTTTCCTAACACAAAGTTTTTTGATTGCACTATATAAATTGTTTCATCAATGTCTTCATTGAGAAACATTGTCTTGACATCCATTTGATGGAGCTCCATATCATATTGTGCAACAAGAGCCATGATTGTTCTAAAAGAATCCTTCGATAAAACTGAAAAAAAAGGTCTCTTTAAAGTCAATCCCTTCCTTTTGAATAGCCTTTAGCCACAAGACAAGCTTTATACCTCTCCACATTATCCTTTGAATTTCGTTTGATCTTAAAAATTTATTTGCAACCAATGGGTTTACACCTTCTGGTAATAAGACAAGTTTCCACGCCTTATTATCTTGCATAGACTTAAACTCTTCTTTCATTGTTTCAATCCACTTTTCTAAGTTGGAATCTTGTATGGCTTGAAGGAAGTTGACAGGATCATCTTCCATCATGCCATTATTTTCCTTATATTTCTAAAGAAATACTATATAGTCACCTGGAATAGCATTCCTTCTTTCTCTAATGGATCACCGCAAAGGCACTTGTTCTTAATGCACTTATTCTTAAAGTTGTTGAGTTTGTACCTTTGAGGTTTGAATAATAATTTTTTGTTGTTCTGGAATTGCAACTTGATCAATGACAGGATCAAAAACTTGATCATTGTCAAGTAATTATAGGAATATGAATTAACTCCTCTTCAATAAGAGTAGTAGGATCCAATTTCTCTTCAAAGACAAAGCCTCTAATCTTATTTCTTTTCCAAACTCAATATCCTCAAAGAACATTGTGGTTTCCATCTTAAAAATTGTTTTGATTTGGGATCATAAAACTTGTAGCCCTTGGATCGCTAGAATACCCAACAAAGTAGCTATTTGTTGTCCTGGAGTCCAATTTCTTTTCATATGGCCTATAAGGCCTTGCCTCAGCTGGACATCCCCAAACATGAAAATGTTCAAAGCTTATAAGGCGTTTTGACAGCTGCTTTAGTTGGTACTCTGTTCAGAATGTAGGCTGCTGTCTTTAGTGCTTTTCCCTAAAGTGACTTTGGTAAGGTTGAATGACTAATGATACTACTTACCATATCTCTAAGAGTGTATTTCGTCTTTTAGCTACACCATTCATACTAGGTGACCCTGGCATGGTGTATTATGGGACAATCCCGCATTCCTCTAAGTATTTAGCAAAAGGTTTCTGACGTTATTCATTGAACCGTCATATCTACCATAGTATTCACCATTACGGTTAGATCTGACTCCTTTAATCCTTTTGTTGAGTTGAAGCTCAACTTCAACTTTAAATGATTTGAACACATTCAAAACTTGGGACTTTTCATGAATAAGAAATAGGTATACATATCTAGAATAATCGTCTATGAATGATACAAAATATTGTTGACCATTCCAAGAAGGTATAGAAAATGGTCGTGTGTATCAACTCTAGGACTTTCATAGTTTTATATGCACCCAATTTCTTTATTTTGATCTGTTTGTCCTTAATGCAATTAATACAGACATTGAAGTCTGTAAAATTGAGGAAATCCAAAATTCTATTTGACACAAGTCGTTTAACTTTATTGCTAGAGATGCGACCTAATCGCTTGTGCCATAATATTCCTGAATTTTTATTGCAAATTTTACGTTTAATACCTCATGATTCCATATCCAGGGTTTCATTATAAGAAACAACAGTATAAAACAAATATAGATTGTCATACACCATAAGAGAACTAGTTTCAATAATATTTGAATTTAAAGAAAGACTAAACTGACTATTTCCAAATGAACAATAATATCCTAATTTGTCCAAAGCTAAAATAGAAATCAAATTCCATCTAAATGATGGTACTACAAAAGTGTCTTTCAAATCAGAACTTAATAACAATATAAAATGCCCAATTGCTTTCATATCTACCGACTTGTCATCTCCCACATAAATGCATCTTTCAGCATTAGTTGGTCTTCAATAACTCAGGCAACCCTGCATTGAAACACTGATGTTAGTAGTAGCACCAAAATCTAACCACCAAGTATTTTTAGGTACCGAAGTTATATTCGCATCAAAACTGATCAAATTAAGAAATGTACCTTTCTTTTCATGCCATGCATGATACTTGGAACATTTCTTCTATGTCCAGACTTATTGCAGAAGAAATAACTGTCCTTATCCTAATTTTGTTTCTTACCCTTAGCAGCCCCATTTTTTCTTTTCTTGCCTTTATCCTTGCCCTTTCTTTAGAGGTGCTTGTCAAGTGAGCACTTTCAGTATTCTCTTGCTTCAATCTCTCTTCCTCTTGCACATAGTATGAAATGAGCTCATTAAGAATCCATTCTCCTTCTGGCAGTTGTAACTAACCTTAAATTGACTAAACTGGTTAGGAAGAGAGATCAGTATCAAATGCACAAGCAAGTCCTCTGACATTTCAAGCTTTAGTGCCTTTAGCTTTGAAGCAAGATGAGCATTTCGATAATGTGCTCCCTTATGTTTTCTTTGCCCTTATACTTCATGAAAATTAAGCTTTTCAAGATTGTGCTTGTTTCTGCCTTATCGCTTTTTGCAAAGTATTTCTCAATTTCACAAGAAAATCCTTGGCACTAGTAATTTCTTCGGATACCGTACCTCTAAAAGCTTCAGGTATGCCGCGCTTGATGATCATGAGACTCATGCGGTTAGAGCGATTCCACTTCTCATATCTGTTCCTTTCATCAGATGTACTAGATGCTGTAGGAGGAGTGGATTGCTCAATCATTAGTGCAAGGTCTAGATCTATGTAGCCAAGAACAATGAGAATATTCTCCTTCTAGTCCTTAAAGTTAGCGTCATTAAGGACCGGCACCGAATTGAGGTTAGTAGAATAGTAGCAACATTAGCTGTAAAGAAAATAAAAGCAATACATAAATAACATGCTCATATAAATAATTAATACCAAATATCAACAAATTCAAATAATGGTAAATCCCATCTCAAGATACCCAGTGCAACATTAATATCAAGTCTTTGGATAGTAATATTAACTGCTAGTGGTACTCTTGTTGTAATGATCAAACACTAACAATAATGCATGTTAATAATAAATCTATCTTCGAATCAATTTATTACTCACATGTAAATCTTATAACTGTTATGTGTTTACCATCACAAGTATGTGCAGTTCGGCCAAGCATTAACCTTCTTTTGGGCCAACTAATATCCGTATAAAATATATACATACACATCCAACATCCTTCATGAACTAACTACTGTCACTTTAGCGTTATCTTGTTTCAATTAGTTCAATTTAGAACGATGAATAAATTTATTGTGCATAAAAATACATTAATTTGAATTTGATTGAACTTTTAAAAAAATAATGATATGTCATTTTTTTGTGGTTGTCTTCTATCTATCTTTGCATAAGTTGGTTCCAACTCATATCAAAAATAAAACTTATCTATTTCAAAGCTATCTTTATAACAGAAAAGTTAATTTTGAGCCAATAAATAAGGCTTTGCTTTTGGAACCATGGAACAGCGTGGGAGGAGGTTGCCCTTACGAAACCAGGATCCATTGAAACGTCCCATGAAGTTGTCCCATTTTTTCCTCAATCCCATGTTAGGCGTTGGAAGCCCGAAAATGATGCCTCACAATAGACCATCAAGCCCCTTTTACACAAGTCCAAGATCTCATGCATTAAATGCTAGAATTCCACTCTGTTATACCCCTTACATAAGTCCAAGGAGGCAATGCGTTCAAAGGATTCGGTTCCCAACGGCCTCCCTTTTTTTTTTATGCCCCAATGGACGCCCCATGCGATGGAATTATGAAATTCCAGGATTTCCATTGAACTTCACGCTGTGATATCCCACCAGCGATATAACCACAATTTTCGTGGAACAGAGCCATGGAACCCCACGCGACAGGTGAGGTGGAAGAGATTACTTGCAGACTCTGAAAACCTCCCGACATTCTTTCCTATCCAATTGTTGCCATCGGGATCTATCCTCGACTCGGACGCGATCGGTCTCCTGGTCTGGGCTTCCACCTGGGCGGACCTGCACAGAAGTCCGCGCGAGAGGCGTTGGGGGTGGCCCTCCGCGAAAGACCCTCCGACGCTCAAGTCAGTAGGGATCGGTGATCAACAGAAAATGGGAGAGGGATCTCTCCGGGGAGTCTTTCCAGGGGTGGCCGATCGGGAGCTCTAGGGGAGCACCGACGAGCAGTGGGGGAGAGTGAGAGAGTGAGAGTGAGCCAGGGGCTGTGAGCGCATACCTGAGAGAATATGGGGGTGTCGTATTTATAGGCAATCACCTGGATCTTGAGCGCCTTCTGGAAGGTTCGAAGGTTATTAGGATACGGGGATAAATCGAATCAGGCCGTTGTGGGGCCGGTGGGATCCGTATCTTGTTCCTTAAGGGATCGACGGCTAGGAGAGCTCCTTGATGGCCTGAGATCTGATAGATGCGCAGGTCCCAGGTAGCTATATAGGTCCTAGATCACTCTTTAACATAATTCTTTGCCTGGGATTCTGTTACGATAGGTCTAGGCTCTCCCGCGTCAGGTTCCACGGAGGTGAGTATCGAATCATGGATCGCTCAGGGAGGCCGAGCTATGGGAGCTCGGAGAGGTTGAGCTATAGGTAGTTCGGGGAAAACGAGCTGTGGGAAGCTCGGGGAAGCCGAGCCATGGGAGGCACGAGGGAGCCGAGCTATGGGAGCTCGGATAAGCCGAGCTATGGAAGCTCGGGGAAGCTGAGCTATGGAAGCCCGGAGGAAGCCGAGCTATGGAAGCTCGGGGAAGCCGAGCTATGGAAGCCCAGAGAAAGCCGAGCTATGGGAAGCTCGGGGAAGCCGAGCCATGGAAGCTCGGGGAAAGCCGAACCATGGGAGGCTCGGGGAAAACGAGCTACTGGAAGCTCGGGGAAGCCGAGCCATGGAAGCTCGGGGAAAGCCGAACCATGGGAGGCTCAGGGAAAACGAGCTACAGAAAGCTCGGGGAAGCCGAGCTATGGAAGCCCGGAGAAGGCCGAGCTATGGGAAACTCGGGGAAAGCCGAACCATGGGAGGCTCGGGAAAATGAGCTACAGGAAGCTCGGGGAAGCTGAGCTATGGAAGCCCGGAGAAGGCCGAGCTATGGGAAGCTCGGGGAAGCCGAGCTATGGAAGCCCGGAGGAAGCCGAGCTATGGGAAGCTCGGGGAAGGCCGAGCTATGGGAAACTCGGGGAAAGCCGAACCATGGGAGGCTCGGGGAAAACGAGCTACAGGAAGCTTGGGGAAGCCGAGCTATGGAAGCCCGGAGAAGGCCGAGCTATGGGAAGCTCGGGGTGTTGGGAATTGTATCCTAAAGCCAATCATTTGATGATTGTGCTGATGTAAATTGTATATAAATTGATATATTAATAAAAGTTATTTGGCAGTTTATTCATTACAAGAACATCTTCTTAATACTCCTGAAAGTAATGAAGCCCTTAGGATCTTCCTCACGATAAAGGAGGATTTATCTTAGAAGGTCCTTAAAAGAGTTCGCGACCAAATGATATACTATGACAGGGCCATAGTACTATCAATTATAGGACGTTGTATATCATATTTGTTGGTTATCCTCTTAACCAAGGAGTGTAGAGACACTGGTATGACATACAGGTGAAAGTGTAGGAGTACATTTCACCGAACGTGACTCATTTTCGGATACTCTGCTGTCAAGAGTTAATCCGAGAAGATATAGGTATAAGTATCCTTCAGACCTGAAGATCACAACCAGTGGCTTACAAGCAACTCATTGTACTTAGGTGCCGGACCACCTGGATTTCTAATCCAGCTACGAAAGGTTACTGGGTGCAGTCAAGTACTTGTGGTAGTCAGTTGTGGATCAAGATGGAATTTGACCTATCCCATTAAAAGGAGAAATGCTTGTGTTTCAATTTAGCAAGACCTTGGCCAAGGCACTTCATGTGAAAGTCACATGATCACTAAAGTTGAAATCACTTTATGGATTTGCTATTTAGAGTTGACAGGCTCTTAAGCCATCCTTAGCATTTGTGGTCAAGAGGATGAATTATACGGTAACTGTTTCTTAGGGTTCTTGGAGTTTGCTCGGCAACTCTTCGACCTATCCGGACGTCGGGTTCCATTGCTAGATGGGCACATCGATTAGTATAGAAAGTTGTTTCTATGCTACCGGCTTAGGTTCGAACCTAGAGAGTCACACGCATAGAAGTTTCCTAGGATGATCTATTTGCTGATCAACGATTGAGAATCGTATATGATTTAATTAATCAATTTGATTGATTGAATTATCTCAATTGGGTTAAGTACAATTGAATAAGATTCAATTTGGTTTAAGTCTATTAGAAGGACAAGTCAATTTCAAATATTGATTTGAAATTAGACTTGATTTGAATTTAAATAGATTCAGGACTAGCCAAATTTGATTTGGGCTTGGACCATGATCTATGTGGGTTAAGTCAAATAAATTCAGATCAGAACCCAAACCTCTCGAATATGGATCTCATATGATGAGATGGCTAAAATCTCATCTCATGAGATAGAATTTAATGCATGACATTTATTTACCGAACGTCGGATTTATCCCTCGTCTCTTTGGTTTTCTCCGAACGACGGAACTAAACCAAACGCCGCGACTCCTTGGTTTTCTCCGAACGTCGGAATTAAACCAAGCGCGCGCCTTCGGCGTCTCTTCGCTTTTGCCAAACGACGGATTCTTAAATGTCAGAATTAAATGTCAAGGCTAAATCTAGACTATAAATAGAGGGCATTCCCTCACCAGAGAACACAGAACAAAAATAGAACAACAATACACGATTTGTCGTGGATTGTAATTCTAAATTGTCGTGGATTGTAATTCTAAAATGTTAGAATAGAAAATCCTGGTGATTCTGGTGTTAGCGGAAGCCTGGTGGATCTTGGAGGAAGATTCAAGTGAGAGGATTCAAGATCAGCAAAGCTATTTTTCCGCGAGCTAGCACTCCCGGAAATCTGATCATTCGGGGCTTCGCGTGGACGATACTAGAGGCCGGACGATTGAACGGCTGCAGAGCAATAAGGATTTACCTACTGTTCTTAAGGTAAGTGATTTGATCCCTAGATCTTAAGGCAGGCTTCAAGATAATAGTGTGACTAGTCATCTTGAAGATCAAGATATGATCTTGATGTTTTTATATGCATATTTTAGATCAAACGACCCTGAATATATAGGCAAAGATATGATCTTGATGCATATTAGATAGATTAATATGTAATCTTTTAATTTCCGCAATGATAATAGTTATCAATTTTTAAAATATGCATGCCTCGGAGACTATTTCTCCCTACAAATGGTATCAGAGCCATGGTTTCGTTAATGATCTAATTTATTGCATGTAAATTAATATTCTCATTAATTGTGTAATTATGGCTAAAACTTATCACAAGGCCATATGGTCACAGGTGGATTGAAAATCCGAATTACCCATTCAATGAGGTATTCTGTGACATATTGCCGTGCGATTGTTTTATCGTTGATGCTTTGTTTAAAGAAAATTTAAATTGTGCTTTGGCATCAAAACATAGATTACACACACTCTCAAAAGATATTTTATATTTGATACATATTGATGTTGTATAAAACCATAATATTTGCATGTTTAGTATAAAAACATAGATATGATATATGATGGCATGATGTCTATGTTATAAAACATACAAATATTTATGAGAGTTTTATTTGAATGTCAAATATTAGTTCATAATTTTTTTTAGATATGATCTAAATATAGGAATTATGAGTAGTAACATTATGCTTGATTGAAATATATGACATGTTAACATGAAATATATTTAATCATTTGGGTTAGCTAAATCGGGTCCATAAAGGGTTAGACTCTAAGGTTTAAATCAACTGGACTAAAAGAGTATTTGTTCAAATCTAATTAGATTAGGTTAAGAATGCTCTAAATCAAACAATAGTTGTAGTTGATCAAGTCCTTCTCTTTGATTAAACCAAATGGAAGTAGATTAGGCTCCGTGGTTGAGCATGAATCTATTAGATGGTCAAATCAGAATTGGTTAACCATATGATGTCAAGGTGGGATGGCAAGTTGCTCTAGGATCAACGATCGAATGGTTTTTAATTGGGAGCTACTCGTATTGATGCGTCTTTAACGAGTTAATGGCATATCCCTCCCATCGATCTCTCTCACCTGGTCATTGTGGTGAACCATTTATGATTCAGATCATTTACCTGATTCGGGTTGACCCATGCCTGTAAGGATATCAGTATGACTGATTTAGGTGCCACTTAACCTGACTTAATCTTGTTTCATTCTACCGATTTCATAGATTCAGTGGGAGAACTTGATTAGTCAATTTATCTTCATATTATTAAAATCCTCTAAAATTATTAGGTCCTTAAAATGAAATAGTTATATGATAACTAGATCATAGCCTCCCATTAAGGTGGGTGATAATGAGTCCGATGTCTTGATAATCATTGGAGGCACTCCATGCCTGGTGCTTGTCAACCATCGGAATTATCATTCATTATATGATAAGTCAGCGTAACTATTAAATAAACAGTCAGGTGAGCCGAGCTTCACTCGGGCTTGGTTGTCTATTGATAGGTTACACTGATTATATCATTTAATGGTTGGACCTAACCAGAACTTTCAGTGGAGGCACTTCATGCCTGCTGAAGAGGTACATGGGGCAAAACTGAACACTAAGAATTGTTTGGGAAACAATTGGTTTTGAACCTACTCTTAGATGCATATGGGTTAGCCAAGCTTCACTTGGGCCTGTATGTAGTTTATGTAGATCTTAGTGCCCGCTAAAGAATTAAGAATAATTCTTCGAATTGGGGTGTAGAGGCTGCCAATTTGAACAAAATAGTGGGAGAATCTTTAGACTAAAGTCCAAGTCTTTAGACTGAATCAATTTATATACTAATAAACTTTAGTTTTTCCTTATGCAGAACATGGCCACTAATTTATCATTAAGGTCCCTATTGGATAGTGACAAATTGAATGGTTCCAATTTCAATAGCTGGTTCAGAAAACTTAAGATCGTCCTTGAGCATGAGAGGATTCTATATATTCTGAATAATCCTGCACCAAAGATACCTGATGCAAACACCCAAAGTTCTGAGAGAGACACTTATCAGAAGTGGCTCAATGATAGAACTAGCGTGCGTTGTATCATGTTAGCAGCAATGAACGATGAATTCGGTCGCCGGTTCGAGAATGCTCAGCCAGAAGAAATCATTCAAGCGTTGAATGAATCTTTCGGCACACCCGACGATGTTGAAAGGCACAAGACTAGTTGTGCTATTTTCAATGCTCGAATGAGAGATGGATCTCCTGTCACTGATCATGTATTGTACATGATCGAGAAGATAGAACTCCTAAGCAAGCTCGGCTTTCCCTTACATGAGCAGTTGGGAAAAGATGCGATCCTGAATTCCTTGCCTCCATCCTTCCGACCTTTCCTTACTCATTTTCGAATGACAAAGCCTGCAGTCAACTACCACGGTTTGTTGGGGTTGTTACAGAACTTTGAGAAGGATAACCAGCTCTCTAAGGGTTTGGTTAATGTGGTTGAAGGATCTAAGGTAGGGCGTAAACCCTTTGGGAAAGGGAAGAAGAAAAAGAATAATAAAAGGGTGCAACATGCTAGGACATCTATAAGGGGTCAGATGCAGAAGAAGAAAGTTGATAAAAGTCAAGCTGAATGCTTTCACTGCAAGATGCAAGGGCACTGGAAGAGGAACTGTCCTCTTTACATTGCCACACTTGATCCAAACAGGCCAAAGAAGAAAAAGGAGCAAGATGTTGCTCAACAAGGTATTTATATGATAACACCTTGTAATTTTTCTATATATGATAATCAGACCTGGGTATTGGATACCGGGAGTCCTTTTAACATTTGCAATTCATTGCAGGGACTACAGGTCACCAGAAGATTTGAGGACAATGAAAGATTCCTAAATGTCGGCGATGGAAGATTAGTTCCAGTACTGGCATTAGGAGTTCTTGAAATAGTTTTCAATAGAAATGTCATTATACTAAATGATTGTCATTTTTGCCCAACGTTCTTATTGAACGTAATTTCTGTAGGCCTTCTGGCCAAAAATAATTATGAAATTTCAATAAAGGATGTTACTTTGAATATCATTATGAATGGAGTCACTGTAATGACTGGGCATTTATCTAATGGCATTTATATATTATCACAGCCTGAATGTAGTGTACCAATCAAGTAAGCGCCCTAGAACAACTGATGTCACAGATATTTATCTTTGGCACCATCGGCTGGGTCATATCAACAAGAACAGATTAAACAGGTTAACTCAGGAGGGCATCCTTCGAGTTGATGATTGTGAATCATTAACTACCTGTGAATCATGTCTTCTTGGTAAAATGACCAAGTCATCTTTTACTGGAAAAGGTGAAAGAGCCAAAGAGCTATTGGGTCTAGTACATACTGATGTATGTGGACCAATGAGCACTTGTGCCAAAGGTGGATACTACTACTTCATTACTTTTACAGACGACCTTTCTAGGTTCGGTTATGTCTATCTTATGCGACATAAATCTGAATCGTTTGAAATGTTCAAACTATATCATAAAGAAGTAGAAAAACAAACAGGAAAATGTATTAAGACCCTTCGATCAGATCGAGGAGGCGAATACCTTTCCAATGAATTTGTGACATATTTAAAGGAGAATGGGATTCTCTCCCAATGGACTCCTCCTGGAACACCGCAACATAACGGTGTGTCGGAAAGAAGGAATCGAACTCTGTTAGACATGGTTCGGTCCATGATGGGTTTTGCAAGCTTGCCAATATCATTTTGGGGATACGCATTAGAATCAGCTTGTCATATTCTTAATAAGGTTCCAAGTAAGTCTGTTTCTAAAACTCCACATGAGATGTGGTATGGACATAAACCGGTTATTACCTATCTGAGAGTCTGGGGGTGTCCGGCTTATGTGAAACGTGCAAAATCAGACAAACTTGAACCCAAATCTGACAAATATTTTTTCATCGGCTATCCGAAAGAAACAAAAGGATATTACTTCTACAATACTGAAGAACAAAAGTTGTTCATTAGTAATAGAGCAGTTTTTCTTGAAAAGGAGTTCCTTAGTGAAGGAACAAATAGCTCTAATGTTGAACTTGAGGAAGTTCATCAAGTAGAAGGAACAACACAAACCAGTGAACCCCTAGAATCTGAGTTGATTAGATCAAACTCAAAACCCATTTTAGATGCACCATTAAGGCGATCTGGTAGAGTACCACATCAACCGGACAGATACTTGGGTTTCTTGGTCCAGAACGATGATCCTGTTGAACTCGATGAGAACAACGAGGATCCGATCACCTATATGGATGCTATGCAAAGGACTGACTCTAATAAATGGCTTGATGCCATGAAATCCGAACTTGATTCCATGAAGGACAATAATGTATGGACATTAGTTGACCCACCCGAAGGGATAAAACCCATAGGGTGTAAATGGGTTTTCAAGAGGAAAAGAGGCGCAGACGGAAAGGTAGAGACCTATAAAGCACGTCTGGTTGCCAAGGGGTATCGTCAACGTTATGGTATTGACTATGACGAAACGTTTTCTCCTGTGGCAATGCTGAAATCCATTCGGATTATGCTAGCTATAGCAGCACACTTCGATTATGAGATTTGGCAGATGGATGTTAAAACCGCTTTTCTAAATGGTGATTTAGAAGAACAGGTGTATATGATACAGCCTGAAGGTTTTATATCTGAAGACGAGTCTAAAGTGTGCAGGCTACAGAAGTCTATTTATGGACTTAAGCAAGCATCAAGGAGTTGGAACATACGATTTGATAAAGTGATCAAATCTTATGGCTTTATTAAGAATAAAGAAGAACCTTGCATTTATAAATGGGCTAACGATTCTGTTATTGTATTTCTTGTATTATATGTGGATGATATTCTCTTAATCGGGAATGATATCCCTGCATTACAAGGAATAAAGACATGGTTATCATCACAATTCTCCATGAAAGATCTGGGAGAAGCATCATACATCCTAGGGATGAAGATCTATAGAGATAGATCTAAGAGGATGCTAGGTTTATCCCAATCTACGTACATTGACACAGTGCTAAAGAGGTTTAGCATGGAGAATTCCAAGAAAGGCTATCTTCCGATAGGCCATGGAATTCATCTTTCTAAGAAGGATTGTCCGACAACTCCTAATGAAAGAGAACGTATGAGTCGAATTCCATATGCTTCGGCAGTAGGATCGATTATGTACACCATGACATGTACAAGACCAGATGTGGCATACTCACTAGGAGTAGTGAGTAGATACCAATCTGATCCAGGAGAAAAACACTGGCAAGTTGTTAAGACAATCCTTAAGTATTTGAGAAATACTAAGGACCAGTGGTTAGTCTATGGAGAGTCTGATTTGAAACTTGTTGGATATACTGATTCCAGTTTTCAATCAGATCATGATGATAGCAAAAGTGTATCGGGTTTCGTGTTTATCCTAAATGGTGGAGCTGTTTGCTGGAAAAGTTCCAAGCAACATACAGTGGCAGATTCGGTGTGCGAGGCAGAGTACATCGCTGCATCAGATGCTGCGAAAGAAGCTGTGTGGCTGCGAAAGTTCATCTCCGAGCTTGGAGTGACACCTTCCATAGATGAACCAGTCCTGTTATACAGTGACAGCACTGGTGCCATAGCTCAAGCAAAGGAACCACGAGCACATCAGCGCACCAAGCACATACTGCGCCGGTTTCATCTTATTCGAGAGATAGTAGACCGAGGTGACATAAATCTTCAGAAGATTGATGGAAAGGAAAACCTAGGTGACCCATTTACTAAAGCACTCAGCATCAAGGAGTTTGACAACTATAAGTTGAAGATGGGTATTAGATACTGTAATGAGTGGCTTTAGGCTAAGTGGGAGTTTGTTGGGAATTGTATCCTAAAGCCAATCATTTGATGATTGTGCTGATGTAAATTGTATATAAATTGATATATTAATAAAAGTTATTTGGCAGTTTATTCATTACAAGAACATCTTCTTAATACTCCTGAAAGTAATGAAGCCCTTAGGATCTTCCTCACGATAAAGGAGGATTTATCTTAGAAGGTCCTTAAAAGAGTTCGCGACCAAATGATATACTATGACAGGGCCATAGTACTATCAATTATAGGACGTTGTATATCATATTTGTTGGTTATCCTCTTAACCAAGGAGTGTAGAGACACTGGTATGACATACAGGTGAAAGTGTAGGAGTACATTTCACCGAACGTGACTCATTTTCGGATACTCTGCTGTCAAGAGTTAATCCGAGAAGATATAGGTATAAGTATCCTTCAGACCTGAAGATCACAACCAGTGGCTTACAAGCAACTCATTGTACTTAGGTGCCGGACCACCTGGATTTCTAATCCAGCTACGAAAGGTTACTGGGTGCAGTCAAGTACTTGTGGTAGTCAGTTGTGGATCAAGATGGAATTTGACCTATCCCATTAAAAGGAGAAATGCTTGTGTTTCAATTTAGCAAGACCTTGGCCAAGGCACTTCATGTGAAAGTCACATGATCACTAAAGTTGAAATCACTTTATGGATTTGCTATTTAGAGTTGACAGGCTCTTAAGCCATCCTTAGCATTTGTGGTCAAGAGGATGAATTATACGGTAACTGTTTCTTAGGGTTCTTGGAGTTTGCTCGGCAACTCTTCGACCTATCCGGACGTCGGGTTCCATTGCTAGATGGGCACATCGATTAGTATAGAAAGTTGTTTCTATGCTACCGGCTTAGGTTCGAACCTAGAGAGTCACACGCATAGAAGTTTCCTAGGATGATCTATTTGCTGATCAACGATTGAGAATCGTATATGATTTAATTAATCAATTTGATTGATTGAATTATCTCAATTGGGTTAAGTACAATTGAATAAGATTCAATTTGGTTTAAGTCTATTAGAAGGACAAGTCAATTTCAAATATTGATTTGAAATTAGACTTGATTTGAATTTAAATAGATTCAGGACTAGCCAAATTTGATTTGGGCTTGGACCATGATCTATGTGGGTTAAGTCAAATAAATTCAGATCAGAACCCAAACCTCTCGAATATGGATCTCATATGATGAGATGGCTAAAATCTCATCTCATGAGATAGAATTTAATGCATGACATTTATTTACCGAACGTCGGATTTATCCCTCGTCTCTTTGGTTTTCTCCGAACGACGGAACTAAACCAAACGCCGCGACTCCTTGGTTTTCTCCGAACGTCGGAATTAAACCAAGCGCGCGCCTTCGGCGTCTCTTCGCTTTTGCCAAACGACGGATTCTTAAATGTCAGAATTAAATGTCAAGGCTAAATCTAGACTATAAATAGAGGGCATTCCCTCACCAGAGAACACAGAACAAAAATAGAACAACAATACACGATTTGTCGTGGATTGTAATTCTAAATTGTCGTGGATTGTAATTCTAAAATGTTAGAATAGAAAATCCTGGTGATTCTGGTGTTAGCGGAAGCCTGGTGGATCTTGGAGGAAGATTCAAGTGAGAGGATTCAAGATCAGCAAAGCTATTTTTCCGCGAGCTAGCACTCCTGGAAATCTGATCATTCGGGGCTTCGCGTGGACGATACTAGAGGCCGGACGATTGAACGGCTGCAGAGCAATAAGGATTTACCTACTGTTCTTAAGGTAAGTGATTTGATCCCTAGATCTTAAGGCAGGCTTCAAGATAATAGTGTGACTAGTCATCTTGAAGATCAAGATATGATCTTGATGTTTTTATATGCATATTTTAGATCAAACGACCCTGAATATATAGGCAAAGATATGATCTTGATGCATATTAGATAGATTAATATGTAATCTTTTAATTTCCGCAATGATAATAGTTATCAATTTTTAAATATGCATGCCTCGGAGACTATTTCTCCTACACGGGGAAGCCGAGCTATGGAAGCCCGGAGGAAGCCGAGCTATGGGAAGCTCGGGGAAGGTTGAGTTATGAGTAGTTTGGAAAGGTCGGGCTATGGAGACCCGGAGAGAACGAGTCAGAGGTCGCATGGCCTGACGGACCATACTAGTTTAGCTTGTTCCTCGGGGCATATCGTAGCGGGCGGAGGGATGGGGCTGATCCTAGCCCCTTCGCACGATTATCAATGCAATGACGATTCTACCCCTCAACACCAATCATTTTATTTAAAATTAAATTAAATATGAATTTAACTTTATCCATAATTTAGCTTTTTCTCTAATAAGGTAGAAGATCTCGTCTCCTAAAGCGGAGAGGACGCTTGAGACCGATTGCACGATGCAGCGAATATCTTTCGCTCTTGACATCGGAATTCATGACATCAAAATTCATATCATCAAACTAGAAGTAAAATAAAGTTTTGATTCGCCAGTACCTTTGATTTTATTTAAAACTGGATCTACAGACTTGAATATCAATGGCATCAAAACAAAATTTATAATAAAAATAATGAATGTTTGTCTTATGGTTGCTGAATAAAACTAAAGAAGACATATGCACAAATAATATGAATATCAATGACATATGACCGAAAAATTCAAAATTTCTCAAGAATCGAATATGAGGTGGCTCTTATACCAATTGTTGGTAAAACCAAAAATCATGCTCAGTTCAATTCAATAGAAGTTCATAATAAACAGAAGAATAATGGAAGTGTACCAGAATTCTTACAAATAAGAGAATAGCGGAAGCATGCCGGGATTCATTGAATTGTTTTTTGAATGATCATGATTTTTAAATTTGCAGTTTATCCTTAGTTTCTTATTGCTTGTTGATGGGATACAAGCGGAGAAAATTATTCATACTGCAGGACCATAACCCTTTTTATAAAACTGCCGATAAGGTGGTTACTAATTGGTTATTTCTAATTTGGCCCTCATCAAATTAGAAATTTTACTTATGATATCTACACAATAATATCATGACATTCATGCCCTTAAGTCACAAACTTTATTCCAAATTAGACCATATTAATTTTGACTTATTTAATGATGACCATACATATTTAATAATTATATTTGTGGCTTCAAATATAAAAATAATTCTAACACTTCTATTAACTAATCTTACCTTTGATAATCTTTGCGTATGACATTATTTAATATGTTCATTATTAGATGGTTCTTGCAGCAGCATAGGTGTCATGTTCATCCCAAACATTGGTTTTGTCCAACTTGTCATTTTCTTCTCTCGTTGGCTTATACCAGACACTTGCATCATCTTCTTTGTCCAACATGTTTATAACAAATAACTTTTATGGACTTACGTTTACCTGCGAGTATTTTCCCTTTGACCTTTTTATCATGTGATCGAGAGCTCCTTTGATAATTCTTTATCTATATCTCTGCTCTTTATCTACTTTTTTTAGCTTTGCCAATCTGTATTCTCCAAAATTGCATCCTTACAATTATCAATATTCCAAATTTTTCCAAAATATGATTTGAGAAGGTTTCTTCTTAGCACTTCTGAGTAAAAACCAGTAATACATGAAATGTAAAGGCTCATTTGGATGTTGTTACTGTCATAAATTGATTCATCTCTGACAGGTTGTACTTCTATCGTGATCCCACCTAATATCGATTTCCACCTTTTTTTTTTTTAGCAACACAAGACTAATTATTATAAGAAGTTCGTTTAACCTTGTATATGTATTATAAGACACATGATGTTAAGTGCATTATTCATTAGCAAAACTTGAGGAGTATCATCTGGCTCAACAGATATGAGTCTCTCTTACGGAAGCTTGTAATCCCACAAGGACCAATTGCATTGAAAAAACACGTGCAGGCTCCTAAGGATAATGAACCCCAATACCCATCTTGCTCTGCAACTAATTTTGAGCTGCATTACGTTTTATCAAGAGGAGATGGGAGGGGATACGAACATTATAAAATAGAAAGAAATGTTAATCAAGCCAGCAAGAGCTTGAAATACCCAGCATGCATCAAGGAGGTACAACTCGTTACATGGATTACAGCAATCTGTGAAATTAAATCTCTGCAAGGTTTTATTTTGCATTAATAGACTGATGATGTATTTCATTCTGGACTGTATATATATATATATATTACTACACCACTACAGCACTGTTTCTTTGTCCAGATAAAATAAATTCAAATAATCTCTGGTTCTGTAGTTCTCAGATAAAAAGTCCGATGATGTTGCCTTGTCATCTTCAATAAGGAGGTTTGTTTGCCTGCAGCCGGTAGGTTGCAGTTGCAGTTAGTTGCTATGCAATTTCTGGTGCCCAAAACAAGTATTTGGATACCTGAAATTGAAAATGCATTCTACAATTTATTTGCAAAAAGAGGTCCAAAACTTGTAATTGGAGCTGCAGTCTGAATTGCTCACATTTCAATTACTAGATCCATTGCATTTAGAAAGTAACCGCTTGGGAAGTAGCTTGGTGGGTTCATTATTGTTATTGCCATCGTCGTCATCATCATAATGATTCTTATATTGTAATCCATACATAGTATTATAATAACAATCAAAATAAATACTATGTAATAATTATTAGTTACTATGATGCATATAAACATATATTACTATAATAATATATCTAATTATTCCCATATGAAATTATTGGATATTGATCTAATTCCTATAGTAATTATTACCAAACTAATAATAATCTAATAGCAATATTGTTTTCTTATTACATTGTAAAAATAATATAATTAATACATTGTTTTCCAGGGGTTGACCTTATCAGCTCAATTACATAACTTTTAACATCAAAAACCAAACAATTGTATACTTTAATTATAGACAACCAAACAAACTCTCAATTTAAATTCCTTGGGACGGGGTAATCCCCACCTTTTTTTGGGAACAGCATAGGCTGTTGTTCTAGCTTGTCTCGATGCTTGGGATAGGATACATCCTAAGACACATGGATTAGGATATTGTGATGATGGCAGGATGGTCTCGTCCTGACACTTGAGACGGCAACAGAGTTCCTTGTCTCATAAGACATCCCACTAGAACTTGAAACCATACCTACAATAACAATTGAAAGCAATTGAATTGCAGTTTGTAATTGAACTGCACACAAACAGCCAACTTTATAGAAGCATTACTACGAAATTTCCCATGAAGGCCTGATCATGTTCATCTATCATTTCCAATAAGCATCATCGTGGAAGAAGTTAGTGCCACTATGCACCATTCTATGAACAAATTATGCATGCTTTATGACTCCTTTACCCACTGTTATGTTGAGGGATACCGAAGAACATCGATTGTTTAAAAATGTATTGGTATGGCAGGTGTCTCTCCTGGTGAAGGCACAGGTGCCACCATGTCTGATGATGATGATGATGACCAGGCAGATGGTGAAACAAATTTGTTTGATGGAAGCCTGGATGGACCCGACAGCATGGGATTTGGTCCCCTTGTTCCAACGGAGAGTGAAAGGTCCTTGATGGAACGGGTCAGACAAGAGCTGAAGCATGAACTGAAACAGGTAAAGAAGTAATGTTTTGTAGGATGGCATTCAGGTATAGATTGTCAATCGAAGTTTTTATATTTGTAGGAGTACAAAGAGAAAATTGTGGACATAAGGGAGGAGATTCTGCGCAAGCGAAGGGCTGGAAAACTCCCAGGGGACACCACTTCTGCTTTGAAGGCTTGGTGGCAGGCGCACTCTAAGTGGCCATACCCAACAGTAAGTGAAGATATCAATCATTTATCCCTTGCCACTCCAAGTCTTTGATGATCTCTCATATGCTTTGCATGCTTCCAGGAGGATGACAAGGCACGATTAGTGCAGGAAACTGGACTACAGCTAAAGCAGATCAATAACTGGTTCATCAACCAAAGGAAAAGGAACTGGAACAGCAATCCATCTTCATCCAGTTCTCTGAAGAGTAGGCGCAAAAGGTATGCAATAGCAAGCTTCTATTACCTTAATGAGGTTTGTTTTTGTCTAAGAGCTTTCTGCCTATTTAAATTTGAAGAGAAGTAATGTAGGTGACGACAGTGCCAAGATGAAAGGTTGAGGATAGAAACGAGGCTCCACAGCAAGCCTTTTTCACTGTTATAGTGGACAATTTGGCAAAGGTCAGTGCATAACAATCCAAGTCAAGGGATGCACAGGAATCTGCAGGGATCTTCATATAAAGACCTATATATTATTTATAAAGAAGCTAGCCAATAGCTGATAGTTATACAAATGCTTGATTTGGACCATTCAGCAGCTTCCACAAGTGTGTCAGATATACTAGATGTGTGCAGTGGCAGCGGCAATGGCGTTGAAATATCAAATTTTAGGATTATGATGTCAAAAGATTGCCTTTAACTTTTATGTCACCAAGGCCTTGGTTGACTAAGCTTTATTTTACCCCTATACATTTAATTGAATAAGAAGGTAGAGGTCTGGGTATACAGAGTAATAAATCATTATGATAAACTGCCAACATTAATTGTAATGATATAGTGAATTCACATATTGTAGCTTAGCCGACTAAAATATACATACATATATATTTTGGTATAAGTATTTGTATGTGAAAGTTGTTGTCACTGACTTGCCTTATTCGATGCTTGATGTCAAAGCAAGCATATGGTGTCTGCTAGCAAGTTGTGACAATCAGAAAATACGCTAGTTACTTGCAGGAAGCTTTCAGTGTTTATGCAGTGCGCTGCAACAAAATTGATGAATAGAGCTTGTTTGTAGCGTAAGCTTAACAGGTCGGTTGATTTATGGTGAGTAATGCATGTACCCTGATATCCTTCCTGCATGATACTTTTCTTCTCCCTAACGGGACAGCATGAAAAGCTTCTACTGGAAGAACCAAAGCAACACAGCAGACATGGGTCATTTTGATAATTGTAGTGAATGGTTGCTGTTGTCGCCAAGACTTCTCCACGACCGTATGTCAGTCTCCAATCGTCATCTTTCGCAGAGCAAGGATTTTGCTTTTCTCAATAAAAAACCTACAAAAGTCTCTTTTGGCTGAAGATTTCGACGGAGACACTCGACAATCAAGTTAGTGCTTTAGGCAACAGTCGTAAGCTTGAAAGAAAGCTTGAGTGCTTGAGAGAGTTCTTTGTGTGTGAGCATGTATATATCTTCCTTTACCTGATCAAAGGTCTCTCTCTTACCCATTTATAGGAGTTTGCATAGCTTGCGACATAACAAAGTGCCAGAGCATGCGTCAGAGCAATAGCCGTAAGCTTGAAAGAAAGCTTGAGTATTTGAGAGAGGTTCTCTATGTATGAGCATGTATATATCTTCTTTTACTTTGTCGAAGGTCTCTCTTACCTATTTATGAGAGTTCGTAGAGCTCGCAGCATAACTGAGTGCTAGAGCGTGTTAAGAGGCCAGAGTGGCCGTAACTGTTGGCAAGATTTGCTGGGTCAGGGTGACCGTAACTGTTGGCAAAATTTATTGAGCTAGGGTGGTCGTAACTGTTGGCAGGATTTGCCAGGCCATGTTGACCGTAATTGTTGGCAGGATTTGCTCCCTACATCCAGTAATAGAGTTGGAGGGAATTTTTTTGTTATGATTTGGGATCGTTGGAGAATTCTGTAAGCCGTCATGAGTGACAGATATTATGTACGTGGGTCCCACAAAAAATTCTACTCGAGTGGCCGACTGGAGGTCCTAACCGAGTGGTCGATCGGAAGTCCTACTTGAGTAGCTGACTAGAGGTCTTACTCGGATGGCCGATTGGAGGTCCTATCCGGATGGTCGGCTGAAGGTCCTATCCGGGTGGCCGATTGGAGGTCCTACCCGGATGGCTGACCGGAGGTCTTCTGGAGGTATGACCATCACCGTTGAGAGGTCTTGTGGAGGTATGACCATCACCATTGAGGGGGTATTGCTTCATCAGCCCCATCAGATGCCCTCCATTCCTGAGCTTGTGCAGCCATGTGTCTTGCATCCGTCAAGCGAAAAGAGTATAGAGCCTCAATGCCTTAAGATTCAAGCGCCATTAATTGTAGGGTCTAGCGCATGCGGAGGTCGTGTCTTCGGGAGGTGTGATCTTTTCATATTGAGAAGAGGTAGCGGGGCGTAGCATCATTGGCAGATGGCAAGTCACTGCGTAGAATCGAGCCGATACTTCTCGAACAGCAAGGAGCTGCGTGTCATCATTAGCTGCCACAAATTGTACTCTTCCATGCACCATCGAAATGCCACTTTTTCAAGCGATGAAGAGTCACTCGTCGATTGAGATGCCAACTCCAAATCGTGATTGTCCATATGGCCATGCCATTGGCGAGATGATTTTCTTGCTTCGAAAGTCCTGTATAAAAGGCTTTATGTCCTCTCTACCAAGCTTTTTATGCTTTTAGTACTCTTAGAGAAAGAGAAAGATAAAGTTCCTTCTTCTTCCATTCTTTAAGTCTTTTGGGTGTCCCTTCTTGTTTCGCAGGTTGTTCTCCTTGGCCTTTTTTGTCTTTCTTCGGATTGCCTTTTTAGGTTTTCCTATCCTTTTTAAAGTAGCCATGGATCCTAACCTTATCTATAGGAAAGGTAAGAAGTTTATAGTTTCTTCTTCTTCTTCCTTCGAGGACGATGTTCCTCTCCGCATGTGCCATAGGGCTAGCAATGCAGTGGCCCATGAGCCCTCGGCGAATGCATCTTGCCTGACACTTCCTTCGGCCGCCAGTCCGAGCTCGGTTGGCCTAGAGAGCGTCCCTTTGACGATGACTCCATTGGAGGTGGAAAACCTTAGGATTAGGTATAGAGTTCCGAAAGAGATTAAGTTGTCCATCCCTAGTCCTAATGATAGGGTGACCGCTGGTCTCGTCGGAGGCATCGCCCTATACAAGGAGTTCCTCAGGGCAGGACTCCGCCTTCCTTTCTACCCTTTCATCGCTAGCCTCTTAAAGAGGTATGATCTTCTCCTGACCCAGTTGTCTCCAAATTCTTTTAGGACCATTTGTGCCTTCATAGTACTCTACCACTTTCATGGCCTGATGGCTAGAGTATCTTTATTCTTAGCCATATACTCTCTTCGCTACCATCCTACCAAAGTGGGATGGTGGTTTTTCTCTTCCCGGCAGGGTAGGGTACTCAAGTTCGGTAGGATGGTTGTTTTTCTCTTCCTGACAGGATAGAGTACTCAAGTTTAACCTTCCCTCCACTATCAAAGGATGAAAATCCTGATTTTTCTTTGCTCATATAGATGGTGTGAGAGAGAAGTGGGGGGAGCTAAACCAATCTCTGAACAGGAACTTGGCAATAGAGCAGGTTGACAGGGAAGTGTTCTCTCTCAAGCACTCAAGCTTTCTTTCAAGCTTACAATTGTTGCCTAAAGCACTAACTTGATCGTTGAAGTGTCCCCATCGGAATCTCTAGCCCAGGGACTTCTTGCAGGTTCTCGATCGAGAAAAGCCCATCGGGGAATCCCTGCTCCGCCAAAGATGATGATCGGAGACTTACCAATGGTCGAGGAGAAGTCAGCAACAACAGATTGGTGCACCAGGTCTTTTCTCGATCGAAAACCTGCAAGAAGTCCCTGAGACAGGGATTCCAGTGGGGACACTCCGACGATCAAATTAGTGCTATGGGCAACAGCCGTAAGCTTGAAAGAATGCTTGAGTGCTTGAGAGAGGTTCTCTGTGTGTGAGCATGTATGTATCCCTTTTTACCTGGTCGAAGGTTTCTCTTACCCATTTATGCGAGTTTGCAGAGCTCACGGTGTAACTGAGTGCCAGAGCGTGAGTCATGGGGCCGTAACTGTTGGCAGGATTTGTTGGGCCAAAGTGGTTGTAACTGTTGGCAGGATTTGCCTTGGCAAGGTGGCTGTAACTATTGGCAGGATTTACCGAGCCAGGATGGCCGTAATTGTTGGCAAGATTTGCTCCCCACGTCTAGTAACAGAGTTGGAGGGAATTTTTCTATTATGATTCAGGATTGTTGTAGGATCCTGTAAGTCATCATTAGTGGTAGGATTATGTATGTGGGTTCCACAGGAAATTCTACCGAGTGGCCGATCGAAGGTCCTACCCGAATAGCTGAAGGTCTTCTAAGGGTGTAACATCACCGTTGAGGGGGTGTTGCTCTATCAGCCCCATCAGTTGCTGCTGCTTCAATATATTAATTGCAACCTCATAGAAAATTTTGATATGTTCCCTTGCAGCAGAACTAGAGAAAGGTCATTAGTAATCAACTTTCTGAAACAATTATACACACACACACACCAATTCAGTAGCTTTCAAGTTTGCGATGCATTAATTAATTGATCTCTGATGCCAAAAATGAAGATTCAGATAATCATGAAGTTGTTTTATTCAAGATATGAGCATAATGGTTGTTAGAACTTGATGCCAGGTTATTATAACTAGCTTTGCTTTAATCTGAGATGTTATGATGGATCCATAGAGTGGTGATGTTAACCTAAACGTTTTTGAGATTGTTGGGTGGTCTTTCTCCTACTGTTTGGCCCGAATATGCTCACATTTATTCATCTTTTCTTAAGCGGATCGTGAAGCCTCGACCATTTCTCTCAATTGTCGCTTGACTCATGTAATCGTCAAGATCTTTTTGCTGATGATTGCAGAAAAGTTATTAGGACTGCATGTGTAGTAGGTGTTAGTGTGTGCCCTATATCCAATCGGATTAGATGCTAGTTTGTACGTATTTTTTTATGAATACAAATTAAATTTATTGGTTTATTTATCTATCCGGTATAATTTATATATATATTTGATATATTTAACCTGTGAGATAAAGTCCAAAAGAATACGAACTGTGCATATAAAATTTGTAATATAGATTACAAATTGTAAGATCCAAAATTGCACATTATAGTTCGATTCTTTAAACTTCCTGGTCGATGCATAGATAGGATTGGACACTGTCAAACGCCGATGAGACTAGCACATATTGCATATCTTCACCCTTGTGGTGAGCAGCTGATCTTGCAAGCTGAAGTATGGAGATACTTGGATAAGGTGTGTGGATGTTCGTTATTGTAACGATGCATTGGATGACCCGCACAGAGATCCCATATGGATATTCTATATAGTGTCATGGTTGATCTCTGATGATGGTGGTACGAGTGATCCTTTGACTTGAGATCTTCATTGCAACTCATGTGTGGAATGTCATGCTTTGACAATATGCAAACGTCGCTCTAGCCACGGTGACAAATATGGTATCGATTGGGTATGACATAAAGCACATGAAGGTGGTGTTTGATCAAGATAGGATTCGTCTCCCTTGATAGAAAGGGTTATATCCCACGGCCACTTGATGGATTAAATTGACTGATAAATCCTTGCAAGGTTGAGTTGGAATTCGAAATGGTTTCGAAGTTTAATTCATATGAGTCAATTTTTCTGAGATCAAGTAAACAAAGATCAATTACATGGTTGATACATTCCATACCACTGATTGATATGGGATATATGACGAAGGGATTGAATTGTATGGTAACCGTTCATGGACAGGTGTTGATGACCACGTCAACAAACCCTTAACACTTGGGTGGTCATGATGCTTTGCTAGAGGCCACTCATGATCTATAATCATGGATTCTTTGACTTAATCAAAGAGTTGATTTGGTTAAAGAATTGACTTGGACAAGGTGTTGATCAAGTCATCCTTAGGGTCAATATTAGGGACATGATTATTACCAATGTGTCAAGGGACCTAATGGGTCACACGCATTAAGAAGATTTTGGATGAAGTTAAAATGGGAATTAAGTTGGACTTAATTCAAATTAGATAACCAATTAATTAGGATTGGGTTTGACTCAATCTTAATGAGAGAACATGAAATTGATGAATAGGATTCATCATAGAGAAAAGAATTTTGTGTTTAAGAGAGAGACCTTTTGTATATGAGATGTACATATGAAATCCATTAATTAGGCTTGATTCATATGATGGATGGCTTAGATTAATTGAGATTAATAATATGATATTTAATTGGGTCTATATGATGGCATGATTTGATTTATGGAAATCCAATTAAACCGAGGGCTGAGATCGTGCACGTGGAGGATGGATCCATGCCCATGTGATGGACATGACCTATCTCCACATCATGGAAAAGGGAACCCCATGATTTGGGGCATCCTCATGAAGCCGAATTCAAGGTTGCGACGTTGGTTTCATGGGATAACCTATTTCCTAATTTTTATGGATGTGGTTTGGTGGTTGTAATCCTAACATTATCATGATAGCAAATATCCTAAATTTGTTAGGATAATTTGTTATAACAAATATTCTCAATTTGTTAGGATAATTTGTTATCAACTTGATATGGTTGAATGGTTAGGTGGTTGTGACAAAATCCCCTCTTTTATGGAACCACACAACCTCGTTTTCATGTATAAAAGGGGGAGAGATACCCCTTCAAGAGATACGTCGAACTCCTCCCTTCTCTCTCTTGGATGCCTAACACCTACTTTCTCTCTCTAAAATGTTTTCTCTCTCTCTAGGACGTCCCTTTCTCTCTCTTGATTGATCAAGATTTGATCTTGATTAAGAAATCTTTCTTGATTTGGGAAATCAATTGAAAAAAAGAGGCGCTAGCACCCCTCGCAAGAAGGTTATCATCCAATCCTAAGAGGACATCATCCAAAGATCTTTGCATGGATTACTGTTAAGGCCGGACGCATGGATGGCTAGTGGTAAATCGTTTACCGGCTTCATCATGCTTCATCCTCAATAAAGAATACAGGTATGATCTATTATTAAATCATATATTATTTCTTGTTAACTGAATTTGTTCCCTGAGGATCTTGGGCTTTGGGAATTAAATTTGTATTTATTTTTATCTTTCACTGCGTATTATATGAATTTGATTCATATAAAATATACGAAATTCCCACCATCTCAGGTTTCAAATTCAGTTAATTTGATAGATTACCTGAGTTCTAGTTTTTATATACATAGATCTAAATTTTATATGCGATGTAAAATATAAATATTGCCATATGATGAAAATTAAATATTTAATAAGTTTATTATATGATAATAAATGTGAATTATTTAGATTTAATCATGTTAAAAATTAAAAATTATGATTTATGTGTGACATAATCATAAAGGTTAAAATTTTACATATCATGTTTAAAATTTATTTTTGATATGATAAATAACATGATTAAAATCTAAAATAATTATATTAATGAAGATTAAATATTTAATAACTTTATTATATGATAATAAACATGAATTATTTAGATTTGATCATGTTAAAAATTAAAAATTATGATTTATGTGTGACATAATCATAAAGGCTAAAATTTAACATATCATGTTTAGAATTTAATTTTGACATGATAAATAACATGATTAAAATCTAAAATAATTCTATCATGATAACATGATAATCAAGATTAAAATTAAAATTTTAAATTTTGACATGTTATCATGTTAGGGATGTTATGATAGAGACCAATTAGGATTTTCATGTGATGAAAACAAATTTATCATAACAGATAATGATAAGATAAATATTTAAAATAAATTATTATAAAATATTTGATACTTATCATAAATCCCTAAAGATCACTATCTTATCTTATCATAATGTGTACTAGATGATAAGGTTTAGGAAAAATTATATTTAACCATATCATTGTTTGATCCTATGATTCCATAATTGATCAAATCAATTGGGCTTAACTACAATGGTGTCTAGAAAGGTGCGATCATGGTTTTTAATTGCTCCGTTCACTGCCTAGAAAAACCCATTCAATGGGATCGAAGGGTATGCTAAATAGGACCCCATTGATCAGCTGATCTGGCCATTGTTAAGGAAAGCTCTTAATTGATTAAATCAATTAAGGTTAATCAGGATGGTAGCAATAGATTTGGTCACATAATCAGGGTTCCTATATTAGATAGTGATCCGGATCCTAATTTGATTAGGAGTCCCAATCATAAGATTGGATCTTATGAAATTTAGGTTAATTAAAATTAATCTAAAATTCACATATAGGATATGTAACCTAGCATGATATAAATGTTGTACATGCATGATGGGACCTAGATGCGCTAAATCCCTCCACGAATATTAAGTCATTAGCCTTCCATTGTTCACATGATACAAAATCATTAGGGTATGAGGTTTGTTGTGCCATAGCCAAGATCAAGTGAACCTATGAGGAGTTGATTGGGGAACAATGGGTTGACTTAACTAGGTTAGCTGGCATAATTGGCCATAGTCAGGGTCAGTCTAATCTAGAGGCAATGTTTAGGGTGATCACATCAGATGTGATTGACAAGGCAATGTCCCCTAAATGATCTAGGAGTCATATTTGATGCGATTGATACAAATCTACCTAATTTGGCTTACTAAGATTTGTTGTGCCATAGCCAAGGTCAAGGTGTCAATTTGAGGGTCCTAGCCCACTAGAAAATTATTTGATAATTTTTCAAGATTAATAGAGAGGGCTATTGACTCGATAAAATAGTGGAAGAAATCGCTTTAATTAAAATATTAAAATTTTCATATTAAATCGATGATTTGCATTCATAATAATTGACTCGTTCTATTTTTTTTCCCACTTGCGGATGCTCCAACTGAAGTTTTTCTGGCATACAATCGGCATAGAGATGCTGAAGAGATGGCCACATGCTTGATGTTGGCATCTATGTCACCAGATCTTCAAAAACAGCATGAGCATTTAAATGCTAATGAGATTTTGTTGCACCTGCAAGAGTTGTTTGGTGCACAATCTCGCTATGAGAGGTTTCAGACCTCCAAAGAACTATTTTAGTGCAAAATGACTGAGGGTTCATTAGTGGGTGAACACGTGCTGAAAATGATCAATCTGATTGAGAAGTTAGCACGATTGGGTTTCGTAATGGACCATGAACTGAGTATTGACTTGGTTTTACAATCATTGCCTCCTAGCTATTCACATTTTGTGTTGAATTTCAACATGAACAGGCTTGAGGCTACATTGCCAGAGCTTGCAAATATACTGACTAATGCTGAGCCTAGCATCAAAAAGGATAAAGGGCAATTGATGGTTGTAGAATCTTTGGGCACTCAGAAGAAGCGTCTGAAGAAGAATAAGGCCCAAAAGGTCAAGACAACCAACTGAACAAAAGGCATTAAGAAGAATATAGCTAAGAAGGATGCAGTCAAAGGAAAATGTCACTTCTGTGGTAAGGATGGGCACTGGAAGCGTAACTGCAGGGCTTATTTGGCAAGTCTAAAAGAAAAGAAGCATAATGATGCTTCAACATCAGGTACATTCATAATTGAGATGTTTTCTTCTATTACTTCTTATTCCACTTGGGTATTGGATACCGGTTGTGGGTCTTATATTTGTACTAATATGCAGATGATAAGAAACAGTAGAAGACTGGGAAAGGGTGAAGTGATTCTGCGCATGGAAAATGGAGCAAAGGTTGCTGCATTAGCTGTAGGAATTTGCTTTTTATCTTTGCCCATAGGGCTTGTAATAGAACTTAGTAATTGTTACTTTGTGCTGAACAGAACAAAGAATATCATATCCGTTTCATGTTTAGTAATGAATGGGTATTCTTTTGAAATTGGAAATAAATGCATTTCTATTTTTTGAAACAAAATGTTCTTTGGTTCTGCTGAATTGTTCAATGGAATTTATGTTCTTAATCTTCAAGCCCCTATTCTCAATATTGAATCAAAAAGATTAAAATCAAATAATTCTAGGGATTCATACCTATGGCATTGTCGTTTAGGCCATGTAAATGAAACTCGTTTAATGAAGTTACATAAAGATGGATACTTGGGCTCATTCGATTGGAAATCGTTGAGGAATGCGAGTCATGTTTACTTGGCAAGATGACCAAGTCACCTTTTACCGGAAAAGGCGAGCGAGCAACTGAATGTTTGGGTTTAGTACATTCGGATATATGTGGACCCATCAACATTCAAGCCATAGGAGGTTTTTCTTATTTCATCACGTTCATAGATGACCATAGTAGATATAGTTATGTATATTTGATGAAGCACAAATCTGAAGCCTTTGAAAAGTTCCAAGAATTTAGATGTAAGTAGAAAAACAAACTGACAAGAGTATTAAGATACTTCAATCAGATCGAGGTGGTGAATACTTGAGCCATGAGTTCATAGATTATTTGAAGGAGAATGTGATTCTTCCTCAATGGACTCCTCCTGGTACACCATAGCATAATGGTGTGTCAGAAAGGAGAAATCATACACTGTTAGACATGGTACGTTCCATGATGAGCCTTCCAGATCTTCTAAAAATGTTCTGGGGTTATGCTCTAGAAACTGCCAAATATACCTTAAACGAGTTCCATCTAAATCGGTCAACTCCACTCCCTATGAGATATGGTATGGAAAGAAACCATCCCTTAATCATTTAAGGGTTTGGGGATGTTACGCTTATGTGAAGCGTAATGAATCAGATAAGCTTGAAGCTAGATCTGATAAATGCAATTTTGTGGGATATCCAAAACAAACAAAAGGATATTACTTCTACCATCCTCTCGAGCAAAAGGTGTTTGTCTCGAGAAATGCTTCATTTTAAAATAAGATAATTTTAAAGGATAGTGGGAGTAACATTGAACTTAGTGAAGCTCAAGAACCACAAATTAATATAGACCCATTAGATGGAATGGAGCATATGCCGAATACAGTGGGAGTTGAGCAGGAGACTCAACCCATATTCAAGCAGACGTTGCATGAAAAGCAACAGGTGGCTCTAAGTACACACCAGCTACGTAGATCTAGTAGGACAATTCACATCCCTAAAGATATGCATTTCTTATAGAAGATGATGAGCTTATCAACTACAAGGAGGCAATGTCTGACATTAACTCCAAGAGATGGCTTGAGGCCATGAAATCTGAAATGGACTCCATGTGTGACAATCAGGTATGGACCTTGGTTGATCCATCTGAAGGGTAAAACCTATTGGGTGCAAATGGGTTTTTAAGAAGAAGACCGACATGGATGGTAATGTGATTACCTATAAGGCAAGGCTAGTTGCAAAAGGTTACAAGCGAAGACAAGGTGTTGACTTTGATGAAACCTTTTCACCTGTAGCCATGCATAAGTCCATAAGGATTTTGCTTGCAATAGCAGCATATTTTGACTATGAGATCTGGCAGATGGATGTCAAGACTGCCTTCCTAAATGAAAATTTAGAGGAGGATGTGTATATGACACAACCAGAGGGTTTTGAATCCATAGATCCTAAGAAAGTGTGCAAGCTACAAAAGGTCTATTTATGGACTTAAGCAAGCCTCTAGAAGTTGGAACATCCGATTTGATGTGACAATCAAAGAGTTTGATTTCATCAAAAATGAGGATGATCCATGTGTGTACAAGAAGGTTAGTGGGAGTGATATTGTTTTCTTGATATTATATGTGGATGACATATTATTAATAGGAAACAATGTATCCTCCCTTAAAGAAGTGAAGGATTGGTTATCAGGTAAATTCTCCATGAAGGATTTGGAAGAAGCAGCCTATATACTTGGTATAAAGATCTATAGAGATAGATCTAGAAGGTTGCTTGGATTGACCCAATCCACGTACATAAATAAGATGCTAAAGCGGTTTAGCATGGAGGAATCCAAGAAGGATTCCTGCCAATGTTGCATGGTGTACATCTCTCTAAGGACATGAGTCCTAAGACCCAAGAAGAAAGAGAGTACATGGATAGGATACCATACGCATTAACAATTGGATCCATTATGTATGCGATGCTATGTACGAGGCCTAATGTTTCTTATGCCTTGAGTATCACGAGTAGATATCAAGCAAATCCTGTTGAGAAACATTGGATGGCAGTCAAGAATATCCTTAAGTACTTGCGAAGAACTAAGGATATGTTCTTGATTTATGGAGGACCCAACCTTATAGTTCGGGGTTACACGGATTCTAGTTTTTAGTCTGATGGAGATGATTATAAATCACAATCAGGCTACGTGTTCACACTCAATGTGGTGCAGTCAGCTGGAAGAGTTCCAAGCAGGAGATGACTGCCGACTCTACAACTAAGCCGAGTACATCACACATCAGATGAGCTAAAGAAATAGTTTGGATCAAAAAGTTCATCACTGAACTTGGAGTAGTTCCAAGCATTGTTAATCCAATACTCTTGTATTGTGATAACAATGGAGCTATTGCGCAAGCCAAGGAACCAAGGTCTCATCAGAGGTCCAAACGTGTACTCAGAAAATATCATGTGATTAAGAAAATCAATGGAACGAAATGATATAAAAATAGAATGAGTCCCCACGGATGACAATATTGCCGTCCGTTCATTAAAGTCCTGCCACAGCAGAAGCATGATAGTCATGCTGAGTCACTTGGTATTAGATACATGGGTGTTTGGCTCTAGTGCAAGGGGAGATTGTTAGTGTATGCCCTAAATCCAATCGGATTAGATGCTAGTTTGTATACATTTCTTTATAAATGCAAATCAAATTTATTGGTTTCTTTATCTATCCGGGTGTAATTTATATATATTTGATATATTTAACCTGTGAGATAAAGTCCAAAAGAATGCGAACAGTGCATATGGAATTTGTAATATAGATTACAAATTGTAAGATCCAAAATTGCACATTATGGTTCGATTCTTTAAACTTTCCTAGTTGATGCATAGAAGGATTAGACATTGTCAAACGCCGATGAGACTAGCACACATTGCATATCTTCACCATTGTGGTGAGCAGCTGATCTTGCAAGCTAAAGTATGGAGATACTTGGATAAGGTGTGTGGATGTTCGTTATTGTAACGATGCATTGGATGACCCACACAGAGATTCCATGTGGATATTCTATATAGTGTCATGGTTGATCTCTGATAACGGTGGTACGAGTGATCCTTTGACTTGAGATCTTTCATTGCACCTCATGTGTGGAATATCATGCTTTGACGACATGCAAACGTCGCTCTAGCCACGGGTGACAAATATGGTGTCGATTGGGTATGACATGAAGCACATGAAGGTGGTGTTTGATCAAGACAGGATTCGTCTCCCTTGATAGAAAGGGTTATATCCACGGCTACTTGATGGATTAAATTGACTGATAAATCCTTGCAAGGTTGAGTTGGAATTCGAAATGGTTTCGAAGTTCTAATTCATATGAGTCAATTTTTCTGAGATCAAGTAAACAAAGATCAATTACATGGTTGACACATTCCATACCACTGATTGATATGGGATATGTGACGAAGGGATTGAATCGTACGGTAACCGTTCATGGACAGGTGTTGATGACCACGTCAACAAACCCTTAACACTTGGGTGGTCATGATACTTTGCTAGAGGCCGCTCATGATCTATAATCATGGATTCTTTGACTTAATCAAAGAGTTAATTTGGTTAAAGAATTGACTTGGACAAGGTGTTGATCCTTAGGGTCAATATTAGGGACATTATTATTACCAACGTGTCAAGGGACCTAATGGGTCACACGCATTAAGAAGATTTTGGATGAAGTTAAAATGGAAATTAAGTTGGACTTAATTCAAATTAGATAACCAATTAATTAGGATTGGGTTTGACTCAATCTTAATGAGAGAACATGAAATTGATGAATAGGATTCATCATAGAGAAAAGAATTTTGTGTTCAAGAGAGAGACCTTTTGTACATGAGATGTACATATGAAATCCATTAATTAGGCTTGATCCATGTGATGGATGGCTTAGATTAATTGAGATTAATAATATGGTATTTAATTGGGTCCATATGATGGCATGATTTGTTTCATGGAAACCCAATTAAACCGAGGGCTAAGATCGTGCCACGTGAAGGATGGATCCTTGCCCATGTGATGGACATGACCCATCTCCACGTCATGGAGGAGGGAATCCCATGATTTGGGGCGTCCTCATGAAGTCGAATTCAAGGTTGCGACGTTGGTTTCATGAGATAACCAATTTTCTAATTTTTAGAAATGTGGTTTGGTGGTTGTAATCCTAACATTATCATGATAGCAAATATCCTAAATTTGTTAGGATAATTTGTTATCAACTTGATATGGTTGAATGGTTAGGTGGTTGTGACAAAATCCTTTTTTATGGAACCACACAACCTCCCTTCTCTCTCTTCGATGCCTAACACCTACTTTCTCTTTCTAAAACGTCCTTTCTTTCTCTAGGACGTCCCAAAGATCTTCGCGTGGATTACTGTTAGAGGCCGGATACGTGGACGACTAGTGGTAAATTGTTTACCGGCTTCATCAGGCTTCATTCCCAATAAAGAACATAAATATGATCTATTATTAAATCATATATTATTTCTTGTTAACTGAATTTGTTCCTCAATGATCTTGGGCTTTAGGAATTAAATTCATATTTATTTTATCTTTAGCTGCGTATTATATGGATTTGATTCATATTAAATATGCGAAATTCCCAACGGCAGGTGCACTAAGCTAATAATTATGATGACACTTGGGCGAGAGGGTGATCGACGGGGAGGTGGTGGTGCTTTCAATGTTCCCTGTTAACCTCTAAAGAAGAACAAGGTATTAAAAGGAAGCCTAGCTACTTGCAAAATTCTATCCTGAGATGAGTAACGAAAGAGAGGAGAAAAGAAGACAATCTTCTGGCTAGATCTCGAAACTTGCACTCAGTTTAACCAAGTGCGCTTATTAGGGGGGGCCAAGGGTCTTGGCATTTGGCAACGGTTTAAAGTTTAAACGGGTGGCAAATGAGTTTTCATGTTTTTTTGTGCCAGAGATTGCCGCAATCAAAGCGAAGAAAGTCGGGCTTTAAAGCCATATATTTCTTAAAAGAATGAGTATTTAAAGCCAATATTTAACACTTGCTCTTTTTTTTTAGACACTAAGCCTTTCATCTGATGATATAAAATCCACTTGTGGAGTAATAATTTTGATTTAAAAAAAGGCTGAAACATGAATTATGGCAGCATATTATTTAGTGAAATTGCTTGATTCTCCAAAATATGCTACCAGTTAGAAATCGGGCGCGTCTATCATCGAGTAGTGCATTATTTATTGAAACCACTTGATGCACGTCTAGAATTTTGGATCCCTCGGATGATCCATAAACCGGCGATTGCGCATGCCCAAGTTGTTGAAAAAAGTAAAAAAAAATGCCCGTCAGCGAAACGCTCGCGATGTTCACTGAATATTGCGTAAACCATAAAGGGCCAAAGCAAAAACAGCTCAAATAATTTATTTTATAAGTCATTTCTGATATTATTCAAGGCTAACGATTATCAGTATTTAAAATTATTATGACCAAATATTAAGCTTTTATGGGTAAGCCTTTATATGCTTAAGAATTCAGATTAAGATAGAAATTAATTAGAATATATTTTTTAATTATATTATTTTTATTATTATTTCTTAGGCATTTGAAGGTTTTATTGGGTTGCACTCCATACTGATAGGAGGATCGGATCGAGTCGGAGTCGGGTCATTAAACCTTGGGGACAGATCGCAACAATCTGCACGAAGATGAAAAATTGATCCTTATGGCAATGTCTAATACCTCGACCAGTAAGATTCTTTTTTATATTTTGTTTATATTTTATATTTAAATTTTTAAATTAATTCTTAGCAATTTTTAGGAAGATTTTTTGCAAAGATCAAAACTATTTTTTCAAAGCTAAGGATGGTTTTTTCTTCTTTCTAGAAATTGTTAGTTTTTCCATTGTAAATCATGACCATGTTTTAAGTAAATTTTTTTTTAAAAAAATAATTAGTAATTCATGTTCATAATCTTGTATTTAAATCTTTTAAAGATGTCCAATTTTTTATAGAGAAGCATTTGAAAATAAATGGTTCAGTTAATTTTGTTTCTCAAATGACTTGGGTTATTTCGATACGGTATGATAGCTATCATTTGAATTGATGAAAAGTATTTTCTTTCCACAATGCTCTTATTGAAGTTGAATTTTGCTAAATCTATTTAAATTTTATATAACCAAATTTTAAGTTATTTTGTCAAGAGGCTAATGATACAACTTCATTTATATCAACAGCATCGTAGAATTTAGCTTTCTAATGCTCAGCAATCAAATGTGCATGTTCCAATCAATTATGCATGTTTAATGCTGTCAAATGTGACTAAGATGCTTGATTTGCTATATTAACAATTTTTAATCCGCAATCTAGCAATAAAGAAACATTATTTAGGTTCTTTAGTTTGACAAGTATAATATTTATTGAAGTTGTAGTCAGATTGTTATATGCTCCTTTTACTTGTCGTGTATCATGCCAACTGATATGCTTCAGAACATATTTATGGACACCATAAATTATAAAAAAATATATAACAGCACTATGCCGATAAGCCTGAAAAACCAGTATGTAGGAAAAGACATGGAACGGTGCTTGCTTAATTTCATATAACTAAGTAATGATGTTCTTGGACATTTACATGATGTTGTACTAGTTATGGCTATGATAGTTCATTTTAGAAGCAAAGCAAATTACTGTTCAAAATGTATATTTGTTTAATTCTCTTATTTGAGGTCTAGTCTTAAAAAAAATGTTATCTCTTTGGAATTTGCCAAGTCTGAAAGAATTAGGCAAATCAATTAACCAAGGAGTTATCTAGGAAGTGGAGTCCTAGATTCATCGAAGGGGATAGGGCTTAAGCCTATTATTTGGTCACTACCCAACCTCTGTAATTAGAGATCCCATGAGGTTCAATGTCATAGAAATGAAATTGCCCATGAGGCAATCTCGTAGAAATGAAATTGATTGAGTGAACGTATTAGAGCATAAATTTTGTAAGGTTGAATCATACTCTTAATGGATCTGAGGTAGGTTATCTATAGGGTATTGTCACAAATACTCTTAGAGAATTCACCTATATGAGAATATGTTATATTAGGCCATGACTAAAGGTTTGTGCTAACCTTAATATGCAATCGCTGTGTGATTAGTAAAAGCCTGAGTCAATGACCTAGTACAAGATCTAATTTACTATAGTTAGTATATACAATCTACTAAGTGATGTTCAAATCCATATGACACCTCACCCATTGCATAGTATAAGATGCTCTAAAATTTTTATTATATTTATTTATTTATTTTATTTAAAACTTTTATAAGGAATTATTAAAAAAAAGTAAAAAAAAAAGAATGCCCGCGAGCATTTCGAACATTGCATAAACGTTTCATCAACGTGCCCAAACAATTTATTTTAACAATTTATTTTATAATGGCTATCAGGTAAGTACCGAGCCGTTGAAGCTTTTATGGGCTAAGCCTATAAATAACTTAAAGATTTAGATTAAGGTAAAATTAATAAGAATATTTTTTTATTATATTATTTTTGTTGTTATTTTTGAAGGTTTCATTGGGATTCACCTATGGTAAAAATCGAGCCCAATAACAACCTGATAAAGGAACGAAAAACTGATTCTTATGTCTAACACACCTCAACCAACAAAATTTTTTTTTTTATATTTTTTTATATTTTATATTTAATTTTTAAATTAATCTCTAGCAATTTCTAGAAATTTTTTTTTTTGCGGAGATCAAAACTATTTTTCCAACAGCCAAGTAACTCCCCTGTTGATTACCTGCAAGGTCCTCATTTCACTAGCATTCCGGATTCGCCCACAGGAACACCGACGAGGAAGATTGAACATCAACAGAATGAACATTCTAACAACAAAATTAGATCCAACTCAATATTTTCAACCAGACCGCACTAGCAGACCTTAAATTAACGTACGGACTATAAAGATAGACAACCATATCAAAACATCTTCAGCCATTGAGAGTAGGCTGAGTAAATCGATGGACACCGCCCATCCAGGTGCAATGACGAGAATTGATGAAGAGCAAAGTTGCAGTACTGAAAACAAAAGCGGACGTTGTTGTAACCCCAAAAAAAAAAAAAAAAAAAAAAAAAAAAAAATCGAGCGTTGTCCCTATCGACAAGTATCACGGACACAATCTTCTATTACATTTTTCATATGGTACATACCCTGATACTTTGCTGCCATATGTGGGCCACTAAATGCCCCCCCACGATAACAGAGTACAAGCTCCTAATCATGCGCGCGTCCTGATCCTAAGGAAGAGAAGCTGCCATGGAACGCAACCGGTTAGCAACCTCTGTGAAGCTTGGCCTCTCTGATGCTTCGGCAGACCAGCATCTCTCCATCAGTGATCTCCAATCAGGGTCACAAGACTCGGGCACCGGAGGCCGGAGAGTGTTGCTCACAATCCCACCTGTTCAGGATGCCAACACTAAATTACACTAGACAAAAAGCACTGGTGATGTGGTCAAAATTGGTGGCAACTTGTCCCTTCTTGGGGGACAAAACAATACCTAAAATTACTCCATAGTGTAGGTCTGCGTATGGCTCTTCTCCTGTAAGGAGCTCCCACATCACAATCCCAAAAGAGAACACATCAACCTGGGGAAAAAAAGAGTCAAACCAACTCTAATCATAACAATAAACATCAAGACTACTCCCATATATTTAAATCAGCTTTATGGATCCTCAGTTGCCAATCAATAAAGCCTACAGAGTTTCCATAACAGTCATAATAAGACCATATCTACTTGAGAAATCAACAGGGCTAGGAACACAAGTAATATAAGCTCCACAAATGTTGAAGATGGGGGGATTCAGCAAACCTTTTCAGAGACCATGCTATTGCTACCATTTAGAAGTTCTGGAGCCATCCATGGGAGCGTTCCTCGCACTCCACCAGAGATTAGGGTCTGGCATTTCACTTTAGAAAGGCCAAGGTCACATATCTGCAAAGGTGCATGGAGCAAATTATGACATAAAATCATGTCAAGGTCCTGACTCTCTAACTGGAAGTGCCACATCCTGTGATATGACAAAGTCTGTTGCAAGTAATGCCAACAAGAAAATACGAATGTATCATGCAAACATGTGCTTATCCAAAACGATGTAAGCAGAAATGTATGCTGCAGCTAATTCTAAACTTAATCCCAATGATGCAACTCCTCAGTATTAAAAATGGCCCTGCTAAAAATAGTACAAGGTATACCATCAAGCATGAATCTGCATATTAATAAGCTTTGAAACTGATGATGTTGAAGCTACCACAGAATTTATCAAAAACCATAAGTTGTTTGGAAACTCTTTTGATTGCTGTGGTCTTATGGGTTTGGGAGGGAGGGGATCCTACATTAAGTCTTACATTCTTGAATGACTTTGGACATCAACTGCCTGCATAAGATCAAAAGATCTGTGGAGACAACATCTTCGGGTAACAATCAATGAGATCAAAGTCTTCACCAAAGATCACACAAAAAGTTGTTATCAATAAACTCCTGATTTTATGACCCAGGTTAGCATGTAATCAAAAGTTAATCCACAACTTGGCTCGAAGCCAAGCCCGCAAAAAATGGGCAGAATACACAAACAATTAACTGGAATATCAGCATCTGCAGTATTATTATTAATAAATCCTACCAAATTCTTTTTGTGCTGAATTGATAGAGTTTATGTTAACTGGCCGACCTCTAATCAAGGTTGGGTGGTCCAATTGAATCAGTTTCTACCAAGGCCAGGGGTATCCCAACCATCCAACCATCCCTCCTTTCCATGCCTGTGGGAAATGGAGACTGTGGCACAGGCCATAGAGGTGAGAAACCTAAGCATGCAGGGAAAGAAAGGAGAAAGAGGAAAGAAATAAGGGAAGAAAAACAGAAAAAAGAAATGAAGGAACGCAGGAGGAGGACGAAGAAGAAAAAGAAAAGAAAGAAAGAAAGAAAGAAGGAAAATAAAGAAAAAGAAAAAGAAAGAACACAAAGGAAGAAAGGAAGAAAGAAAATAAATAAATAAAATTGAACAGGAGAGAGATAAGGGCACCAAGATGGCCACCATAACAAGATGGGACATCGTGATGACCCATTCTGTGAAAAAACTGAGATAATCTCATTCCATAGGATTTAAAAGATTAGCTTGGATAAGAGACCTTGAATTTTCTACTTGCCCCTGCTTACTTTGTTCGGGCTGATGCAAGAAGAGTTCAGTACCATATATTATAATAAGGTATAAAACCAGGCAATCCAAAAAAAAAATTCTCTCATGGTGAGCCCAAGTGGCTCATTGTCCAAAGGCATGAAAAGAAAAGGCCATGTTCTGGAACAAAATATATAAACAGAAAAAAAGGAAATATTCTCTTATGTAAAATAAACATTTGTTTAAAGGCAATAATAGGATATGTTTCATGTTGTCCTCAAAGTGTTAAAGGGTTGACATGCGAACAATGCTGGATCGATTGCGTGATGATCTGGCTTCTTCCAAGTCTACCTAATAATTGCACCAGCTTAAATTGTACTCAAAGAGGTAGATTTCTTTGACTATGAAGTACAAAGATATGATTATTTTTGTACTGGTTTTTTCTGTGTAAGCATAAATCTTTGACTTAGAATTTTTAGACTAACATATCAATTTGTCTCCATGATAAAAATAGGGTTCTCTTTTCAACAAAACTTTTCCAATTTTAGGTAATCACAGAGGCTTGGCTCCACAATAGCACAAGATTAAACCATACCCAAGAAGATATGTTTTCCCTTCATGTGAACTAGTTTTCCAAGTACCACGACAGGTCCTCTCCTGCCCAAGTTTCCATGCTAGCTGGCATCAATTCACTCAGAGTATATAAAGAACTGCTTCTACTGGATATGTTCATCTCAAGGCTAAGACAACTTCTGTGGGAACAAAATCATCAACCTCTGCCCTACCAATTACCATTCAGTGGTTCAACCTATACTTTCATGGAGAAAGACTGCAAGTTCTTCCAAAATAAAACCCCCCACCTTCAGATTGCATTGTTCAAGATGGATTAACCGCACTTCATTCCATATGGTAAAGCAGAAGCATGGAAAATTTGCTGTTGGTACACGGAATTTTCACTTGATGATGATGGTCACTATCAGAGTCACATTCTATAAGCCTTAGTTAACAAATTGGGACAGTTGTAGGTGTGGTGAAGTGGATATTTTGAAGACACTTCAGGGAAGCACTTGGGGAGGTGGAAATGAAATTTAAATTACCACGAGATTCCCAAGCTACTGCATTACCTTGGGTAGAATATTGTTGCTGCTAAGCTTTTACCCTATGATATAATAACAATGATGATAATAACAATAAAGTGTTAATCCTAAACTGGTTCGAGGTGGCTAGATAAATCTTTTTCTCCATTTTGCTCAGTTAAGGACCAAACTTCCTATAAGATGTAAAGATTTCACGCTTTTCTTTATAGTCTCTTATATGATTTTCGATCTATTTCTACTCTTCTTATATATATCAAATCACCCTTTTGTACTAGTACATCACTAGACCTAATGTTGTATATGTCAAACCATTTAGGTCATCTTTCTCCCAATTTATTCTCAATAAGTGCTACCTCTATCTTTTATAAATCATTTCATTTATTCTATCTTTTCTTATATTACCTCGTATTCGTTTCAACATTCTCATTTCAGCAACACTTATCATGTACATATGTTTTCTATCTATCCAACATTTTATACTATCAAACATAGCTGATTTTATGACCATCTTATAAAATTTTTTCTTCAACAGAGCAAGTATTCTATGATTGCATAATATTCTATTTAATTTTTTTATTCCATTTAACTTGCTTTAATCTTGCACATGATATCCCCCATAACCTTCCATTCTTTATGAATACTTTCCTAAATATCAAAAATAATCACTCATAGGAGCTTCGTGTTCTTCAATTTTCACTCTACCTTCATTTATTTTTTTTTTATCAAAATTGCATTCAATATATTTTGCCCTAGTTTTACTTAATTCAAAACTTTTCGATTTTAAAGTACTTCTCTATAATTCCAACTTATGATGAACATCAACCTTAATTTCACCTACTAATACTATATCATCGACAAACGGCACGTGTTAAGAAATATCATCTTGAATATGCCTAGTAAGTTTATTTATAAATAGTATAAAAAAGATAAGGATTTAGAGCAAATCTCTATTATAAATCTATTACTCACATGTATTATTATTAATAGTTTTTACATTAACAACTGCTCCATCGTTCATGTCCTTAACTACCCTATGATAGCAATCATTTTACAAATTAATTCCTTTTCAAATGAAGTTATCAATTCCTCCTAGAAATCAGTTATTTTTATTTCTCCTAGCAACTTCCCCCTTCATCTTAATGATCAACTATTTTCTACTTCTGTATCTTTCATATGACATGCTTGAGCTTCCTCAACCAGACATCAAGAACTTAATTGGTAGAATCCCCTCTAACTTGATTGGATAAATATTAAACCTCTCAATTCCTAAACAAGCTACACAAAGAAATTTATGAAACTGGAGTTGTAACCTTTTAATGTGAGTCAACTATAAATGCACCATAATTAAGTAATTATTGGAATGAATGGACACATCACTTGCTTTAATTTCTCTAAAACCAATTGATAACTTCTTTGTTATCCTTTATTTAAACCAGATGACCACATGCACCCTCCACTGAGAACCTCCATCTTGACTTGCTGAGCAAGATACATACCTCTTTGTTGTAAAATATTATATTTTAACTAAGAAGCCTCATCCCATCTATATGGGGTCAATAAACAATCAATTTAAGTTTGAGAGTGACTTACAGCTGGCTCTCAAGCTAAATGCACTCTTTGACTTGTATTGTCAAATTCTCATCCATGCAACTTTTCATGGTAGAAGGTTTTGGCATATAAATTGTATGACCAATTAGGTCAAAAATCTGACTTCTTACCACATAATTTATACTCAAATAACCATATAGTCACCCTTGATGCTTCCCACAAACCTAAAAACATGGAGACTGAAGAAGGAAAAATACAATTTGTTATAAAGAAAATATTCATCTTCACGGCATAAATTTAAAGCTGCCAAACTTAAAGTGCAGAAACTTTAGAGGCAACTTGAATCTACTACATAGTATGCACACCAAAGCTCTTTTAACTGGTTGTAATAGCACACCAACCAAGAGGGTCCAAACATTGCAAGAACTTGAAACAATTGGCTAGCACAACCAATAGAATGCCTAGTTGTCACATTGCAAAGGATTCCTCTCTTTTTGAAATCTGGATCGTTTGTATAATATATATCCACCTGTATTCACCCTACAAGTCTACATTCCTGTTTTATCTCTCAAGGCCACCGGCTAAGCAAGGTCAAATTCTCCAACCAAGCCGTAAGCAGATGACTAGGTCCATTCAATAATGGAATATCTAGTTTTCTAGGGTAGCTTATAACTCATTTAACAAATCCAGGGCTCACTATATGCATCCATAACAAATACTTAACCTCTTAAAAATCCATTTTCTACCTCTTCGAACACCATGCACTAGAGTCTACAAAGTACCAACAGTAAGCAAAATGGACCTTGAGATCTTAGTAATGATTTGATTGAAAGCTGCTTAATTGCATCTCCCATTCCAACCATTTAATCTTTCTTAGCACCATTAATCCACCCACAGTCATCTAGAAGATCAATAGACCACTCCATCTCATAAATGAAGCAGGGTCCTAACCCAAATAAAGTAAAGCAATCAGGTCACGGCCCAATTGGTAATCCAGTGGAAAGCTCTCACCAGATTCAGACTTATCAGGTAAGCTTCAAACCAAGCAAAGGCAAGCTATCGAATTGTGTTGTCAAGAAGGCATGCCTTGGGCACAAGGTGCACCTAGGTATCACCTTTCCTCTCCCAAGGCAAGACAAGTTTACACAGGCCCTCAAAAACATGTCTGTTGTGACCTCATGGAAAAGCTCAAGCGAAAAAATAGTGGGCCTTATCTCTGTTAATCCGAGTTGTCCATCAGATGTTCATATTGAAAGTTTTAAGGCTTCAACAGTTGAGAAAAAAGAGTGTCACCATTAAAGAAGATAGAAAGAGAGGCAAATCGATGCAGCAAAAGAGGCAACCTGAAGTGGCGGCCTTCTAGGGTTTCATCATTGACTGAATGGTGATCTTTTAGCATCATTGCATCAACTGGTAAATCCCAACTTCCTCTTCTTATCTTCTTCCCTCTCTTCTTCATTTTTGTTCCTTCTTTGGAAGATGGAGTAAACCATGACCTTTTCTTCTTTTTCCACTTATTCCTCTCTTTCTTTTTCTCTTAGTCATGCTTCTCTGGCCATCTAAAACCAGCTTGATGACTATCAACCATTCTTTGTTTCTGATGGCCAGAGAAGAATAACCAAGAGAAGAAGAGAAAATGGGGGAAAACTGGTAGCCTGTGTGCATGCACGTGTGACCTTGCACATGCGCACGCATGGCACATATTATAGAACCTGCTTTCCCTCTCTATCTCGTGTTTGTGACTGTATGGGGTAATTCATAATTGCGTTTGCGTTTGCGACTGCATAGGTGAATGTCATTGTGATTGTGCATATTTACATGCTACCATAATTGCTCACGCTTGTGCATGTGTCATATGCTGCAATGTGTGTATATTTGAGTGTGTTGTGAAGTGTTTGATTGTGTTGTTATTTATATCAGTTTGTGCATGATGTGCAATCTAGATAAATAGTGTCTTTATCTTTTGATGTATATATGTACATATATTTTTTCACTTTGTCAAGGCACACACCTTCCTTGGCACCTTGCAATAAGGCTCCCGTACAACCTTTTGCCTTAAGCCTTTGTTAACTAGGTTATGGAAGTAGACTGCTCAAACACAGCAGACTCAACTTACCTGAATCAAAAAGTCAGACATCTTGTCAAAACTATCTATGATAATGAACCAACGTCTTGGTAAAGAACAGCCACAACATGCTTCTACATCCTATAAATGGCAACACCATTAGAAACTGACGAGACACCACCAACATTACTTGGGCATGAGATAAGGATTTATATTTATGCTCTTCAGACTACAAGAAATAAAGAAGCAGCATACACCAGACGCCCCTCTTATTCCAAGCATCTGATGAGCAACTGTCACCACAATATCCTTGCATTCTCTACTTGCTCTTCCACTCCTCAAATCAATGCAATAAATCATGTTGTCTCAGTTTCTTCTATTACCCTTAGGAACCATAGCCATCTTTGCACTTGGTTTATAACACACACACACACACAGACACATATTCAACAATATATTCAATAGCATAAGTTTCAAAAATAATTTTTAAAAAGGAAACATGTGCCCTAGATTAAGACATTAAAACACAAATAGCAATAGCAAGATGCAATCACCCATCTCATCCAATCATGTAAGGATGTGCTCAGAGTTCTCATCTTTTACGCTATTCAAAGATATTCACAAACATGAGAAGGTGGATTTCACACTCATCGCACTACAAGAGCAATCTATTATAAATGCATACTAAACTTGGAATTGGTAATATATATGAGACATGCCGATTATCTTTAGCAAGGAAATCGATTAATTTTGAAGATTATCTACTCCAAACAGAAAGCAAGGCACCAAATATAATTAGGTCTCACTGTGACTAGATTAATAGTGTATTTAAATAAGATTGGTTTTTATTTAATTTGTTCTTTGTCTTATCATGATTAGTGAATGCAAGTCATATTTTGAGTTCACACATACTTGTGGTAACCAAGTTTTGATGATATTCTAATAATAAATACCAGAATAAGCCAGGACAACATTGCAGAATAATAAAATGTACCTTGCATATTGGTCGTTGAGGATCCCTGAGATTGACTAGCAAATTGTCGCTTTTCAAGTCGAAGTGTATAATTTTCTTACTATGCAAGTATTCCATTCCAAATGCCACATCCATTGCAATTAGAAGACGTTTACGTCGATCAAGTGGCCTGTTGGGAACCAGTAATGAATTATAACCTCCTCTTGTAGTTATATTCCACACTTCACTTATCGAAGGATTGCATACGATAACATGATCACATAACATATAGACCTATTATAAGATGAAAGGGAGCTGGAGAAATACCTGTCACTCTTTTGCAAAGCATTTCTGAGAGAACCATTGACCATGTACTCAGTCACTGTTGCAATGCATCCCCCAGGCCCATCCAAAACAACACCATAAAATGCCACAACATTTGGGTGGTGCAATTCAGCAAGCTTGCGGGCCTCATTCCAAAAGTCAGCCCTCTGAGAATATGCATGAGCATAGGCATAAGAAACACATGTACATGATAGAAAGGATGAGAAACATCTTCAGAATATAAGCACAAACCATGCGATCCTGCTCTGATGGCTTCCCAGAAAAACATCTGTCATTGATTCTTTTTATTGCAACATCAGAGCCCCTCCATTTTCCATGATACACTGTTCCAAATGTTCCAGAACCCAGTTCTTGCAACTCTTCCAGATCACTATTCTTTATTATCTGGACTTATAAAAACAAAGGCAAGGAACAAGCATGAATCATCTAATAGGATCAGACACAAAAGATGTAACCCAGGTAATAATAGAATTCTAGTTCCAAACCTGCAGGCCTCCGATGTCATCTGCAATTGGAAATCCAAGAAAAATCTTCTCTGGCTGTTTGGACTTGAGAACCTGAAGTCTGATTCATATCAGCACCTAGTGACATCAGGAATATAAGAAAAGAGTAAAGGATAAGTTACATACCCCACTTTTGTGCTCATCAGTGTTTAAGTTAGTCTTGATAGTCCCGCTCCCTCTATCTGATGAAGGACCAGATTCCTTCAGTTCACGAGCAAAGAACTCAGGCACTGGAGGTTCAGATAACTGCGGTGCTGATGCTATTGTTCCTTCAGTAAAAGCCCCCGCATCTTGCTTAATACGCTCATCTTCTGTATATTTATCTGTCAACAAAAGGAAATAAAATAATAATCATTGACTCAAATTATTAAGTACTAAATGCATGATGATGCTGGCCCAATTTCCAGCAGGGAAAGTGAAAAGGACCCAACCTTTCATGGGTTGAACACGTTCCGTGAATGAGTCGTTGTTTAGAGAATCATGCGGGTGGTCAAGACCACCTTTCTCCATCACAATGGCTCCTTTGCTGTTTACTGAATTGATCTCAGTGCTCGAATCCTTCATAGTCACAGACTCCTTGCTAGGAATCCTTCTAGGTCTTGGTGGCAGCCCTTGCAGATTGCTCACAATTTTCCGAGGATCCTCATTGCAAAATCGTGAGTCCAATGAAAATTTTTCTTCCAATTGTTCCTCACTACCAGAGTGACTGCTAATGGTAGATAATGGTAACTGAGAATTGTTACTTATGGTAATGGATATGTCATTTGGCACTTCGTTTGGGTGGAACTGAGGATCTTCACTTTTACCGTCTCCACTAGGAATTTTACGGACGGTATTATCACTGTAGATAAAACTGTTATTGTAAGAGTAATTGGGCACTCCAAGCAACTGTTCATTATGCAGAACATGTCCAACCCCAGTTTCAAGATAATACGGGTATGCACCATTGTTACCCATCATAGTTGATGCCCTGCTGTTGTTTGGCAGTCGAACATTGTGCATGTGAGTAGTGCCCGAAGAAGTAGAAGGCAGTGGATCAACCGGAATGCCAGTATTTCCCTCAGGAACAAATCTAGAGTCGATGAAGGCATTACTACTAATAGGCATAACGTTTCCTCCAACTTGTGGTCGAACATTGTGCATGTGAGTAGTGCCCGAAGAAGTAGAAGGCAGTGGATCAACCGGAATGCCAGTATTTCCCTCTGGAACAAATCTAGAGTCGATGAAGGCATTACTACTAATAGGCATAACGTTTCCTCCAACTTGTGGTCGAACATTGTGCATGTGAGTAGTGCCCGAAGAAGTAGAAGGCAGTGGATCAACCGGAATGCCAGTATTTCCCTCTGGAACAAATCTAGAGTCGATGAAGGCATTACTACTAATAGGCATAACGTTTCCTCCAACTTGTGGTCTGATCAGATGACTGTTCTCTGCAACCAGAGGTGAGTGCTTCAATCTTAGATCATTGGGGATGCCAATAGCAGGTGGAACAGCTGGTTTCCACTGCTCAGGAAGCCTAGAAGTCTCAGATGGACCGGCATGAAGCGCTTCCATCATCCCATCGATGGGTTTGGCATAGCCATGTGAAAGTGCGGGCACAGAATCTGGGACTAACTGCTCTGCTTCCTGAGAACTCGACTGTCCGACTAAACCAACATCAGCAACAAATGGCGGCTTACCGATCACATCCTGCTTAACTGGATACTGAGGTAACCCTGGAAATTGCTGTTGCAAGAAGTCTTCATGATGATGAGATTGTGGAGGATGAATGAACATTCCATATGATGCTTGCTGACTGCCTGGCAGACCCACCGAAACTGGTGGGACAAAAGCCTTAGCATGACTAAGATTCGCCACATTTGGAAGGAGTAGCCTCTCATGGTCATGTGGTGGTATCTCAGGGACTTGAGCGAACCCATAGGCCCCTAAATGACCTGCAGTAACCACGCTGTCAGCCTGGGTTCCCACTCCACCACCTGCCACAGCTCCGGTAACTATTTTCGGCGGCGCTGCCTGCAGCCTTACCATGCTCTCGGAGTGGTGACTTTGGAGCATCTGGCCAGTCTCAGAAATGAGACTTCCTGACGCATTCCCACGCTCGTTTATCAGCGTATCAGAAAAGACATGAGGCAAAGGTTTCTGGTGAAAGTTGCAATCCTCCAGTCTCACTGCCTGCTCTTGTGATGATGGCAAAGGTGGACGCAGCCCGTATCGCTCCCCATTGTGTGGTTGCATGTAAACTGGTGGCAAAGGCGGGAACTGAGAGAGAGGCTTATAGTTTGGATCGCTGGCGACTTGTGTTACCCTTCCCCCATATGGCGGGTTCTCCTCTAAATAAGTATCCGGCCTTGTCTGGATTGGCACCGTGCTACTAACTTGGGAAGTCGGAGGGGCCGTATTAATGTGCACGGCCGGCGCCGGCGCATATGAATGCAGCGGCGCAACACCAAGCACATTAACCGGCTGAGGTGCTCCCGCCATCCCCAAAGACTGGGGATTCATAACATGGGAACGTTGCTGTGGATCTACATAGCCCTGAGGGACATAAGGCGCCATCGGTGGAGGCAATTCAGAGCGGCTAGAGTTCAAGATTTGCGCTTGAACGCCAGAACTGGGCACTGATGACAAGCCAGATGCATCCGGGATCAGAGGACTCCCAAAAACCAATATTGATCGATCGTGAGGAGCTACCGCGGTGGGAGACAGAAGGGCAGGCGACATACCTTCATTGTGGCCGTCGGCAGCAGCCTCGGTCTGACCCGACGACAAGCTCGCAGCGCTGTCCTTCCTCCGCATGCCGCCGCTCTCGAGCCCATTGACGGCCTCGATGTACCGAAGGCCGGTGTCGTGGAGATCCGAGGAGGAGGAATTGGCGGAGAGGTCAGATGGGGGTAAGAGGAAGACGCGCAGCTTCGGGGTGCAGCCATCAGAGCAACCCTGGACGAGCTTGTCGTACTCCTCCATCATGTTCTCGAGGTCCTCGGGGGTGGAGACCGATATCAGATTGTCGAGGTCCTCGCCGGGGAACTGGTAGCGGATGAGGGTGGGCCCGCCGTAAGCCTCGACCATCTTGCGGACGATCTCCGGGAAGGGGGCATCCCGGCGGACGGTGATGATGCGGGTGTCGCCGCCGGCGTAGCGGAGGGCGCCGTCGCTGGGGCGGGGAAGGATCTTGCCGCCGAAGCTGCAGAGGAGCTTGACCTTCCGGGAGGAGGAGGTGGAGGGATGGTCGTCGGCGGCGGCGGCGTCGGGGTGATCGCCGGCGGGGGGGCGGACGTCCTTGGGATCGGCGGCCATGGGGGAAGCAAGCTAGGGTTTGGGATCGGGAAAACCCTAGCGGAAGATGCGGGGCTGGGAGAAAAGGAATCAATGGAATCGTAATTATTATTTATTATTATTTACACGAAGAAAACGCATACAAAGAATCGGAGAAGAGAGGACGTGAATTGGGATTCGGCGGTAGCGGAGAGGGTGGCGTGATGGCGGTGGGATCTGTTAATTAATCTGGGGGAAGGGAAGAAAGGTGAAAGAAGGAGGGAGGAAGCAGCAGAGAATTGAAGGTCGAATTGAGGAGACCGTCGAGTTGTAGCCGTCCCGGACGGATTTATCATCGACGAGGTGGTTTTTGAACAGCAATTGAAGTAAGGCGGTTGCAAAATAGGTTCTGGATCGATGAGTTGATCGTAAAAACGATATTCCCAGCCGCTTCCTACGTATCGTAATCTTTATCCCAATGATATAGGCAGGTGTTTGAATAAAATTATCTTTAATTAATTAATCAATACACTTTTTTTTAAAAAAAAATCTTCCTTTATTGCTTCCGAGAAGAATCTGTACCTGGATGGATGAACATTGACAGCTAGCATAACCGTTTCAACAACATCTTTGGATATTTTAGATATTTCGTAACTACTGCATGGATAACTTTAGATCTTTATGGCATTTAATTTATAATAATGTAATATTATGAAAATATTATTTTTTTTATTAATTTTATATTTAATAATTAAATTATAACAAATGTAACATTTTGATTTGCTTTGCTTATATTTGGTAACGCTCGGCCGTTTGAGAAACCAAACGCCGACGGTTTGTTAAAAAAAAAAAAATCAAACGTTGGGCCGTTTGAAAACCAAACGCCCGATATTAAAAAAAAAAAATCGAACATTCGGCCGTTTAAAGAATCAATAGACTGACCGTTTTAAAAATAAAACGTTCGATCTTTTTTTTAAAAAAAATTTATAATTACAAAGGATAAAAATTTTGTAATAGTAACTAGGGTGTAAACTTGAGTTTTCTTCAACTCTAACCCTAATCCTATTTATAAAATGTCAATTCTAACCTTAACCCTAATCCTATTTGTAAAACCTTAATCCTAACCCTATTTTTAAAAATCGGGTTCGGGTTGAGTTTCGGGTTAAAATTCGAGTTGATGAGAAAAAAATAAATAAATAAAATACTTTTTTTCAAAGTAAATAAATATCGAATTATGGATCCCAAAGATGGAAAACAAAATTTCTTGACGAATGCATAAGCTGGACTTGGGGCTTTAACATTGTATTAAAAAAATCTTACCCAAAATAAAAGAGTTACTGTAAATAAAAAAGAGAAGGAGGCGGAAAGTGAAACAAAATGTGTGGATGATCCGCCTTTATGTTTGTCCTTTTTCTCGCAATGTCCCCAAAAATTTGGTGCCAATAAGCCACCCCCATTCGGATAACCCTCGGGTTTGGGTTATCTCGGGTTCGGATTGCGGTCAACCCTAACCCGGGTCAATTATAAATCGGGTCTGGTTAAACCCGAGTCTTTCGGATTCGGGTTTGGCAAACATGAGTTTAAACACTGCTGTAAATCAGGTTCGGCAGGCCGAGTTCAACCTGAACCCGGCCCAAGCTGCACCCCTAACAACAACTTTGTATTTTCTTATTTTTCTTTGAAGATTGCTAATCGACGTCCGTTGAGATCGTGCCGCCAACGAATGTTGGAGTTTTGGCTTTCGGGTTGTACCTTAGAGGAGAGCTGTGGTTTAATTTTTCTTCGCATGAGAAGGGATCAAATCTCCTTTAGGGTAGTGGTTTAAACCGTCTTTCAGGCCTGACTCTTTAACTTACTCTTATTTTGAGATAATTTTTTCTTTTCATTGAATATCATCTGCCACACACCATAATTATTATTTTCTAAAATATATATTTAATATATATATATATATATATATATATATATATATTATTTTCTAAAATATATATTTAATATATATATATATATATGTGTGTGTGTGTGTGTGTGTGTGAATACTTATATATTTCTAGTTGCAAGCATGCAGAAATCATTTTCAATAACAATCTAAAGGAGATTTGTTGCGAATTAATTATAATTTATTTGTATTGCATATTTAATATATATATATAATTTTCTTTCACTTATAGCAGAATATCTGGTTCTCTTTTTGTTCTTTTGTTGCGTGAAAAAAAATGTTTGAATTATTCAAACATTTTTGTAACAAAGTCATTTTCATTTTTCAGATCTTCCTCTCTGAATCTAGCTTGGACTATATGGCAACCCTTAGGGATGACATCGTTAGTCTTAGACCGAAAAAATTTGATGGATCCCATTTTAGGAGGTGGCAAAGCCAAATGAAGTTTTGGCTAACTACCTTAGGTCTTTGGTTAGTGATTGACAAGTCTATCAGTTCTTCTAGTACAATGTCAACCACTACCCCTGAAGAGGATTATCTATGTAAAGGTAGAATCCTTACTGCCCTATCTGACTCACTCTATGACATTTACCTATCGGCTAAGAATTCAAAGGAATTATGGGATAAACTTGAGTCTGAATATAGACTCGATGATGCTGGAGTAGAACAATTCAACACCGCATCATTCCTTAGATTGAATATGGTAGATGACACACCTATCAATGACCAAATTCATAAATTTCAAGAATACCTTAGGAAACTTCAGGCCAATGAAGGCAAATTTTGTTTTAAAGTTTCCAGCCTCCTAGATAAAATGCCTCCTTCTTGGAATGGCTTTGTCAAAAAGTCAAGCTTCAAAAACAAGGAGAGCTAACCTTGGCCCAACTTCTAAACTCAATCAGGATAGAAGACCAACATAGGTCTAAAACCCTTCAAAATAAAACTCCAAGTGTCCAAGCCAATCTAACCGAACATCAGCAGACCAACAACAATTCTAAACGAAGGTCAAAGCCTAAATTTCGATCGAACCTCCAAAAACAATCAAATCAACCTACCATCCTAAACCAAACAAGTTCAAACCCAAGGGTGAAACCTTTAAAACCCACAATACTAGACCTAGCCAGCCAACCCAAGGTCCAAGTAAAAGATTCTGTTTCATGTGTGGGAGGACAAATTATCTTGCGAGATATTGCTTTTATCGAAAAAGGAAGCCCTTTCATAAACCTTCTATTTCCTCTGAACCCCAAGCTCACGTAGTTGAAGGTCAAGATGATTCCATCCTTAAGTTAGTGAACTTGAACCCTGAAATAAATCTTACTTCTTCCAACCTTGATTGGTAGTTGGATTCAGGAGCTAATGTTAATATTTGTGTTGATCGCTCCTGGTTCACTACTTTTCAGGAGTCAGGTGGAGGAAGTGTGATTCTAGGGAACAACACAGCCGCCAGGGTCGAGGGACAAGGTCGAGTGAACCTGAAAATGTCATCAGAAAAAGTTCTCACCTTGATGGATGTGCTTTATGTTCCTGATCTTAGGAAAAACCTTGTCAGCGGATCTCAACTAGTTCAGAGAGGATACAAAATTGTTCTTGATTGTAATAAAGCTGTAATAACTAAGAATAATGCCTTTATAGGAAAAGGATATGTAAGTGAAGGCTTATTTAAACTGAATGTAATAAATCCTTTTATTAATAAAGCTGAGAATCAAATCTATCTTATGAATAAGTCTAATCAAAATCTGTGGCATGCTAGGTTAGGTCATGTGCACCTAAGAAAGGTCGAACACATGATGAATTTAAAACTAATTCCTAAATCGAATCTAGATATATCTAAATGTGAAATATGTGCTGAATATAAACAACCAAGAAAGCCATTCAAATCAGTTAAAAGAAATTCGTTAATTTTGGAGTTAATACATAATGATGTTTATGACTCAACTAAGACTGCAACTCGTTGTGGCAATAGGTACTTAGTGACCTTTATAGATGATTTTTCTAGATATTGTTACTATTATCTAATTAAATCTAATTATGAAACCTTCAATAAATTTAAAATTTATAAGAGTGAGGTAGAAAATCAACAAGAAAAGAAAATTAAAATTCTTAGATCTGATAGAGGAGGGGAGTATACCATGAATGAATTTTCTCAGTTCTGTCAAGAACATGGGATAATTCATCAACTGACTGCTCCTTACTCTCCACAGTCCAACGGTGTAGCTGAGCGTAAGAACCGTATCCTTATGGATATGGTAAATTCTATGCTTATTAGTTCTGGCTTACCTAAGAACTTATGGAGGGAAGCTCTTCTATCTTCTTGTTTCATCCTAAATAGAATACCTACTAAGGATAGTGGTAAGACTCCCTATGAACTTTGGAAAGGAAGAATACCTAACCTAGACTTTCTCAAAGTGTGGGGGTATCTAGCTAAGGTTAATATTCCTGAATCCAAAAAGAGAAAACTAGGATCCAAAACCTTAGATGTTTATTTATAGGCTATACCCAAAATAGCAATGCCTACATATTTTTAATAATAAAATCAGAGATTAATGACATATCTGATAACACAATCTTAGAAGCTAGAGATGCCTCCTTCTTTGAAGATATAATTCCATTCAAGACTAAAATCTCTAGACCCCTGGAAATTGAACCATCGTCCTCTAAAACCATATAACCAGAACTAGAAACTGAACTAGAATTAAGAAGAAGCAAAAGGAAAAGAATTAAAAATATTTTGATGAAGATTTCTTCACATTCTTAATAGAAGGTGATCCTTCCACATACGATGAGGCAATGACATCATCAGAATCATCATATTGGAAGGAAGCTATAGATAGCGAAATTAAATCAATCATAGAAAATAAAACTTGGATTTTAACCGATTTACCTCCTGGAAACAAACCTATAGGAACAAAATGGATTTTGCAAAGGAAATTAAGACTAGATGGATCAATAGAAAGATATAAAGCTAGGTTAGTAGCAAAAGGATTTAATCAAAAGGACATAGATTATTTTGATACTTATGCTCCTGTAGCAAGAATAACAACACTGAGAACTCTAATTATCTTAGCCTCAATTCATAAATTAATAATTCATCAAATGGACATAAAAATTGTATTTTTAACTGAAGAATTGGAAGAAGAAATTTACATAAATCAACCTCAAGGATTTGAAGTAAAAGAACAAGAATATAAAGTATATAAATTAATCAAATATCTTTATGGATTAAAATAAGCTCCTAGGCAGTGGCACATTAAGTTTGATGAAATCATCTTGAAAAATAGCTTTAAAATAAATGAATATGATAAATGTGTATACTATAAAAGGCAGGATACTGATTTTATAATACTATGCTTATATGTAGATGATATATTACTCCTAGGAATATCATTAAAATTAATTTAAGAAACTAAAAGCTACTTATCAAATAAGTTTGATATAAAAGACCTAGGAGAAGCCGATATAATTCTAGGAATGAAACTTAACAGGGTAGATAATGGAATAGCAATAAGTCTAGCACACTCAATAAAGAAAATGCTTCTTGTTGCCGCCGGGATCCGTCCTCCGACTCGGGCGCGGTCGGTCCTCAGGGAGTGGGGTGCGGCGGACCTACAAAACAGGAAGCCCACACGCGGAGGGACGCCGGGGGTGGTCCTCCGCGGAAGGCCCTCCGACGCTCAAGTCAGTGAGGAAGGAATCGGCGATCAACCAGACAATGGGGAGGTGGATCTCTCCGGAGACCTCTCCAGGGGGCGGCCAATCGGGAGCTCTAGGAGGGGCAGAGCACCGACGAGCTGCCGGAAGAGAGGAATGACTCCAGAGTTTTTGTGCGTTCAGAGTCGCGTACCTGAGGGAATCTGCCAATCTGATATTTATAGACTGTCACCTGGGGACTTGAGCATCTTCTGGAAGGTACTGAGGTTGTTACGATACGGGGGTAGACAGAATCAGGCCGTTGTGGGGCCGTTAGAATCCACGCCTTGTTTGTTAAGGGATCGACGGCTGAGAGAGCTCCTTGATGTCTTGGGATCTGGGTGAGTAGACCCTGGGCAGTTACAATAGGTCTTAGGCCACGTCTCAACATGATTCCCTGCTTGAGCTCTCCCGCATCAGGTTCCGCGGAGGTAGGCGTCAGGGCGTGGATCGCTAGGTAGCAGCGAGCTACGGAAGCCCGGAAGAGGCCAAGCTACGGAGGCCCGGAAGAGGCCGAGCTACGGAAGCCCGGAAGAGGCCGAGCTAGGGAAGCCCGGAGGAGGCCGAGCTAGGGAAGCCCGAAGAGGCCGAGCTAGGGAAGCCCGGAAGAGGCCGAGCTAGGGAAGCCCGGAAGGAGACGGTGGGAGGAGGTCAGCCTTAGCCGCCTTGCACGGATATCAATGCAATGACGTATTTACCCCCCAACACATGCCCTCCACTCCTAGTTCGAAGCGTAGGTTCGGGCGTAGGGAGTATAAGCTCAAGTGGCGCGTCCTGGATGGGACGTCTTGGCCTAAACAGTTCATGCAATGATGCCCTAATTAATGCGATAGGGCCATCGTACCTTCGGAGGTAAGGTTCCTCCACTAGCGACGGTTGAGATTGTGCCGTGCCGTGAATCCCGATCGATATGGGGTTTGTCGAGGCGATTCCGGACGCCTCGAATGGGACGTCCCGCCTCCCTAGGGCGGTTCCTTGGCGGGGAAGCGAAGTGACAGCCGCCCTATATATATATACTTATGCACGCGGCGTCTTCTCACCTTGTTTTCAGAAGAGTATTGGTCTCTCGTCCTCTCCAGCGTTCATCATTTTCGCCCAGGATTTTCCTCAACGAGATGGCGATGAGCCCTGAAGATGTGGCCTCAGAAATCGTTGCTGAGGATTTGGGGAGGATTCACCAGAGGTATGGTCTGCCCCCGGATGTAGTTTTGCGGGTGCCGAAACCCGAAGATAGGGTTACTCGGGGATTAGAGTCTGGAGTCTTTATCTATGAGGACAGTTTTAAGGCGGGTCTTTGTTTTCCTCTCCATCCCTTGGTGAAGGAGATCATGACCCACTACAACATCTGTCCATCGATGGTAGCTCCAAATAGTTGGCGAATATCGTCGGATTCATTTCGATGTGTCACCAGATCCAAATCGTTGCGACTCTCCCCCTTTTCCGCACCTGTTACCATTTGACTCCCGGGAGGAAATCGGAGTGGACCTCCATCGGGCCCGGAGGTCTTTTAATGTCATCGCGGATAAGCCTTCTTCCATCAAGGGTGGAAGAGCCGATTCGTGATCGCGGAGGGGAATGTCGGTTCCGATTTCCCTCGACGATGGGGAGAAGTTGCAAGGGATGCGGAGACGCATCGGCCTTATCGGCGCAGGAGGAGAGGGACCTGGATGTCCTTCGTAATGGACGGGTATTTTTGGCTAACGATCTATTATCGGAGGGGGCCCTCTTCGCAGCCGGGCTCAGCCCTCTGGATCCACAAGGTGAGTCCCTTTTTGCGCTGTGTATCTTTCTCGATTACCGTGCTTGAGACTGAGAATGTAAACTCCGGTTTGACAGCCACGAGGTTGGCGTTGTCGAGCCTCTCCAAGAGGAAGAGGGGGAAGCGCCCAGGGGAAGGTAGTGGCGTGGACAGCGGCCGACCCGAGAAAAGGGCCCATACCTCTGCCAAAAGCCCGCCGGACGTCGGAGCAGTCCCCATAGGGCCGCTGGGAGCGAAGGAGGATCCGGGAAGATGGCCACGGCACCTGGTGCCCCCATACTGGAGATATCGGACAGTTCGGATGAAGCTCCGCTGGCTTGTCCGACCGTGTCCCCCTTGAAAGAGGAACCTACGACGGGTCCAGCGGAGGCGGCCGTAGTAGAGGGGTCCATTGTCCCCGCGGGATTACCACTGGCTCAGCGGGAGCGGGGGAGGAGATAGCCGCAGCGGAGGAAGTTCAGGCGGAGCCCCTACTTGGTCTGTCCGCCGGGGAGTCTGGTAGCAGTGAGGTCGGGCCGCCCTCAGTGGGTCAAGAGGCGGGTCAGACCGAAGCCTCGGGGGAGCCCACGGAGGAGACGCAGGTGGTGGCGACTGGAAAGGATGCATCGGTGGAGGGAGCACAACAAAGTGGGGGTCCCACGATCGGGGCCCCCTCGAAGAAGATTTTAGGGAGGCTGGCGCTTGGGCTGGCCGAGCTATCTGAAGAGGCCCAAGCCAGGGCCCTGATGGAGGAGGCTGGGAGGTTGAAGGCTTCTCAGCTGGGGATCGTCCAGGCCGGTCCCTCAGGGGGGCCGGTCAACCCAGCAGCTCAGAGACTAGCATTGATGAGGCATTTTCCGCCATGATAAGGTCGGTCCTGCATCCGGGTGCGGATCCGTCGACGGACAAGTTTGCCGACTTGGGATTGGTCGATGCTGCGTTCGGGCAGCAAGGTGTAGCTGAGAGTATCCATCTCCTCCCTGCCATCGATAACACGACTTTAATGAGGATGACCGGGGACTACGCTTCGCGGGTGAGTCACTTTTTCTGCGTGACAAGTGTTTCCCAATGGATCCCGTCGTGGGCGCTGATTTAGTTTTTGTCTTTGCAGAGCGTTTTGCTTTCCCGGGCGATTTGCTGGCGTCTGAGTTTGGCGACGGGGGCCAGCGTCCAGGCCCGGAGGGAGAATGTCGAGCTCCAGTCGCGGCTGAAGGTGTCTGAGCAATTCGAAGAGCTCATGGACACAATGGACAGGAACTCGAGGGCGGCTAGGGCGGCACATCAGGCTGCCGTGGATGAGGTGTCCAAGCAGAAACGCAGGGTGGAGGAGTTACAGGGACTCCTGGCGAAGAACGACGACGCATGCCGGGAGCTGGCCAGGATCGAATCAAAACACTCCGTGGAGGTGGCGGCGATGCGGCGGAACACGGCGAGAGTTTAAGCCGGTTGAGGAGAGAGGCCGACGACGAAAGAAGGCGCCTGGCAAGAATGCTGGACGAAGTGGAGGAGAAATTGAAACGGCGTGATGGTGAAATCGCCGACTTGAAGGAGAATGCTAGGTGGCATCAAGGGATGATGACTCGAGTGAGTGGCGAGTTGTCGCAAGCTCGTGGGGAGATTGAAGCCGGACAATCGAAGATCAGTACCCTGCAAGAGGGTCGAGCTGGTCGGCGCTGACAGGACAAGGGCCCGGAGTGAGGCCGAGGAGCTGGCCAAAAGGTTGGCCAGGCAAGAGGGGGAGGTATGCTCCCATTTTACCCTCTTTATTTTTCTACTGGCTCCCTGTGACGCCGATTGATCTTGACTTTTTCAGATGGCAAGGATGGGGTCGGAGATTCGGGCTCTCCAAAGTGTGCTCGCGTCCACTCGCAGCAGGGGTTCGGAACTCGAGATGCGGGCTAGCGAGCTTGAGGAACAGAATGTCATTTTGAAGGCCCAAGTGATCGAGGCTGAGAAGCAGACCGCGGAATTCAAAACGCAGCACGCCATTCTCAGGGGTAGGCAGGACGCTATCAGCGTTGATGCCTTCCATCAAGGGATAGAAGAATGTAAACAAGGATTCTCAGTGAGCATCCAGAGTGGATCTTTCTTTCCTGAGCGCCCACGATCCTGACGATGGCGAGTCTGAAGAAGAAGAAGATGAGGATGAGTATGCGACGTGTCTGACGGCGAACCTGGTGCCACCCCAAGCCCCAGCGAAGCTGCAGTTTCTGAGGGATGATCGCAAACTGCCGCCGAGGGGGCGAGAACATCGGAGAAGGGTGAGCCTAGTCACGCCTCTGCAGGCGCAACTGAAGGCTCCTCGAAGGCTGGTGCGGTCCTGGTTCGTAGGAGTTGTTATTGTATCTTACTTATCCGTCGTTCCTTAATAAAAGAACTTTCTATTTTGACTTAAGTGCTGTCCTGGTTTGGCCTCATCGTCGCCCAGTCTCGCCTTGAGTGGTCTGCGGCTCGCTGGCGATCTTGGGTTATCTTTATTCCAAGACTAGGCAAACGCGTTAGCTCAGACTGATAGGCGAAATAGGCCGGCCAGGGCCGACAGATAAAATGGGTCGGCTGGGGCCGACGGACGAAAATAGGTCAGCGTGGGTCGACAGGAGAAATAGGTCGGCTAGGGCCGACAGGCAAAGTGGGTCGGCTGGGGCCGACGGATAAAACGGGTCGCCGGGGTCGACGACAAAAATAGGTCGGCTGGGGCCGACGGATAAAACGGGTCGGCTGGGGCCGACGGACGAAAATAGGTCGGCATGGGCCGACAGGAGAAATAGGTCGGCTAGGGCCGACAGACAAAAGTGGGTCGGCTGGGCCGACGGATAAAACGGGTCGGCCGGGGCCGACGGACGAAAATAGGTCGCGTGGGCCGACAGGAGAAATAGGTCGGCTAGGGCCGACAGGCAAAAATAGGTCGGCAGGGGCCGACGGGTAAAATGGGTCGGCTGGGGCCGACGGACGAAAATGGGTCTTCGCGCTTTCTGCCATCTTGCCAGTGCCCTGCTGTTCCGCAGGCAATTCCGTTTTTACCCTACTAGAAGCAGTGATACGGCACAGTGGGGGGCATAAAGCTGCATCAGAGTTTTCGGAAGGGCTTTTCCCATGCAGGTTACCCCGTCGTGGCGCGCACGCAACCGTCTACTATTGGACAGTATTTTTTCAAAGGACGATTTTCTGAGCCCGCCGATTTTCGAAGTGTCAGCGACGATTTCCTATATTTACTGGCCGTGATTCGGGATCAGAAAGGGATCTCCGTACACGTCACAACTAAGGCGGTGGGCTTGGCGCACAGTGGGATGCTGCGTTTATCCTGAGGGCCATGTGGAGGCGTGGGACAGGTGTTTGAATCTCGGGACTCTCAGCTCTGATGGCTCGTCCCGAGTCTTTCTGCCTATAAAAAGGGAAAAAGGGGGGTCTCATCTGGTTATCCCCGAAGTTTCTTTCTTGTTGGAACTTCTACCACGCTCATTTCTTGTTGCTACGAGTGGGAGGATCGACTTTTCCTTTATGGGCTCCTTGCCGCCGGATAGCTGGGGCGACCGGGGAGCAGCTGAAGAATGGCTCGTCCTTAAGGGATGAGTCCCGGAGATCACATGGAGAGCGCACATGGGGGGCGCAGAGATCACACGGGGAGCGCACACATATAACTCTTCCCGTGTGACCTTTGCGGCCGGTTACGGGGGAGTTACGGTAAGAAGTGCACACGGGCCTCCCGTGGCTCGTGTGTATTTCGCCTCCTCCCCTGGTTCGGACTCCCGGGATCAGCCTCTCGAGGGGGGGGTGAGAGCGCCTCACTCGCCGACTCCTTGTCCTTGAGACATGGCATGGAGCGGCAGTACACCCCGGTTGGGTGGTTTGGGATGGTCGTCCAGATATCCCGGTTGGGCCACCGAGATATCGTCCTGACTTGGGGCTAGTCGCAACTATTGGTCCGTGTCGACGGGCAATTATCGGCCCTAACCAACTGGGACGCGATTACGACTGTCTGGTTGCCCGAGTTTTGTATTTGCCTTTATTTTATGTATTTCAATGCTTTTGTAACGCCTGTGAGGCATTTGTAATTGATCATGATCGGCAATAAAGATAGTTATATTCTGTGCTTCAACCTCTATCTTTCCTTGTGCCGAGCCCACTGTTAATTGTTGTCTGTGGGGCATAAAGGCGTCTCGCTCGCCCTTAGACGAGGATCTCATGTCGTCCGAACTAGTCGAGGTTCGTATGCGGCGGTGCAGAGATCGTTCGGCGAAATACGCTCCTTGCTTAGGTCAGGAGTCTGGTATTTTTGCGTTCCACTTTCATCGGAGTTCGGAGTATCGTGATTCGACCGTGGCCGAAGCTCAGGGAATTCACACCCTTTCTCGCCATAGTTCAAGGAATCAGTCACTCGAGATAGTCGAGTTTCGGGGAACGTCTTACTTGGCCTCGCCAAGGTTCAAAGGATTTTGTAACTCGGCCCTTCCGAGGTTCGGGGGACCGGTAGCTCGGCCCTGCCGAGCTTCGGAGAAAATTTCACTTGGCCCTGCCAAGGTTCGGAGAATTGGTAGCTCGGCCCCCCGAGGTTCGGAGAACTGGTAGCTCGGCCCTGCCGAGGTTCGGAGAACTGGTAGCTCGGCCCTGCCGAGGTTCGGAGAAAGTTTCACTTGGCCCTGCCAAGGTTCGGAGATTATTGTAGCTCGGAGGGAGCGAATCAGTCGCCGTTGCAGGCTACGGCGTTAGGTCCACGCGGCGCTTAATAGAGGGGGCGCTCGAGCGGAACGGGCGGCGTGTTGTCACGCCTTTACTGGCGATGCTGCTCTTTCCGAGGGGGCAATTTATCGACCGAGCGAAGAACTTCCACGTTTTCCAAGGGAGAGGGGCGTATTAAGCAGCCTGGGGAAACGCCAAATGTATTTAATGCAGGGGGCGACAATTGGAAAAGTGTTTGCCTGGGGAACCTCCGAACAATCTGTTGCGCTTATCGATCTTACTGGGATAGGGCGCGACTCTTTGGATTCCTCACGCACTAGAATGTCGACACGTGGCACACTCTCGTGGGTCGGCGCTTGCGGCGCGGCCGATCGGGATACCTGCCTGGCGGGTATAAATATGACCGAGGGGGATTGGATTCAGTCATCCCTCGGTTTGAGCTCTAAAAAATGGACTCTCCAGCGCGATCGTCAAGTGACTCGCGTTCCTCGGTTAGCAGCCCGCCGCACTCAGAGGGGAGGAGCACCTCCGTGATTGTCGATGGGCTGACCCTCGCGTCGGGCCTTGCAATCAATGAGCAGCTTGCTAGGACTGCCGAGGAGTTTTTGGACGTTTCGGTCCGGGAGGCGGAGGCCTCACGCCGGGTGATGGATCGGCAGGAGGAGGAGATTCGGTTGCTTCGTCAGCAGGTGGCTGACCTGACAGCACTCCTGGAGGAGTTGCTGGCCTCTGGGGGCGACTGACTCCAGGGGCTCTGCCTGTTCTTATTTTTGCTTTTTTGCAGTCTCTCTGTAGTCCTCCTCTTTGAATGAAAAATGGACCTTGTCTATCTGTGAAGTCCCTTTCCTTTTTTGAGAACGAATACCTTGATACGCTTGATGGACTTGGGTGTCGGCCTGGTCCCATCGTCCCGCGCATCAATCGTAGATATTTCGAATGACAAGCTACAGGGGGGTCGCCCAAAGGTTTTCTACTGCTAGGGAGGACTTTCCGGCTCAGCCTGGGGCCCTTGGCCGGTTACGTGAGGCTTTATAGCCTTTTAGGGGAATTCTGCCGATGGTGGCATTTTTTCGTATGCCGATGGTTTTCGTTCAGCGCCCGTTTTCAAACCGGGCGAAGTCCTTCGGGGACTATTTGGGGGCCGTTCGGCTTTGGTCGAGGCTTGTAGGTTTAGACTTTTCGCTGGGGTCTTAGCCTGAATGACTTTTACCTTGCCTTGTCATGGCTCGGGGGATTCATCGCTCGGTCTCGCCGAGGTTCGGGGAAACATTTCACTTGGCCCTGCCAAGGTTCGGAGTTTTTGTTGCTCGGCCCAGCCGAGGTTCGGAGACTTTGTTTTACTTGGCCCTGCCAAGGTTCGAAGATTTGTTGCTCGGCCCAGCCGAGGTTGGAGACTTTGTTTTACTTGGCGCTGCCAAGGTTCGGAGACTTTGTTTTACTTGGCCCTGCCAAGGTTCGGAGATTTGTTGCTCGGCCCTGCCGAGGTTCGGAGACTTTGTTTTACTTGGCCCTGCCAAGGTTCGGAGACTTTGTTGCTCGGCCCAGCCGAGGTTCGGAGACTTTGTTTTACTTGGCCCTGCCAAGGTTCGGAGATTTTGTTGCTCGGCCCAGCCGAGGTTCGGAGACTTTGTTTTACTTGGCCCTGCCAAGGTTCGGAGACTTTGTTGCTCGGCCCAGCCGAGGTTCGGAGACTTGTTTTACTTGGCCTGCCAAGGTTCGGAGACTTTGTTTTACTTGGCCCTGCCAAGGTTCGGAGATTTTGTTTTACTTGGCCCTGCCAAGGTTCGGAGACTTTGTTTTACTTGGCCCTGCCAAGGTTCGGAGATTTTGTTTTACTTGGCCCTGCCAAGGTTCGGAGATTTGTCGCTCGGCCCAGCCGAGGTTCGGAGACTTTGTTTTACTTGGCCCTGCCAAGGTTCGGAGATTTTGTTTTACTTGGCCCTGCCAAGGTTCGGAGACTTTGTTGCTCGGCCCAGCCGAGGTTCGGAGACTTTGTTTTACTTGGCCCTGCCAAGGTTCGGAGACTTTGTTTTACTTGGCCCTGCCAAGGTTCGGAGACTTTGTTTTACTTGGCCCTGCCAAGGTTCGGAGATTTTGTTTTACTTGGCCCTGCCAAGGTTCGGAGATTTCCTGTCCAGGCAGATAACTCGGTTGTACCGAGGATTGGTAAGCGGCATCTATTTCCTTTTACGATTTATGGCAATATGGTGCACAATCGATTCACACAGCAAGTTGCGGGAAAATAGATAACTGGTGAAGCATAAAGGACATACCCTATTGATAGTATTTGCGGAGGTTGTCCGAGTTCCACGTTCGGGGGACGGATTTCCCATCGAGATCCTGCAGCTTGTAGGTTCCCGGCCCAATGATCTCCGTGATTTGGTACGGGCCCTCCCAGTTCGGCGCCAGCTTTCCTTGCTCCAGCGGTTTGGATACAGAAGCTTTTCGGAGGACGAGGTCGCCGGGTAGGAAGGTTTTCCCCTTGACCCTGGAGGCATGGTACCGAGCCACCCTCTGCTGATAGGCGGCCGTCCTGATTCGGGCCTTCTCTCTGACTTCCTCTATTAAGTCGAGGTTGGTGCGGAGTTGCTCGTTGCTGGCTTCCTCTGAATAACTCTCCACCCGCAAAGATGGGAGGCCTATTTCCACAGGGATGACGGCCTCCGTGCCAAAAGCCATTCGAAATGGAGTCTCGCCCGTCGGGATTCTCGGGGTGGTGCGATAGGCCCATAAGACATGGTGTAGCTCATCCGCCCACCTGCCTTGGGCTCTGGAGAGGCGAGCTTTGATTCCTTGGAGGAGAGTCCTGTTGGTCACTTCGGCCGCTCCATTGGCTTGCGGGTGTCCGACCGAAGTAAGGCGGTGGCGGATCCCGTGTTCCTCGCAGAATTGGCGGAACTTGGAGTTGTCGAACTGCTTACCGTTATCGGTGATTATGGTGTGGGGGAGGCCGAACCGGCAGACGATGGACCTCCACACGAAGTCTCTGGCCCGTGCTTCGGTGATTTGGGCAATTGCTTCCGCTTCAACCCACTTGGTGAAGTAGTCGATGGCGACAAATAAGAATTTCCGCTGTCCCGTCGCCAGCGGGAATGGGCCGAGGATGTCCATCCCCCACTTGGCAAAGGGCCAGGCGGAGGATATAGAAACTAGCTCGGCGGAAGGGAGCCTCTGTATGCTTGAATGTCTTTGGCAGGCGTCACAGGCTCGGACTAGATCGTCCGCGTCTTTCTGCATGGTCGGCCAGTAATAGCCCTGCCGCAGCACCTTGTGGCATAGGGATCGGCCTCCCAGATGGTTGCCGCAAATCCCTTCATGTACCTCTCGTAGAGCATAGTTCGCCTCGGGTGGGCGGAGGCACCTGAGTAGCGGCATAGAAAAAGATCGCCTGTAAAGTTGGCTGTCAATCAATACATAGTGGGTCACCTGCAGCTTCAATTTCCTGGCCTCTCTTCGGTCGGATGGGAGCGACCCTTCTTTAAGATAGCTGAGGATAGGGTCGAACCAGGATGGTTCGGTCTCGATTTGCATCACCCGATCGACTTCCATGATACTCGGCTTTTCCAGAGTCTCCAGATGGAATTTTTGTTCAGCATCCATCGTCTCCGCGGTTGCCAATCGGGAGAGTAGGTCGGCACGGGCGTTTTCCGATCTAGGAATTTGAATAATTTCAAACTCGGCAAAGTGGGGAAGTAGGCCGCGCACCTCTTGGAGATATCGGATCATGTTGGGTTCTCGGGCTTCAAACTCTCCCCGCACATGGCCGGCCACCAGCTGAGAGTCGGTGAAGGCGCTAAGCTTTTCCACCTTCAGGTTGCGGGCGATCCGGAGACCAGCTAACAGGGCCTCGTACTCGGCTTCGTTGTTGGAAGCCGGGAAGGAGAATCGGACGCCATATTCGAAGATCATACCCTCTGGGCTGGTGAGGACTAGACCCGCACCGGAGTGATGGGCATTGGACGACCCATCGACGTGAAGGAGCCACCGAGCTTCAGGCTTTGGTCCTTCGGGATTTTCTGGGGTAGAGCCGTCCTCTGGGATGGTACACTCGAGGAGGAAATCGGCCAGCACTTGGGCCTTGATGGCCGGGCGAGGTTGAAAGTGTATGTCATGCTCGCTCAGTTCGACGGCCCATTTGGTCATTCTCCCCGATGTTTCTGGACGGTGGACCACCGCCTTGATGGGCTGATCGGTGAGGACCGTCACTGAATGTGCTTGAAAATAAGGCCGTAACTTCCGGACTGAGGTGATCAAAGCCAGCACTATTTTCTCAATCCTGGTGTACCTCGTCTCCGCATCGCGGAGCAGCCTACTCACATAGTAGATCGGCCTCTGGATTTTGCCTTCTTCTTTGACCAGCACCGAGCAAACTGCGCCCTTGAAACGGCCAGGTACAGAAATAGAGTCTCCCCCGGGATCGGACTACCAAGAAGTGGAGGCGAGCCGAGGTACTTCTTGAGATCTTGAAATGATTTCTGGCACTCAGGAGTCCACTGGAAATTCTTGGCCGATCGGAGAGTTTTGAAGAAGGGGAGGCATCTCTCGGCCGACCGAGCCACGAAGCGGTTAAGGGCCGCTATCCTCCCGGTTAAGCGCTGAACCTCCTTAATAGACGCTGGGGGCGCCATTCGTTGGAGAGCTTGAATCTTCTGAGGGTTAGCCTCGATACCTCGCTGGGAGACCATGAAGCCGAGGAATTTCCGGAATTGACGCCGAAGGCACACTTGGTGGGTTGAGCTTCATTCCGTATTTGCGCAGCGTGGCAAAGCTCTCCGCAAGGTCCTCAACATGCCGCAGCGCTTCCTTGCTTTTGACCAGCATATCATCCACGTACACCTCCATGTTCCGGCCGATTTGCTCCTTGAACACCTTGTTGACCAGCCGCTGGTAGGTCGCTCCTGCATTTTTAAGACCGAAAGGCATAACTCGGTAACAGTAGGTACCTTGGTCGGTTATGAAGGCGGTCTTCTCTTCATCTTCGGGGGCCATCCGGATCTGATTGTAGCCTGAATAAGCATCCATGAATGATAGCATTTGGTGGCCTGAGGTGGCGTCCACGAGCTGGTCGATCCGGGGGAGGGGGAAGCTATCCTTTGGGCATGCCTTGTTGAGGTCGGTGAAGTCGATGCAGATCCTCCATTTGCCATTCGACTTTTTCACCATGACGACATTCGATAACCAACTTGGATAATTCACCTCTCGGACGAAATTGGCTTTGATGAGTTTGTCGACCTCCTCTTCAATGGCTTTTTGCCGTTCTGGGGCGAAACTTCTCTTCTTCTGCTTAACAGGCCTGTACATCTCGTCCACATTGAGGCGATGGACGAGGACCTCGGGGTTAATCCCTGGCATGTCGGAGGCGGTCCAGGCGAAGATGTCCGCATTGCTTTGGAGGAATCTGATCAGCTCGCGACGAGGCTCTCCTTCGAGTCGCGACCCGATCCTTATGGTTCGGTCGGGCCGAGCTTCGTCTAACGGTACTTCTTCCAGATCTTCCGCCGGTTCCCCCCATTGTTCGGCGAAATCTTCGCGAGCGTCTAGCCCGTCAACCTCGGGAATCCTGGATTGAAGGCTCGTGACGAAACATTGCCGAGCCATGGCCTGACTTCCCCGAACCACTCCAATTCCTCGCTCGGTGGGGAACTTCATTGACAGATGTGGGATAGAGACAACCGCCTTAAGGGACATCAAGTCGGGTCTGCCGAATATGGCGTTGTATGGGGACCTGAGGTCGGTCACTAGGAAGTCGGTCTGTACAACGGTTACGAGGGGCCAGGTTCCTGCGCGGACCGTCAGGGTGACGATTCCTTCTGGGATGATGACGTCACCGGTGAATCCCATCAGGGTGGAATCCACGGCTCGAAGGTTTTCCATGAGCAATTTCATCCTGGCAAACACACCGAGGTACAAAACGTTTACCGAGCTTCCACTATCGACCAGGATTCGGCTTACATCATAATTGTTCAAGTTTAGGGATACAATAAGTGCGTCATTGTGGGGGAGCTGTATCCCAAGGAGATCATCATCAGAAAAGGAAAGTTCGCCTGTGCGTGCCTTCTTCGGCACTGGCGCATCACCGTCGCCCCGGAGCTGATCCGCCGGCCTCTTCAATCATGTTGATACGGCCAACCACGGGCGGATTTGGTGGAGGAGGGAGTTGTGGGAGCTCGGGCTGGCGATCGCCCCCTTGTGGCGGCTCAGGTGCTCTTCTGAACTGGTCCAGCCGTCCCCGCCGAATCAGTCTCTCGATCTCATTCTTCAGCTGCCAGCATTCCTCAGTGTCATGACCATGTTCCCTATGGTAGCGGCAGTACTTGGCAGGATCTCTTCGGGTTAGGTTCCCTCGGAGAGGTACTGGTCGGGGAAGCTGGCGCTCTATCTCCATGAGGATTTGCGCCCGGGGCACAGTCAGCGGAGTGTAGCGATCGAATCGCCTGGGGGGACTCCGGGAGCGATTCCTTGGCGGCAGCGGAGGGACTCTTTGGCGGCGAGGTGGATTGGGCCGACGGGCAGGGCGGTGTCTGTCGGGAGCTTTGGGCTCTTGCTTCTTCCTTGCCTGCTCAGCGCGGGCCACTCTCCGCGACTCCTCGACCCGAGCGTATTTGTCCGCAAGGGCCATCATATCAGATAGACATGGGGGGTAGCTGACCTCCATTGCCAAATAGAAGTCGCTCTCCTTTGAAACTCCCCCTGCTAGGGCGGACATAGCCACCTCATGATTAAGGTGGTCCACCTCCAACATGGCCTTGTTGAAACGGCCAAGATAATTTCTCAAGGACTCCCCCTCTCTTTGCTTGACTTCGGAGAGGGAGTCGGATCTCCGTCGGTGGCGGCGGCTGCTGACGAACTGGCCAATAAAAAGGTGGCTCAGCTCGTCGAATGAATCAATAGAACCCGGTTTCAAGGCGTTGAACCAGGTTCGGGCGGATCCTCTGAGGGTGGATGGGAAGGCTCGGCAGAGGATCGCATCAGATGCTCCGTGGAACATCATTATTGACCGGAAGCTGCTGAGATGGTCGTCCGGATCAGTGGAGCCGTGATAGGGCTCGACGGTTGGCAGCTTAACGTGGGAGGGGATCACTTCCTCCATGATTCCCTTAGAGAAAGGGATGCCCTGCTCTGCTTTGGGCTGGGGCAGATGGGTCTGCTTGGCGGCGTCCAGCTCCTGACGCATTTCTTGGATCTGACGGCGGATCTCCTCCTCACCGGCTAGAGGAGGGGCTGGACGCGAGAACCGCAAGGATGGCGTCGAATCATGGTGAGACGTCGCCGGAGAGAGGGAGCGGGCTCGCCGAGATCTGGGAGGATCTCTATCGTAACCGGTTCGAGGGATCGGTTTGTCCCCCCTGGGGCGATGTGGGGGATCCGCTGATTCATGCGGATCAGAGGAGGAGGTTTCCGGCGAAGAAGGAGTCCCTGCTCCCTTCTGGGGATGCGAAGCAGGAGGAGGTGCAAGACGCTCCTGGACCAGGTGGGTAAGAGCCTGGACTTGCTGGACCAGCGTAGCAAACTGGTCCTGGGTCACCGGAATGGCAGGCGGCGACGGAGTCTCGACAGGCGGGGGTTGCGGCGCTGTGGCGCCAGTCGGATCAGGCCTCTGGGAGGCGACCTGATCTTGGGCATCGGAGGTTGCTCTCTTCCGGTTGGCCATCAGAGAGGTTCTTCTCCGGATTAAGATCCTTGTCTCCTTTTTTCAAGTTTTGATGGGACTTGAGGCCCTTCCTCTAGCGCCAATCTGTTGCCGCCGGGATCCGTCCTCCGACTCGGGCGCGGTCGGTCCTCAGGGAGTGGGGTGCGGCGGACCTGCAAAACAGGAAGCCCACACGCGGAGGGACGCCGGGGGTGGTCCTCCGCGGAAGGCCCTCCGACGCTCAAGTCAGTGAGGAAGGAATCGGCGATCAACCAGACAATGGGGAGGTGGATCTCTCCGGGAGACCTCTCCAGGGGGCGGCCAATCGGGAGCTCTAGGAGGGGCAGAGCACCGACGAGCTGCCGGAAGAGAGGAATGACTCCAGAGTTTTTGTGCGTTCAGAGTCGCGTACCTGAGGGAATCTGCCAATCTGATATTTATAGACTGTCACCTGGGGACTTGAGCATCTTCTGGAAGGTACTGAGGTTGTTACGATACGGGGGTAGACAGAATCAGGCCGTTGTGGGGCCGTTAGAATCCACGCCTTGTTTGTTAAGGGATCGACGGCTGAGAGAGCTCCTTGATGTCTTGGGATCTGGGTGAGTAGACCCTGGGCGGTTACAATAGGTCTTAGGCCACGTCTCAACATGATTCCCTGCTTGAGCTCTCCCGCGTCAGGTTCCGCGGAGGTAGCGTCAGGGCATGGATCGCTAGGTAGCAGCGGGCTACGGAAGCCCGGAAGAGGCCAAGCTACGGAGGCCCGGAGAGGCCCGGAAGCCCGGAAGAGAGGCCGAGCTAGGGAAGCCCGGAGAGGCCGAGCTAGGGAAGCCCGGAGGAGGCCGAGCTAGGAAGCCCGGAAGGAGACGGTGGGAGGAGGTCAGCCTTAGCCGCCTTGCACGGATATCAATGCAATGACGATTTTACCTCTCAACACTTCTAAAGTTTGAATATTATGATTTAAATCCTATTTCTACCCCCTATGATCATAACTCTCATTTAATTAAAAATTTAGGAGAACCTATTAATCAATTAGGATATTCTCAAAGAATAGGATCGTCCAGATATAGCTTATGCAGTAGGCAGACTGAGTAGGTATGCTAGTAATCCTAGTGAAGAACATTGGAAAGCCTTAGAAAGAATTTTTAGATATCTTAAGGGAACCATAAATTATTCTCTAGTGTATTCTGGTTATCGATCTTGAAGTGATTGAGGGGTATAGTAATGCTAATTGGGTAACAGATAAATTCGATGTTAAGTCCACCACCGGGTATCTCTTTCTATTAGGAGGAGCTGCAGTATCTTGGAGCTCATGTAAATAAACTATAATCACTAGGAGCACTCTAGAGTCTGAGCTAACAGCTCTTAACACTACTTGCACTGAAGCACAATGACTGAAAGACTTAATAAATGATATAGATATTCTTTCACTAAATATTTCTCGAATTTGTTTAAATTATGATTGTAGAGCTCTGATTGATCTGTTAAATCAATAGACAACAAATAAAAAGATGAATAATCATATCCTGATCAGGTATAAATCTATAAGAAATAAAATGAAATAATCAATATCACTGCAGTTTGTAAGATCTAAACATAATTTGACAGATCTTTTAACCAAAGGCCTTTCGAAGCTTGCGATTTTTGAGATATCAAGGGGGATGGGGCTTAAGCCCATATATTAGTCACCAAAGTGGACCTCTACCGTCATGGTAACCCCATGGTTAAGGTTCAAAAGAAAACGATCTCTGAGGTGATATTCGGAAGCACGCTTTAGGAGTCTATCTCCACCCTATCCCTATGGTGTGGTGCTTTATTGTGACGGTTAGGTTGAGCATAGCTCTTAATAGATCCAAGGCTGTAAATTCAGCGAGGTACGATTCCATTGCATGTACCCTTGGAGGATCTATCTTATTGAGCATAGCTCTTAATAGATCCAAGGCTGTAATTCAGTGAGGTATGATTTCGTTGCACATATCCTAAGATTTACCTTAGTGAGAGTAGTCGTGAGGCCGCGACTATGGGATTGAAGCGAATCCCTAGTAACTCTTATGAAAATCAAGACAAGCGTATGGCCTAGATAGCGCTAACCTGCATTATGATCAGCTCATCTTCATACTGTGTGTATTTTATACTAAATGCAAGTCAAACCTAGAAGGTACTTGCACTAAGCAAAGTAAAATTTCAAAGTTTTGAAATTGCTTATTAAATTTATAATTTTATTTATTTGGTTATTATTACTTTATTTTTATTTTTTTTATGGGGGATTGTTAACGCTCGCCTATTTGAAAAACCAAACGCCGACGGTTTGTTAAAAAAAAACCAAACGTTCGACCGTTTGAAAACCAAATGCCCGACATTTTTTTTTAAAAAAAAACCTAACATTTGGCCGTTTAAAGAATCAATGCCTAACATCCGACCATTTTAAAAAAAATCTATAAATAGGTTTACAAACGATAAAAATTTTGTAACAACAACAACTCGTATTTTTTTGTTTTTCTTTAAAGATTGCTGATCGGCGTCCGTTGAGATCGTGCCGCAACTGAACGTTGGAGTTTTGGCTTCCGAGTTGTACCTTGGAGGAGAACATGGTTCAATTTTTCTTCGCACGAGAAGGGACCAAATCTTCTTTAGGGCAGTGGTTTAAACCGAAGGGACCAAATCTTCTTTAGGGCAGTGGTTTAAACCGCCTCCCAGGCCTGACTCTTTAACTTGCTCTTATTTTGAGATAATTTTTCTTTTCACTAAATATCATCTGCCCACACCATCTTATTTTTCTATATATAAAATATATATATATATATATATATATATATATATATATATATATGTGTGTGTGTGAATACTTATATATTCATAGTTGCAAGCATGTAGAAATCAATTTCAATAACAATATTAGTTTAGGTTATATCTTTTTTATATTTTTTATTTTTAAGTAATTATCTTTTTTTTTCCTCAAGAACATGATGTTTTAGTTATGTTATTTAAAAGTATATAAATATATATTATTAATCATTATATTATTTAAATATTAAATACTATTTATAAAAAAGACTTAAAATCTATGCACTTACGAAAAGAAACAACGTAGAATAAGGCTAAACTAAGTAAAAGAATTTATGTTGCTAATCTAACTAATTTAGAATTAAGATTATTATTATTATATTATTATTATTATTATTATATTAATTATTTAAGTCTATAATATAAATAATATTAAATATATTTTATAATTATTTAATATAGTAATTTAGTATGCAGATGGACATAAATATTAATAATTTTTAAATTTTATATTATATACTTAATGTAATATATAATAATATTTTATATTAAATATTAATATTATATTATATTATTAAATATTATCAAGTGCATATTAAATATATACTCAACTCATCTAAGACTTTTTCCAACCATATAGGGTCAGCTACATGAATTTGCTTCATCCATTCTACTCTGTTTAAAACTAAATCATCATTCAAATTACAAATAGTTATATTTTTTTAATTATTTTTATTTATGTTAATTAGGTCAACCTTTACTTTTATTTTTATCATGGATTGTTCAAAGTTCACTCTTTTTAATTGGAGCATCTAGAAGTCTTCATTATATATGTCCAAACTACTATAATCGATTTTTTCTTACTTTATCTTCAATTGAGGCTACTCTTATCATTTCTCTTATATGTTTATTTTAATTCTATCTTTTAAAGTTTTACGATATAACCATCTTAACATGTGTATTTTTATTACACTTAATTTATTCATATGTTATTTTAGTATTGCCTAACACTCTATTCCATATACTGCTACACTTAATTTATCATATGTTGTTTTAGTATTACCTAACATCTATTCCATATAGTATAGTTGACCTAATAGTGGTTTTATAGAATTTTTATTTCAATTTTAATGGATGCGTCGATATACAATACTCTCGAAAGACTCCTCTATTTAATCTATTCTACTTAACTCTATAATTCGCATCTTCACCTATTTTCTTTGATTCCAAATACCTAAATTTTTTATATTTCTTGGCTTACAATTTTACTATTTCTTCATTTGTATTTTTACTTCTACTAAATTTTACAATTCCATGTATTCAGTTTTAGTTTTATAATTTTAAAACCTTTAAATTCTAAAGTCTCTCTTCAAATCGTTAGCTTAGCATTTATTTTAGATTTAGTTTCATCAATTAGTATTATATTGTTTGCAAATAACATACACCACAAAATATCATTTGAATATGTTTGATTAATTCTTCCATAACTAATACAAAAAGACATGGACTTGGCAAATCTTTGATATAAACTACGGTAATTGGAAAGTCACTAGTTTCTCTTATCGTTGTTTTAATAATAGTTATTGCTCTATTATACATATCTTTTATCAATTATATATACTTTTGATAACTCATTTTTTCTCTATAACCTATCATATTATTTCTTTATGTACTCTATCATAGGCTTTCTCTAAATCAATAAAGATCATATGAAGATTTTTTTTCTTTTTTTTCCTATACATTTTCATCAATTTTTTAATAAATAAATAGCTTTTATGATCGATCTTTGAGTATAATTAAATTAAATATATTAAATATTTATATGAAAGTCAACGGCCTATTATAAGATTACCAAAGTTATACTCATTTTTAAAATGAAAATAAAATATTTTTTTTGAATAATATTATAAAAAATATGAGGTATGGGTTTTTTAAGAAGCCGACGTCAATTATCAAGAGATATATTTAAGATTATCTAGTGAAGACTGGGTGTCAGATTTATGGATTACTAACTGATCCCTTAAATCTATGCATCTAGATGCTAATGGAATGGTGCTTATGGTGAAAATATAATTAAATTAATCTACATACCAATTTAGCATTGGAATATATCAACAATCATCGAGAAAAATGATATATTAAATTACTGTTTTTTTTATTAAAAAAACACCTGCATTGAATTCGGCTTTTCCTCAGCTAGAAGGAGATTGCGTTGAGCCAAATCAAACTTCTGCATTAATGTTGCCGGATACTAACTATATACAATATGGAAAAGTTGCTAGGGTGATGGAATAGTTTCTTCCTCGTTACAGCATCAATTTTGAGATTTATAATGCAGATATTTAGATTGGTGGCATGAATACATTGCAAAGTTTACCCTATTAATAATAATTTTAAGTGTCCTTGAACTAGATTATGGGTATGTTGCTTTAGGGATAATAGCCTTCCCTTCATAGGAGGCTATTTTAACTCTCAAAACCTATTGATTATAGAATACTATTTTTCTCATCTCAACTCAACTCAATTCAACTTATTTAAGTCTTTTCCAACTATATAGGATTGGCTACGTGAATCGCTTCCTCCACTCTCTATTCAGGATTAGTCGACATTCAAATGCTCTATTCAGGATTAAGTCGACATTCAAATTACCATTCTACTATTCGCATAGTTTAATTTAGATTCATGTTTTAAGGGATCTGACCAAGTTTTATATTGGCTATCAACTGCCTAATGCAAGCCTCCTTCTTTATCCAGCTTAGAACCGAATTATTTTTCTTTATCTATAAATAAATTATTGAACTAATTTTTTTGAAACTAAAACATTAGGATATCAGTCATGCTCAACTAGGTTTATTATTATTATTATTATTATTATTATTATTATTATTATTATTAAGAATATATTGATTGTTATTGTCGCTCAAGTTTGAATCTCATAGCTTTGAAAGGTTTCAATTAAGTGATTTCATCAAAATTTATTATTTTATTTTGTCTCAAATTAACCTCATTTAAATAATTTACTTAATTAATCAAGATGTCAATTGAAACTAGATGATATGTTATAATTTTTTCTTGAATTGAATAGGATAGTAACTACACTTTTGACTTACATAAGGAATGAAATATAAGTTGATAGATAATTATGATATTTTTATGGAGCGCTCAAGATTTAAATCCTAGCCCTTTTAATATCATGCCCTTAGGAGATGTTTTAACTAATTATGCTAAAAGTTTTATCGAAACTTAATATTACTAAGATGAATCAAAACTAATGGATGGCTTTTTTTTTTTTTTTATGATAATATTACTATATTTTGCATCCATGTCCATTT